>CM076570.1:236897198-237272760 GCA_034641835.2 Pinus albicaulis
ATATAAGAACTGCAACTAAGTAAATAATAAATCTAAAGACAACATCAGAATATACATAGAAGTTGGGCCATTTTATTATATGGAGATGATTTAGTTACACAATGTACAAAGGTGAGTAGATCTAGCCAAAGAGATGGCCTAGAATCACCCTGTAAACATGCTACAACTAGCACTGCGTAACTGGGGAGCTGACATGAAGCAATGCTGCATTGTCCCTTCTGTTGCTAATATTCATGAAACTGCTACAAAAGGAAATGCAGATCTAGGGAGCTCAAGAGCTCTGATCATGCCAAGATTCAAGATATGGCCAATGTGATGGGAACCTGAGATAACCCAGAAAGGATTTTCCAGATCTACAACTTTGGAAAATCACCCTCCTATGGTTTGATCCTTTGTCTAATGGGTTATACAGATCTAAAGATAGATCTGATCCAAAAATGGATGCAATATGTTCTACAAACAGATCTGAGCTTTGAGGTTTGATCCCTCCTTCAGATCTACAAGCTAGGAGCTTGAGATCTTGTCTCCTCTTCTTCCTCCTTCAAGTTGTAGCAACTGAATATGCGGTTGCTACATAAAATGAGTTGTACAAGAGGGAGAGGCTCTATTCCTGCTGAAATATGCTTCAATAAACTATAGGTTGATGGAAATAGTGATGGAAAGGTGAGGGGATGATCCCTCACATGGTTACTAGCTGAAATGCTAGCAACTTCCTTCCTCATTTGGATCTGCAATGATGGACTACGCAATCCTTGATGGGACTGCTGCTGATAGGAGGTCAATAATTTTTTGCCTGATTCTAGATCTGAAATGAAGCCTTGGGAATGATGATATTCAAGCCCAAGGTGATAGGAATAAATCTACACTGGTTCTCCAGCTGAAATACTGAAGACAACCTCCACCTCCAAAACTAATCTTCAAAAATTGCGTAATTCCTTAAGGTAGATGTTTTGCATATGATGGAAATGATAAGTGGAACCAATGTCTGATGTGGAATTAAGTACAATCCTCTTTCCAGAGCTACTCAAAGAAAGAGGATGGATTCCCGACCAAGAACACCGTGTGTTAAACAACACTTGAAATCTTAGCTAAACAGCCAAAGAAAGCATGGAAAGTCACATGAAAATTCCAAATCTAAAAAAACCTCAAAATCTATAATCGATAGCCTGCCTTCATTGTTGACTTCATCTCCTTTATATAGCTTATGAGCCTTCCCATGCCTTTTCCCACCTCTAAACTGCATTGTGCATGTGGACATAATCCTCCATGTTTGACTGCATTGTCTCTCCAAGTCCTCCATCATGTTTAGATTCCTTCCATGATCTTAGTTGACTGCTTCAACCTCCATGATCTATCTCATTAATGAGGCATGATCTCCAAACCATTCACTTTAGTAGTTGCTCCACTACCCCATTATGTAGATCTAGGCTTAATTAATCCACATTCACACATAAAAAGTGGATATTTATTCATCTTGAGGATTATGGGTCCCTCCAGCCTTTTATTTACTTAATTCATTAAAAAAATTAAGAACTCTAATATTCCAAATATCATGTGAAAATTTGGGAATAATACAGAATTATACCAACCTCTAACATTTCTACAATCATACGTTCAATTTCGCTCTTTTGGACATAAGGATATTTGTAAGGCCTGATGTTTGGAGGAACACTTCCTAGAATCAAATGAATAGCATGATCATGATCATGAATAGGTGGGAGTCCTTCGGGAGTTTCAAAAACCTTGGAATGATTGTCCAAGAATTTTTGGAGATATGGAGAAATAGATTATTTTAATGTTGGAACTTCTAGTGAGCATAATTGTGTAATTTCACCTCATTGTTCTTTCTTCATAATATTTGTCATTAAATTAGAGCTTATTATCTTTCCCGTCTTCCCTATGATACCCCGTAATTCAAGTTCCTTTCCTTCCAAAAAAAATTCAAGAAAAGTTCTTGAAAATAAAAAGCTATCGTCCCCAAAGATTGTAACCATTGTACTCCTAGTACAACATCAACACTTCCCATTGGAATGGAAAGAATTGAACTATTCAATACATATTCCCCCATGGTCATCTTGATATTATGGCATTTTCTAGAGAAATGTACAGTTCCTCCATTTGCAACCATCACTTAACACTCTGGTGCTGGGTATAGGAAGCAATTCAATTCCTTGGCTACCTTACAAGGAATAAAATTATGGGTACTACCCAAATCAATCAACACTATTACCTTTTTCTTCTTGATATGTCATTCTATCTTGAGAGTTTGAGGAGTCGTAATTCCTTCAAGTGCATTATAGGATATGGTCAGACTCATTTCTTCTTTATCTAAGGTTGGTTATTGTTGTATATCCTCTTCTTGTTCATTTTCTTCCTCCTCTTCACAATCTATGTAAAATAATTTCTTCTCAGCACACTTATGACCTTTATTGTATTTTCTATCACAACTGTAGCAAAGCCCCTTTTCTCTTTTTTCTTCAAATTTTTGTCATGTCAACCTTTTAGGTTGTGGAAATCTAGGAGTAGCAACACTTCCATATTTATAGATGTGAGTGGTAGGCTTCGTTGTCGCCATAATTTTACATTCAATTTTTCTTGCCAACCTGAATGCCTTCTCTAATGAATCAGGTTCCCAAAAGCGAACCTAATGTTGGATGTTATCCTTTAAATTCCCTATGAAGACATCAATCATATGTTCCTCTGGAATATCAATTTACCCTTATATTCAATTTTTTGAAGTCCTCAATGTGCTCTACCACTAAACCCTTTTGTTTGAGATTTATCAGTTGGCTAAAGAAGGTGTTTCTCTTTGTATCTTCAAATTGTGTTATCATTTCCTTCGTAAACATTAACCAAGTGACAACTTTTTTAAGGGAGAAAAGCCATCGATACCATACAAATGTATTTTTTTATAAATATAAAGTTTCCATGCGTACCTTTTGTGTGTTTTTCACATTATTGAGATCAAAATATTTCTCCATCCGTAGTATCCATGTTACTGGATCCTTGTCATCAAACTTCCTCATATCAATCTTTGGAATATGGTGGGTCTTCAATACAAAATTAGAGTTTATGAAATCACGATTAACATTTATTTTTTTCTCATCATGAGTTTCCTCTACTATATTTTCGCCATTAGGAATCATCTCTTGTATCAACTTTGTCAAAACTTCCTTCAAACCTTCTGTGTCTTCTTTTAGATCATTCTTGATGTCTTCCATTTTTTCTTCCATGTCATCCATCTTAGCTCTCATGTCATTCTTCATACCATCCATCGTATCTTCCATGCCTTTATTCAAACCATCCATATTATCTTCCATGCCTTTCTTCAAAACTTCCATTTCATTTTTTGTTTCTTTTTGCGAGAGCGAAAATTGTTGCACTTGCTCTTGTAGTTTTGATATAACATGTTGCACTTCTTCCTCTTCTTGAGTCATAGTAGAGCCTTTTGAGGGCTTAATGGGAGTTGAATTATTTTAGGGAGAATTTTAGAACCAAATACTGATATATATGCTTCAATATGGCCTTGGAATCACTTCAAACTAATTTTTCAAACAAGACTTATGCAATTTGAAAAAAAAAATACACACCTTTTTCTTTTGTTTGAAGAGCTCGATATTGAAACTGATGTATCTTTGTACTTTCAAATTTATACCCTATATTGAAAGTAATGTATCTCTGTATTAATATGGGGAATTTAAACCCTATATTAACCCTCTAAGTCCTCTTTCCAATGCCACATGTCAGACCTGATTTTGATTCTTCAAGGCAAAGTTGTTCCCAATCTCCCACAATGACCTAATTATGGACTAGTTCAGGAGAGTGAACTTTTACGGCATGTCACGTGTCACTTTTTCCTCCTTTTTCCCTGAAATTGATATATGAGAAACTATAGTCTATGTAATTTTGGCCATTTTATACAAAATTCAAATCCAATTCCTAGAGAGAGAGTTATGAAGAACTTCCCAAGGTCACCTATTTGAGATGAAATTCGGGAGCTTGCAAAAACCCTAACGTCCACAGATCATATCTCTGAAAATGTTGAGAACCAAGATCTGAAAATTTTTACATGATGATCCTCGGGATTTCTTCACAAATGGGTTTTTTTTAGTTTCTGGACATTAGTGGAAAACACTTTATAGCGAAAATGCCACGATGACCTGTTTGAAGTAGCGAAACCCTAGAATCCAAATCGCTAATACTAAATGTTATGAAACTAACTCCCAAAATAGAAGGAAAGGGAGATCAAAACCTTAGAAATAAGCCACTTCTAGGGGGAAACCTCCTTTATATTACATAAATGAAAAATTCTCGGATGATACAAATGAAAAAACATCCTTTCTATATATATGAGTCCATGGGGTCACAATATAATCCTATCCGACCTAACAATAGTAATGTAAGGGCACAACAATAACAATAGTGCCTTTTATGGGGCACAATAATAACAATATGGGGAATAAAGGGGTACAACAATAACAATAAGGGGGCTACACTAACAACAATAAGGGACTACACTAGTAATATAGGGACCCACCATATAGCCATTGAATAGGTTTCAAAATGTTACATGTATTGGTTTTATTTTTCTACATCTCCCAAGTCCCAACTGAAGGGATATTTAAACTGAAAATAAAGTGTATAACAAGATACCTAAATAAGATCCAACAAGTTGGATTGTTGGTTTTCGATCTGAAAAGGTTGTTTAGGAATCAGAGCCAAATCATTTAAATCATGCCTATTGTACTAGTTGGTGCTTGTAGTGTTGGATTTCTACCTTTCATTGGAAACAATCTCGACCATATGATGCTTTTACACACAAGGTTTGATCGACCATGATACATTTCATCTCACCATATGAGGCTCTACGAGTCTCCATATTTTGTACTATTTCTGAGTCTTGATATCCCCCAAGGTTTGAATTTCAATCTCTCTTATCCCTTCCTATAGTGGGCTCTTTTCTATTGTAACTATTGGAAAAATCTTCACCAAAAAAATTGTTTTGGTTGACTTTGAGGAATGGTTACCTCAATCTTCCAATCATTTACCTTTCTCTTACCCTTATTAGGGAATGAGGGATTTGTCTTTCTGTAAGTGAGAGAAGTTATTTTCTCTAGGCCACTAATAGAACTAGTATCAGGTGTAGATCTACTCACACAAATTTTTTTGGTCAAAGATACAGAATTAGTCTTAGAAGATGGGAAGGCTTGAAACCCACTTATAAATTTCCATCATACAGACTTTCTGAAAATTGTAAGAAAACTGCTCAAATAAGCACATACATTGATATGTAAAAAATAAAGCTGAATCATAATCATTGTGACTTGAAAACAATAGTTGCAACATTTTTGTTAAACTAATTTGTATATATCTATAGGAAAGAATAGGAAGATAAACCACTAGAAAAACAAACTTAATCAAATTGATATGATAATCTAATTAACAGAGAAAACAATTATAGGAAAAAAATCATGTAACATGACAAAAATGTCCCAAAAAACGTAAAAATATCTACTTCCAAAAGGTTTAAAACCCATTGCATTAAAAAAATATGTAAACCCAAAAATTTTGATAAAAGTATCCATTTGCAAATAAATAAAGCAACTTGTGTCTACCAAAAAAAATTGGAAAATTATAGGAAAGTAGCCTTGAAGATGAACTTAAATATTATAAAATACATAATCTCAGGAATATTACTGAAAATAAAGGACTATAACTACCATAACATAATGTCAAGGAAATATCAAGAAAGCTACTTCAAGAATGCAATATGACCACAATAAAAGGACAAACACCATAGGAAAAAAATTCATGAAAATATTAAGAAAGATTAACATAATAGAAATTCACAACCAATATACCTTCAAAATTTTTATGTTCCTATTAGCAAAAACAAAAAAATGTGTTCAAATACAATAATACTAGATAATCCCTGCTCAAAAAATTTGTACCACGTCACAACAAGCTATGTGAAAAATTGCTTAGGGAATTCAATGATTTACCTCTTACAAAAGTTTCAGGTGATGGTAAATTCCCATCAGAACCTGGAATTCTCCTCCAAGCTTGTAAATTCTGAATGGCTAAATCGTGAGCTAGTTCTACCTAATTCAAAAATTTCTAATGCCCAGTTTAAAACAAGAAAGCAGAGAAACAAAGGGAAGTAAGAATAAATATAAATTGCATTTCTAGGTCTGAGTAGAAATTATAGATATTGGCCATGATAAGAAGTTCCAAATGCCACTGAGCGTGAAAAAATCGAAACAAATACTCAGAAAACAACATATATTCAACCATAATAAAATAATAACAATGATGATAAAAATCCAATGACAATGCTACAAGGAGCAAGAAGAGCCATGGTGTAGATACGATTCTATTGAGGAGCCAAGCCCTATATCCAGGTCATGCCACCTACAATGGGAGGTCCTTCAAGGATGCTGAGAAATCTTCCACTGGCCCTCAACCATCAGGTAGGAAGATTTACAACATGCCTTTAAATATTCTCTGTTGCACTGATCATAGCCTTATTTTGTTTTAGCATTCTTCATTTTCATGTAATATTTACATTTTCTTTTAGATAGCTACCTTGATTTTTATTTGTCTTTTTTAACATCACTTTAGGAGTTAGTATTGCAGTCCCACTATTTATTAGCACTGGATGTTCTTGTCACTCCCATTGAACTACTTATTTGATCATTCAATGGAAATTAGTTATTAATACTACTATATTTTCTTATCTATATTATGCAAAGGATATGGATTCAATCTTGTATCTGAAAATATCATCAAACCAAACTTGGACTAACATCAATTCATATGGTTCAATTTTTTATTTCAAATGAATCTAGACAAAAATCAATGCCCTTATGGATCAGATCTCTTCCAACTCATCTGAATACATCTTAGTAAGATTATGTGGAATGGTTCTTTCTCTGTTCCATTTTGAAAACATAGAAGATGGGAAAACAATTTGCAAAATAGGCCCACTTCTAAAGTAGAGAAGGCCTCTTCCTGAGTTCTCGAGTCTTGGAGTTCAACCCAACTAGTGTGATTGTATCATCATCTCTATTTTGTGCAAGATTTCCAAATATAACACTTGACTTCTTAGAATAAAAGAGAAAATAGGAAACTATGTAGCTCAAGTTGATTATGGTTATCTTTACTTTCTTTAGAGTTATACATCTAACTATTCTATAGGACCCCATCAGTTAAAATTAAAACTGAATTTAAATTAAGAATCAATCTCATAATTTTTGTTTATGTGAAATAACAAATGATGCAATACTTCAACTTCTCAAATTGATCAATAGGGAAAACATTTGGAAAATAGGCCCTAGTTCTAGTAGAGTATGCCTCTTCCTAAGTCCTATCATCCAACATCCCAAATTTAACCCAGCTACCATTAAAGTCTCCCATTTCCCCTATTTTGGAAAGACTGTCATAACTAACACTTCAAATTTGTGAATATGAGTTCATGGAGAAAATAAGCAACTCTATAGATCTAATTATTTATGTTTATCTTTATTTTTTATAAGTTAGAGACCTACCAGGTTGTTCCTACATAATTTCATCCTCTCTCGACCCAGATTGTGGGAACAAAGAGACTGATTTATGCTTAGACCCATCCATATTAGGAACAACTTTGACAATCTTCCCAACATAGACATTAATGCCAAGTTGGGCATCAAAAGAGAAACTAATTCTAAAATGATTTACATTGCGATCGAACATGTCAGAAGCTTGCCCGATGTGAATTAATATTAGGTATTAACCATATGAATAATAGTAGTAAGGAATCAAAACCTTTGATTTCACCCTCGGTCGGCTAAAATAAAATTCACGGTCACATTCACCTCCATGGTTGACTTGTCGAATACCTAAAACATCATGCACACTTTCTCTCCTCGTAATTAAATATGCCACCATACAATTCTCCAATTGATGTCCATTAAAAATCATTAACAACAAAACTTGAGAGTCTGAAACAGGGGGTCTCACCCACTCCTAAAGCCTTGATTTTCCAACGTCCTCCATTTTCCCCCTTTTGTCACCTCACAAAGCAAGTGGATATGTGAGCTTGGTATATACCCCTACTTGACATCCAAATTATTATTTGCCATTTTCACCTTATGTTATGTAACCAGCTCACAAAATAGAAGAAAATATTTATCAACGACTTAGAAATTAGCCTCTTCGAGGGGGAAACCTCCTTGACATTAGATAAATGAACAATTATTGGATGATACAAATGAATAAACCTTATTTCTATATATAGGATTCTAAGGGGTCACAATATAATCAGATCCTACATAACAATAATAATGTAAGGGCACAACAATAATAATAAGGGGGATACACTAACAATAACAATAAGGGGATACACTAGTATTATAGGGACCTAACATGCCTCTCTCCAAAAAAGTGTTGTCCTCAACACTTGCACGGTTATGGACGCATATGTTTAAAATTATCATCCTTCCATGTGCAATCTTCAATGGGTAATTTCTTCCACATGATGAGATACTCTAAAATTGATCGATTTTGTAGCTGTTGATTTCTTGTTTCTATGACTTCTTCAGGTTCCAATATGATTTTTCCCTCCTCGTCAAGTTCTGGCAATATATTTTGAACTGGGATTTTGTCACCCATAACCTTATTTAAACATGAAACATGAAAAACTAGGTGCACTCGGGAAGATGCATGAAGCTCCAAATTGTATTCCATAGTACCAATATATTGCAATACCTTGTAAGGACCATAATACTTTGGCAATAATTAATTATCCTTCTTAGCTTGCTTGAGGGGAATTTTTTGTATGGTTGTAGCTGTAAAAATATTGAGTCGCCTACATCAAAACTTATTTCACTGCGATGTTGATCTTCATATGTCCTTCTATCCTGAGAGTTTGAAGAGTGGTAATTCCTGCCAATGCATCACAAGATATATTTGGATTCATTTCTTCTTTATCTAAGTCCAGTTCTTGTTGTATATCCTCTTCTTTTGAAGTTTCTCGTTCCTTTTATTCCTCCTCTTCACAATCTATGTAAAATAATTTCTTCTTAGCACACTTATGACCTTTAGTGTATTTTCTATCACAAATGTAACAAATCCTTTTTTCTCTTTTTCCTTCCATTTGTTGTGGCGTCAATCTTGTAGGTTGTGGAAGGCTAGGAGAAGAAACATTTCCATCTTTATAGTTGTGAGTGGTAGCCTTCCTCGTTGCCATAATTTTTCTTTCAATTTTTCTTGCCAACCTGAATGCCTTCTCCAATGAACTAGGTTCCCAAAGGTGAACCTCATGTTGGATGTTATCCTTTAAATTCCCTATGAATACATCAATCCTATGCTCCTTTGGAATATCATTTATCCTTATATTCTTTTTTTGAAAATCCTCAATGTGTTCCACAATTGAACCCTTTTGTTTGAGATTTACCAATTGGATAACGAATGTGTTTCTTTTTGTATCCTCATAATGTGTTGTAATTTCCTCCGCAAAAATTGACAAAGTGATAAGTGGTTTACCTAAACAAATTCATCGATACCATACAAACTGATTGGGTTCTAAATATAAAGTTGCAATGCGTACCTTTTGTGTGCTTTTCACATTATGGAGATTAAAGTATTGCTCTATATGTAGTAACCATGTTATCGGATCCTTGCAATCAAACTTCCTCATATCGATATTTGCAATATGGTGGGTCTTAAATCCAACATTAGATTCTATGAAATCATGATTAACATTTATTTTTTTCTCATCATGAGTTTCATCTACTACATTTTTTCCATTAGGAATCATTTCTTGTAGCAACTTTGTCAAACCTTCCATGTTTGTTTTTAAACCATTCTTCATGTCTTCCATGTTTCCTTTAAAAAAAATTTCTATACCATCGTTCTTATCTTCCACTCCATTATTTAAACCATCCATGTCTTTCTTCAAACCATCCATCTTAGCTTCTATTTCATTTTTGGTTACTCTTTTCAAGAGCGAAATATGTTGCACTTGGTCTCATAATTTTGATATATCATGTTGCACTTCTTCCTCTTCATGCGTCATAGTAGAGATTTCCGAGGGATTAATGGGTTTTGAATTTTTTTGGGGGGAATTTTAGAACCTAATACTAATATCAATGCTTCAATTTTCCCTTCGAATCACTTCAAACTGATTTTTCAAACAAAATTTATGCAATTTAAAAAAAATACACATATTTTTATTGCTTTTGAGGAGCTTGATATTAAACTTGATGTATCTCTATGATTTCAAATCCCAAAGAATTGAACTTCAGTTCTTTAGTATCCCTCTAAGTCTTCTTTCCAATGGCATAGGTCAGACCTGATTTTGATTCTTCAAGACAAAGTTATGCCCAATCTCCCACAATGACCTAATTATGGACTAGTTCAGTAGAGATAACATGTACGACGTGCCACGTGTCACTGTTTTGACCTTCGGCCCTGAAATTGTTACACACTAAAATACATTCCGTGAAATTTCGACCAATTTTTACAGAATTTAAATTCAATGCCTGAAACGAAATTTATGACGATTTTCCCTCAGTCACATGTTTGAGATGAAATTCTGGAGCCTGCTAAAACCCTAAATTCCTAAGATCATATCTCCGAAAATGTAGTGAACCAAGATCTGAAATTCATACACGAGGTTCACCAGTATTTCGACTCATGAGGTTTCAATTTCAGATTTTGAAGCTTCCTAGAAAAAAGGTTATTGCGAAAATGGCAAGATTTCATGTTTGAAGAAGTGAAACCATAGAATCCAAAGCTATGATACCAAATTTTATGCAACCAGCTCACAAAATTGAAGAAAATATAGATCAACGACTTATAATTCAGCCTCTTTGAGGGGGAAACATCCTTTACATTACATAAATGAACAATTATTAGATGATACAAATGTCAAAACCTATTTTCTATATATAGGAGTCTAAGGGGTCACAATATAACTAGATCCTACATAACAATAATAATGTAAGGGCACAATGATAACAACAGTGGGCTTCTGTGGGGAAAAATAATAAAAATATGGGGACTACATGGGAATAACAATAACAATAAGGATTCTACACTAACAATAACAATTAGGTGCTACACTAGTATTATAGGGACCTAACACCTTATAAAACAAATGATGATAAAACCCTAGAAATGTCTGCAACAACTTCATTTACAAGGAGGATCATGACACCGAAGCTCTGACATAAAAACCCTTTCCCATATCATTAATTTTTAGTGTGAGAAAAAAAATTATGGAGAGATGGTTTGATTTTTCATAGTACCTGAACAAGACCTAACTGCGAAAAAAGTGTGTTCAAGTGTTTCTTTGTCATTTCTCCACCTGCATCTCCTCGCTCCGTGGATTAGATTTAAATAGATGCATTCCTCCTGAAAATTTTATTAAATTATACTTTTAGCTCATGAATTATACTTCACCATTTATTGTAGCAAAGACCACTTACTATTTATCTCAGTTTTAATTTATTAGTAATAATACTTTTTATAAATAAATCATAGTTGGTGGTAGAGTTAGTGCGCTTTTTATTTCTCTATGCATTGACTAATTTTCATATTTCAACCACATGGTGCATAAATATGAAAAATTTTATGTTGTAAAAATGATTTTAAAATATTAAATCAATCGAATGATTATATATGTAATTGTAATTGAAAATATGCATTATATAGAATTATTTTTGTACATTAAAAACCATAGTGTCATAAATATCAAGTGTTTGGATCTCAAACACATTATAATAATTGAAATTGGGAATATATTTTTCTATTGTAGTCTAGATCCATCTTAACTCGAGATCTACCAAGAGCTAATGAGGATCAAATTTCTTGAGATGCAAACTTTAATTAGAGGTAAAAGAGATTTGATCCATCTAGATACTTGGTAAATCGAGAGTTAAGATGGATCTAAGATAGTTTATATATATATATATATATATATATATATATATATATATATATATATATATATATATATATCTATATATATATATATATATATATATATATATATATATATATATATATATATATATATATCAAAAACTGGAATATATTTCCTCAAAATTATTTTATTAATTTTTTATTTTTATGTAATTTTACCAAGTGAGAATGTTTACATAAAAATAAAAATTACGTAACAAGACATTACATCATCTCTTCCATACTAGGTTGGAGAGCCCTCTTAGTGCAACAATTCAAAATTATTTAGTAATGTATAAACTACTAAATTATTTAGTAACTTGTTAACAAAAATAAAATTTACATTCAGATACTAGATTAATTTTTTAATTTGTTGTCGATAATCCCTTCTTGTCCTCTCGTCCTCTATTCGCATGTTGAGGTTTGGGAGCACAGAGGAACCTCCATGTAGCTTATGTTTTTTAGCATGATGATATTATAGTTCTTTAAGTAATCAAACATTTATTTTTATTTATTTATTTATTTATTTTGTAACTAGGAAACTCCTAGGTCGGGGTTAGTCTGCTTATTAGTTGGAAGAAGACCGATCCACCCATAATAGGATGCTTATCACCAGGATTGTGAGAAAATATAGTCAGTCTTGGATGCCCCTTTCGAAAGTTGAATTCCCCCAAAGTGGCTTCCACTCCTTAATCCCTCCCCATGAGGTTTGAACTTGTGACCTCGCGGGGACTAAACCCCACAAAAACCAACTGGTTTACACCTCATACGTTGTACTCATTATTTGGTCATATTTTTATTCTTGGACTATAGTAGTCATTTATGTTACTAATTTTTATTTTTTTCACTTATTATCTAGTCATATATTTTAAACCTGGACTAAATTAGTCATTTAAGTTAGTTTCTTTTAGTTGAGTCACTTAATATCTAATTGTATATTTTATCCCTAGACTAAATTAGTTGTTTAAGTTAGTCATTTTTAGTTCGATCACTTAAAATTTCTTAAATTTAGCAGTAATTCACTTGAAATAAATGTGGTGACTAACTTTTTTAGTCGCATAGTCACTAATCTCTCATTTTTTACTAGTGTGTGCTAGATCAGGAAGAGGAAGAGGTCCTACCTTCAATGGAGGATTTGGAACCCGATGCTCAGGCAGAGTTGATAAAACATATGGTTTTAAAGAAGAGGTTAAGAACTACAAGATAGGGGTAGCATGACCTTTGGTAGATTGGGTTGAAGGGACAACCTCCAGGCAAAGCTAAATGGTACACCAGAGAGAAGGTGAAGGTAAAATTTCCTTACCTCATTCAGTATAATATTTTGGGGACTAAAATACTCTCAAAATGGGGAGGTGTGATCCAGATTGGATCATTATATTGTTTCCATCCATCTTGATGCATTCAGAGTGGAACAAGTGAAGGAATCAACTCATGGGACTGTTTTTATTGGTGGGACCCAGTTTGGAAAAACAAATTCTGAACCATTCTGGGAGATTTTTTATGCATCAAATGAAATTTTTTGGGGGGTAAAACTTTTTTTCTTTAATGCTTCAACTATTCTAAACAGAGAGTATTTCCAACGACATAAGAAGCGTGTCAATCAAAGTTCATATGCAAAAGTTATGACAATCAGAAGTTGACCTTCTTATTTTCACACCTATAATTCGGGAGGATGTCGTGTCAGCCCCCATTATTCATGGAAAAGGGGCTAGCCACGTGTTTGTGACATAAAATATTCTAGAAGAGTCTATGTTGTAACTCTAGTTAAGAGCTAATGTAGTCAAATTTAACCACTAGTAGGCTATTGGGTTGTGTTATAATCAGACCACTGGGAGGAAGAGGCATTCCATTATTTCGAGAGAATTTTTTTCCATAGTTGAGAAAATATAGCCAAGAGAGATAGGAGGTAGAGAAAAAAGAGAGGATTTGTGCATTGTAGCAGTCCATAAGACACAGAAATTACTTTATTGTACCTACAACCTTATTTATCAATCAAATAAAAAGAGCGAAGCGACCTCTCCTTCCAATTGGGTTTTCTCCTGAAAAGGTTTCCCATAACATATCTTGTGTCTTACCCACGTGGTGTAGAGAAGTCGGTGATGGGGTGCACTGTTAAGGCACTCTATTTGCAAGGTCATCGGTTCGAAACTTGTGGGTTTAGGATTTAGTCTAAACTATCAAAAAAAAAAAAACATATCTTGTGTCTTATTTGTGTGTGTGACCTTATTTTTTCATTCTCTACTTTTCTACATAATTTCCATTCACATGCTTACACTAATTACAGTTAAATTTATAGATCTAGAAATTTAATAAAGCTGTAATAATGTAGAAAATCATCATTTTTAATATAACATTATTGGATATGTTGTGACAAATTGTCCAGTGGAATATCCATGATAGTTTATGAATCAAAAAAGAATAGGAAATTTATTTTGATGAATGTTACACATCATCACAACATCACATTACGCAACTAACATCACATGGTTGCACAAATAAAATGACACGAACATGCAATGGTAAAATAAATTTCATGTCAAATTTTCCTTAGAAAATATCTTTGTCAATATGTGATATGTGGCTGCATAAAAAATTGTGGAAAATTACTGTGAAA
This sequence comes from Pinus albicaulis, assembly GCA_034641835.2. Classification (NCBI taxonomy): domain Eukaryota; kingdom Viridiplantae; phylum Streptophyta; class Pinopsida; order Pinales; family Pinaceae; genus Pinus; species Pinus albicaulis. The sequence continues at coordinate 236,911,756 of CM076570.1, forward strand.
ATAAATTCTTAGACAATGCAAAGAAAAAACTAGCATCACACTACAACAAATGAACTAATGTGATGAACAAACCAATGTCACACATTGTAACAAATATGTTTTGATGTCAAAATGGTACACAAATTTATTCAATGTCACAATGTGACAAATATTGTCTAACATGGCAATGTGACAAACATTGTGGCAATGTGACATTATGTTGCGAATGTATCTAATGACAAAATGTGAAAAAAAAGTATTGTAATGTGACATTACAAACTAACAAACAATTGATCCAATATTGTGACATTATTGCAAATGATCCAATGTTGCAATGGGACAAAAATTGTTGCAATGTGACATTCCAAAACTAACAGTTTGATGTGGCTGTATAAAAAAATATGGTGAAGCTACAATGAAAATAAATGTTTTGAAATTGCGATGAAAAAAGCTAGTGCCACATTGTGAGCGAGAAACCAATGTCACAACATAATAATCATGTTTTTACATCAAAATGGTACAACATGTATCCAATATCGCAGTGTTATAAAAATTTTCCAACTTTTCAATGTCACGAACATTGTCACAATGTGACATTAGGTTGTGACTTATTCAATGTCACAATGTGACAAAAATGTCACATTGTGAAAAATGTTGTCACAATGTGACACAAAATCCCAAAAACATGGACACAAAATCCCAATGTCACTACGGTTAATCATGGTCACAAAGGTTAACCATTACAACATCTTTGACCAAAGTCAACATCATCACATAGTCAACACACTGAGCCATATCCATTGCATTCAACATAGTCAACCATAATTAACATATCCAACATGTACAATATGATCAACCATAATCAAACATAGTCAACCTATTCAAACATATTCAATGATGTTCAACCATGCTTGCAACAACTCAACAATGGTCAAATATGGTCACCATAATCAACCATCACCACCATGATCATCCATGGATATCCACGGTCAACCAATTTATCAAGCATTGCCAACATGGTCAACCATATTCATCTATTGTTAAACATTTCCAACCATGGTCAACAATGTTCACCCTTAGTCAACCATACTCGACCATAGTCAAGCATGCTTTAACAAGCTCATCCCTCGTTGAATAAGCTTACCATGGATAAACATGGGCAAGAATTTCAACCATAGTGAACTAGCTCAACAATGGTTAACACATCATTAGTGGTCAACCATTGTTAACCATAATTTATGATCGTCAATCCTTTTCATCAATGGCCTACCATGGTTACCACAGTCAATTATCATCAACCCTTGTTCAAACATGGTCAATCATTATCACCCTTTCCAACCATGGTCAACCATTATCAATCATCATCAACCATGTTTGACCCTCTTCAACCATCGTTAAACATGGTCATCCATAGTCAACAACAATCAACCTTAATTGACCTTACTCAACCATATGTTGACTATATTCAACCATACTTAACCATAGTTAAGTATAATCAGCCTTAGTTAGCAATAGTCAAGCATTGTACACCATATACAACTTGAGAAACCATGGTAAATTGAGGTCAAATATGGTCAATCCATTTTCAATAATGATCTCCATGGTCAATGTGGTTAATAGTGGTCACTCATGGGAAACATGATTGAACATGGTCAACCACAGTCAACATGGGCTCCCTAGTCGACCACGATACACCACAATCATCTATAGCAAACACTCACATCCTTGATCGACCATGTATGCCCATAGTGAACCATATGTTGACCATATTCAACCATGTTTGACCAACTCAACTATGGTCAAACATGGTTAAAAAAACTCAACAAAGGTCAAACATTGCCACTCATTGTCACCCATGTTCAACCATACACAATTTTCATTAATGACAGTGAACCATGGTCAACCATAGTCAACCATAGTCAACCATAGTCAAAGTAGAACAACCCATACTCTACCCACTTTTGATAGCCAATCACAATCAACCTTAGTTATAGTGCTCAAACATGGTCAACCAAGGTATCTATGGTTAAATATGCTCAACCATTGCCAACACGAGGAACCATAATATCTCATAGAAAAATATCGTCAACAATGGCCAAATATGTCAAAACATGTTCATCCATGGTCAACATGGTTAAACCATAATGAACCATGGTCAACCGTGTTCAAATATGGATAACCATTATCAATCATATTCTATCAAAGTAAATCATGAACCATGCTCAAAGTTTCCAAACCATCCTACCATGGTCAAACTTGATCAACCATGGGTTAATGATGGTGACCAATGTACCGCCATCAAGACTTGATCAAATATGGTTGACTCTCTTCAACAATGGTCAACCTCATCAACCCTATTCAACTGGTAATCAAACCATTTTTGCAACATTCATGTAACATTAATGTAAATATATTACAGTTAAAAAATAATGTAACAATATAACAATTGAAAACATTAATGTCACATGTTAAATTAATGTGACATAAATACATCATTATTTTCATGGTCGATTGTGGTCAAACTTAGTCAACCATGTTAATCCACAGTGAAAATTGTTCATCCTCGGTCAACCTCATCAACCATGGTTAACCATGGTAAACCAAGGTCAATCATAATCTTCCCCTTAATCACTGGTCAACTATGGTAATCATTGTCATTCATGGTCAACTAAGGTCACCATTATAGTCATTATCAATCGTAGTCGGCGAAGGTCAACCATTGTAATTACTATTAATAATGTTCAACTAAGGTCAACCATTGTCTCCCTTGACCAACAATGGTTAATCCTTTTCAACCATGGTCGTCCTCATCAACCATGGTTAATCATGTTAAGTGTATTCAACCATTAATGTAACTATTTTTAAAGCATGAATACAAAATTAACTTTAACATTAATGTAAGACTAGATGGTTAACCATGGTCAACCTTATGAACCATGCCCGACCAGGTTAACCCACTTCATCCGTTAATGTAACTATTTTTATAAAATTAATGTTACATTAACATTAATATTAATATAACATGAACTATTCACAAATTTTGACCATGGTAAATATTAATGCAACAACTTAACAATATCAACATTAATTTAACATTATTAAATTGATGTAACATTAATACATAGGTACATTAATGGTTGACCATGGTCAACCTTGGTCAACCATGTTCAATGTCAATGAGCCTTGTAAACCATAATGAACCTTATCAACCAAATTCCACACATGTAGATTATCAACTAGTACAATCACATTCACTAATATAGTTGATATAAAGCAACATTTTCCACATTTTATACACCAATTTTTAAATTTAAAAAAAAAAATATATATATATAATACCTTTATCTAACTTGCAAACAAATCAACCATGGTAAATATTAATGCAACAACTTAACAATATCAACATTAATTTAACATTATTAAATTGATGTAACACTAATAAATTGATACATTAATGGTTGACCATGGTCAACCTTGGTCAACCATGTTCAATGTCACTCAACCTTGTCAACCATAATAGACCTTATCAACCCCACCCCATAGGTTATCAACTAGTACAACCACATTCATAATATAGTTGATATAAAGCAACATTTTCCACATTTTATACACCAATTTTTTTTAAATTTAAAAATATATACATTTTTAATACCTTTACATAACTTGCAAAAAAAAATTATTTAAAAATAATATTTATTTAATACTATTTACATCAAAAAGCTTTCAAATTTGATTAGGCAGTAGTAAACCCAAATGCCACTTTGTTTATTTGAATGATTTATTCTAGGGGACTGGTTCTTGAATGATTTATTCTAGGGGACTGGTTCGAATAGGATTTTTTTGACGTGGTCTTTAATTTCCATATCATGTGCAAGTGTGAAACCGTCTCCTTGATTATAAAATAGCTGCATGGATCTTGCATAGTCAAAAACCAGTCTCTTGCACTTGTCAGGCACATCTTTTGCTTTCAAAAATTCCCCTTTCAAATCTGCAAGGGCATTTTCCATAAAACTATAAACATGTTTGAGAGCTTCTTCCTCTGACAATTCGGGATGGTCCTTCATGTAACACTGTATGGCAGAAGCCACTTCACCTTCACCTCTCTCAGCCTGCATTAATAATAATTAGCAACCCATCAAGTAAATTAGAAGCGATTAAGGACAAAGCTTATAATAAGAGATCGAGGACCGTACCTGGTAAGTTTTCGTGTCATTTATCAAACGCCCTGTCAAACCCATCAGATATGCAAATTTGGATCGGTAATCAACTTGGGAGAGTATGTAATCTGTAAGGACCTCTCCAGTGAAAAGAACACCAAACAGAACGAGAGTTGCCCCTGCTATTGAGACACTAGCGGTCTCTATGTATTCATGGAAGGACGGCACATATTTAGCTTCCGACCATTCTGCTTCTTTCCTGAAAGTTTCAAGCTGTATCTGCCACTGCCATGTATTGTATGACAGATAAATCCATAATCAGTATTTAAGTACATTGGTGGAAAATCAGAAAGTACATAAAACTGGTAAACTTAGTACATACTATGTTTCGAATGTAGCCTAGCACGTCACGCCCCTGCATCTTGCGACCTTCTTCCGCTATTTCATTAACCAGATTGTACAGACCCAGGAAGCATATTTTGATGTGCTCTGGCATTTGGTCTAACAGAAAGAGATCCCATCTAAGACAAAGACGAGAAATGAGCATGTATACATTGTTCAACAGCGACAATAATTATAGAAGGTTTTTCCTTTCATCTATTCTTATTACATACAAAGAAATTAAATCTCCACCTTTTAACTGCTTCGATGAACAGCTTGATGTCTTCTACAGATCCATGCGCGTCATATAAGTCATCTAAAATGACAGTGCAGATGGTAGATTTCGTATAAACGGCTCTACACATAGCTAGCTCTGGTTCAAACATAGAAGAAGCGATTGAAAAAAATATTTCCGCCACACGGTCGCGTGTAAATTTGAGCTCTGCGAATCCCGATGATTTCCACCACCTTTGAACAGTGCGAGATACACTAGCTTAGCTTTCAGTTAGGAAGATAGAGTTAACCCGGGAGTGAAAACATTGGATAAAAAGAAAAAGCAAGTAAGTAAGATAGGCTTAAATCACTGAATCATTGAATTGAAAAATATTAGCAAGTAGCACCTTCGAAGCTCGCGAAGCTCCTTTTGGTGTATAGACTGCACATTATTGAAGTCCAGTTTGGCCAGTTCCAAATATTTCCCGTTGTTAATGTATGGCATACTGCTCCCGTCAATTATACATTAAAATATTTTAGGTTATGTATGCTAGACCAATACTATAATGTAAATTTATGTTACAAATATTATATAACGTATATGTCTTACATATACATAGTTTTCCCAAGCCATGCATCGTTTGGCCCGTAATTTTCAATGTAGCTTCTAGCCTCAAGCCTTGGCAGACTCCTAAGCCATGGGTTTTTGAGACTGTACTCCACCTGCAAATAAAGTTGCAAAAGCATATGGAATATACGTCATATTATCACTGATGTGAGGTTTAGGTGGCAGCAAGACAGAGATGTTAAAAGAGGCGGGCAATAATATTATATACCTCTCCCCGAATGTTCTTTTTTAGACCCCATTTGTCTATTGCATCCACGTCTTCCAACGCGTTCCACAGATACCGTTCGGTACAGTGTTTTGCTTCTTCCATCACCGTTTCTCCGGGAAATGCAACGTGTGAACAACGATTGACGTTTAACATGTCTGTAACTCCTCTCTCGGTTTGACCCATGAAACGGAAGAACTCGCCATTCTCATCTCTAAATGTTTTTAAAACATCTGCCAAGAATGTTGGTTGGAGAATTCAACAGAGTGAAATAAATCAAAGACTTGAAAGAAATATAGCTCTCTACATCAACATTTTCATTTACCCGAGGATACACTGTATCCATGCAGTCTCAAGATTCGAAGGCCCATGGCCGTCACATCAATATCAGCGACGGGATTCTCTCTCGCCCATCCAATGCCTCTTTCGTCCCAATGGCTGCGCATCAATTTCGGTCATAATAAAATTCGGGCACATTAAATGAGCTGATCAACACCTGAAGCGTTTAGAATGCTTAAAGACATAATACCTATAAATATAATCCAATGTCTCTTTGATCTCTTTTTTGAAATAACGATCGATCCCGAGTCGTTCAACAGTATCAACGGCCCACAGACGTTCAAATAGATCAACCGGATAGTGACACGGCGCTACAATAACAAATTCTCCGTTGTTAGTATTCATTTTAATTTAATTCTTTTCATAAACCATATTAAAAAACAGGCTTTCAGGAAATCAAACTGTTATGTTTGTACCATGGTTTCCGAATTTCATTAAAACGAAGTTCAAAAATTCCAAGCACTTGGTGTTCCCTGTACGCATGAATACAGCCGCCGTAGATGCCGGCGAGCTGAGGAATGATCCATCCTTGGATTGAAGTTCGATGATTTTCTCCCAGTCTACTATTTCTTGCAGGCCTTCCAAATAATACAAGTATATTGTTGGAACCGTATAGAGAACATCAGCAGGAATCCTGATTCAAACACCGTCAAGATGGTAAGGGTAATTAATAATGACAAAAAGCTGGACAAAAGAGCATCATGATCAGAATATAACGAACATCTTAAGCTTAGCCTCCCGCTTCTTAATGATTTGTTTGATGAATGGCAATTCATAAGGCAGATCCAAGCATAAGCTTTTAGCTTCATTTAGCATTGCAGGAAAGACAAATTCAAATCCACTTGGCTGGTGATTGTCCGCCTCATCCTCCATCATTCCAGCGTGCTTTTTGAAGAATTCAATACCTGCAAGATATTTATGTATATTATTTAGAACTATAAATATGAGAAACATGCATCCCTTCCGAAAAAAAACAGAGTATATCATAACTTCATTATTAAATAAAATAATCTTTGCAAACCTTTCCGAACTTGTGTCTCGCCAGTGCGCCATAGGGTGAGAGTAATAATACACGCAAGAGTAGAGAGTACTCTGTCATAAGTTAAGAAATGGTCTTCTTGGCCCCAAGAGCCATCTTCCAACTGATTCTGAAGAATCCATTGAAGTGTTTGAGGAAAGTGAGGGTGGTCAGAGCCATCAAATGCTGGAATCTTTGCTACCCAAGCAGTGTCATAAGCAGAGGGATTCGTTTCCCCATCGCCCATACCTCTAAATATACTCTTAATCTCCGATATTAATGTCTCGACACGCTCCTCGTCCGCTGCTGCCACCTAAAATTAATACAGGTAATACTTTAACAAATATCCGCTAAGATTCATGCGACGTCAACCATAGTATTCTACGAAAAGAAACTGAATGAACAGTTGCTGCGAATACCAACCTTATTAGATGACATTATTGAATCAATAATATCATCTTTCCAAAATCCTGGAGGGAAGTCTCGTTTCGCTAGTGTCGGATCGGGAAGCGAATCTGAAAGTATCCCATAAAAATGAAAAAAATAATAGTGTAATTAATCACTTGGAAGGATGTTGAAAACATTTAAATTATTATCAGCCAAGGCAGGAGAATAAGCATACCAGTCTTTTTATGAGAATGGCTAGAAAGGGAGGTTGCGCTTTCTCCAACACCAGCAATGATCTTGCTTGAACCTGCATATTCAAAAGCACTAAGAAGCCGAATTGAAAGGAAGGCCAGAAAAGAATTAAAATTATGTGCGTACCCAATCGTGGGTAGATGTTTCTCTGTTTGTTTGCACTGCTTCCTCTATCCAACGAGACGAAGAAACGCGGAATGGATTGTGTTTCGTAGTAACATGGAAATATGGGATGAGGTCGACTGAGTGTCGTAGTAATGGAAATATGGCAGGATGACAAAGAAAGCAAAGGCGTGGCCATGTTGCCAAATTAATGCGCGACTAGATTACCAGAGGTAGCGAAAGAGCTTAATTATATGGAATGTCAGGATGTAGGAAATCATTATAAATAGCCAATCCTGTGTCAACGAATTTCAAACAAGACTTGTTAGGGTTGTAGGAAAACTGCTTTAAAATTCCTAGATCTCCTGTCAGCTCAACCCTCCAAACACTTCAGATGCCAAAATTTGTCTTTTGTCCATAATTTTCCATTGACAAGTGAGTATCAAATTTCTCTAATACGGACTTCTTACTGTCCACAACTTCAACGTCTTTTACTCAGTTTGAAAGCTATGGCCACGTCGAAGACACCGTAAAAATACTGGAAGAGACCAGAAGTACGGAACTATGAATCAGCGTTAACCGCAGCTAATATCTCAGGCCGCATTTACGGTACGTTACGTGGCTAATTAATTTAGGAGTTCACAATTTTTTGACTTAGTTCCGAGTTAACTTTTATATTTATCATGGCCTCCGACGTCGGAAAATGTAAGCCCCATTACTACTTCCAAACTTGAAGCCTTCAGAAAAAAATTAGAAATTCAAAATACTTTAAAAAGGGGAATTTTGAAATTACTTCTTCTCTATCGTGTACGAGAACATCATAAACTTTTAAAAGAAGAGTTAAAGAAGGGGATTTTTCAAATTACTGGTTGTTTATCGTGTTCAAGAACATCATGAACTTTGAAAAGAGGAGTCTAGGTAAGCTCCAAATGTTTAACGAATATTTTGATACTAAATAATAATGGACATAAATATTAATATTGACTTTCATCTATATTTTAATAATAGTATTGAATAATGATGAAAATGAATTATTATCAAGACTTTACGTCCAATATCTCATATTTACATTTAGATTTTAAATACTAAAATCATCGAGATTTATATTTGATTTCATCTATACCTTAATAGAATCTAATTTTACACAGCATTAATTCTATCACATAATTCTTACCTACATTAGCTTATCACTATATTAAACTATCTACCATTTTAAGTGTTTCTCAATACAAATTACTCATATAATCCTCCAAATTTTTTGTTTTTCCATACTTCAATCCAATATATTTTATTCACATTTTTTTTTATGCTATATGAGAATTGGAAATACATTCACTATATATACTTAAATGTATTTGGATCTCACCTCAAACATAATTAATTTGTTATATTTTTTTTCTAGTCTTTGCTTTGTAATAAATCTCAAGATTATTAGCCATGATTTATTAATGTAAATTGTAATGATATTAAAAACTTATTAGTTATTTAATTACAAATGTGTAGTTTAGTGATAGTTTTAAGAACAGAGAATGTTCACATATTTTATCTCTATAAAAGTCTCTAACATGTCAGTTATTAGTTATTTTGTTGCATTGGTAAGGCTATGTATCTATTTGTAATCACCCGTTTCATGGTTATAACATTGGTATTTCAATTAAGTCTAGCTATAGTGAGTGAAATGAGTGTTATCATTCCCATCTAGGTTGCATTCCTCCTGGATATATATATTGCAACAATTTATGGTCTCTAAATGACCATATGTGAAATATTTGGACAAAGTCCCATATCTCTCTTTCCTCGTCCCTTACACCCAAGATCTATGAGATTATCATTTGTAGAATTAATTGTTGTATTTGTGAGCTAGGTTGTGGAGAATATATCATAATTGTTTTTATCATAGAATATGTGCGTTAGGGATTTTACTTTAACATCTATTCCAACACTCCTTTTTTCATGGTTTGAGAGAAAAAGAGTGATCAATCAATATCTACAATAAAAATAACATACTTTGTAGTCTTGATGAATAATACTCTTTAACTTTATGAATATATAGATCTTAGAAAGCTCTAAATCCTAAATTTAGCCTAAATAATAAACAATAGATGCAATCATCTTAGATTAGTATGTTTCCAAAGACGTATAAAACAAGTAATATATTATAATAGATTTTAATAGAATTGTCACCTCTCAACAAAAGCTTTATTATAATATATTTATTTTTAATGACATTTACATTACACATGTACTTGGAAATTTAAAAGATAGTGACTATTATAATTAAAAATGTGATGATATGATTACGATATGAATCCAAGATGCAATTTTAATTGCTGAATCATAATAATTCAAGTTATATATATATATATATATATATATATATATATATATATATATATATATATATATATATATATATATATATATATATATATATATATTATTTTAAATTAAAATATATGTTTATTATTTTCTTAATCCAAATTAATTTTATATTTATTAAAATATATATTTATTATTTTTTAATTACAATTTATTTAGTTTGGTTTTTAAATTTTTGTGGTAATCATTCTTTATAAATCTTCCCAGATTATCTACAATACTAAGAAACGAGTGTTGACATTTCGAATTCCAACGTGGATCCATCATGACTTTTTTGAATGAAAAATTTGAGAGAAAGGATTCATATTATTAATAGAGATAAATTTCCTGTAAAAAACCGACCAAAATTTCTTATTTTTTATATTCTTAATCATTTTAATAATTATAATTATAATTTAATAAATTTAATTTAATATATTTAAATTATTATGGTTAATAATAAAATCCAAGATTTAATGTTTCACTTTTAATCTTTATTTTTATTAATAATAGTTTAAGTTAAATTCATTATTTTTATTTTTATTATTTTTATTGTGCCTTTTTAGTTTACTAATAAGTTTAATATAATTTTTATTATGTCTATTAGTTATTATATTATATAGTAAAAATTTGGTTATTTTAGTTTATAAAAGATATATTAATTTAATATGGGACTAGGTTTTAAAAATATATATTTAGTTTTATTTTAATTTTATTTTTTAATTAATTATGCCAATTATAATTAACCAAATAATTTTTCGGAAAAATAATATTTATTTAGTTATTAATAATTTATTTAATTATTTAATAAATATAATATAGAAAAGATACTATTTTTTAAATAATGTTTTAATAAAAAATATTTAATTCACTTTATATTATGATTTTTTATAACTTTTTGTTATATAAAAAAATAAAAAAAAATATATATATATATATATATATAAACCTGTCCTAAGCCCGACATTATAATGTGGCCCTGTAGATCGCCCGCATCTACACAGTGCGAACGACAAGGATATAGGTCGGTCGCGAGTAGCTTATCAAGGCTGTGGGCCCATTGATAACCATCTTTTGAGCCACTAAAATACCTGAGAATACAACAACAGGTGGGTGCTGATCTGGAGAGGAGGAGGATCATAGGGCTGTTCTCACGAGCAAGTGTAATGGATTGGTTGGGCTGTCTACTAGGATAATCAATATTTTTTCAGATATAGTTATATTAATGCATTGAGTAGTATATGTTAATTTTTAAATTTTATATTTGCTTAAATTTAAAAATTGATTTATATTGTTTATCTGCATTAATGGGGTTATAATTTTGGAAATATTAATAAGCTTTTAAATTTTATATTTGTTTAAATCTAAAAATTGGCATATATTGTTTCTTTGCATTAATGGTGTTAAAATTGGAAATATTAATAAGTTTTGAAAATATATTATTATTTTAATAAATTCTTTCTGTATTTATATTTCAAATTAATTAAATAAAAAAATATACTTATAAAATTTTCTAAACTAACTCTTTTATTAAGGCAACTAATATTTCTAAAAATATAACTCCCTTAATGCACTAGATACAACCAATATTTCTAAAAATATAGCTCCATTAATACTGTTAATCCTTAAATTTTATACTTGCTTAAATCCAAAAATTAACTAAATTAATAAAATTACATCATTATTAATTTAGTTCCGAAACAACCACTGCTTCAATTCAATCATTATTCTTAGTTCATAAAATTGGCATCATGCGAGTTGTCCTATTCAGTCAGCAATATATACAAGTTGGGTCTGTATTTAATGTTAAATCGGTAGTAATGGTATGGTGCATGGAGCAGGTCCGTTTCTGTATTTAACACAGAAGGTACAGTGTACGAGTGAATCTGGCATGAATGAGGTCAGATTCTGTATGGGCGAGCTTTATTTTCACTGCCATCAGTGATCAAAATTGAACACGTCAGAGCCCTTCAAAGGGCCTCTGGCACGTCAGAAAGAAATTTACCAGTGAAAAAAAAATTAAATTTAGATTTTTACAACTCTGAAAAAAAATTTGAATAATATTATAAAACTTCCCCCGAAGTGCTGTAGCCTGTCAGCGCGTCAGATTTTTTAAAATTTTCAAATATAGTGAATTCCATCGGTGGTTTAATATGGAAGTGTCTTGATAGTCGGTGGTTGAAAACGGATGGCAGCAAACGGCAAGTGGAAAACGGATGGCAGCAAACGGCAATGAGCGCCTCCTCCACCACGGCGATTGGAACGCCGCTCCTCCCCGCGGGCCGTAATCCGCCACCCCAGGTGGAAAAGACGTGAACCTAAATGCATTGAATGCTGCCATCCTCCCCAAATATTTCAAAAATCGGTCTTCGCGCGTTTCAGTTTCTCATTCGCGCTCTACCTTCTGCTGTTCGTTTCCTGTTTTTTTCACAGCGCGGCCACTACCTTCAATTCTTCGTGGGTGATCCTGTTTCGCAAAATCCTATACAAATCCTCCACCATGTAACTCATATGTTAACTTGCTACATACGTAGCCAACTTTCCATTAAGTCTTAATCATGCTCTGAAGCCAAGACTTATTATTGAATCTGGAGTGCATTGTTGCTTCCTTTCCTTTCCTTCCCCTCCTCTCTGACCGGCCGGCTGAAGCAAGAGATTAGAAGTTGAAGTGGAGGCAGAATGGAGGAGGATTCTCTGCAAGTTCCAATTCTGGAGAGGAAGGAAGAAGGAAGCGACAGTATTATAATCTTCCAGGAAGACAGTGAGGCAGAAGGTGGTTTGAGGAAGAGATTTTGGGTTGAGTCGAAGAAACTATGGCGGATTGCAGGCCCTGCCATTTTTACGCGTCTCACGACGTACAGGACAAACCTCATTACGCAAGCCTTTGCAGGGCACTTGGGTGATCTGGATCTTGCTGCTATTACTATCTCCACGACTGTCATTATTGGTCTCAGTTTCAGGCTGCTGGTCAGTATTCAAATGTCAGAATTTTTTGCTCTGTTTTGTTTAATTTTGGGTTCCTTCCGTTGAATGTTCAATCATTGTGTTTCTGTAGAGGAATTTAGGTGTTTGCTTATTAAAATAAAAGGTGAATTCAAATATTTTTTTGAAATTTGTTATGGGACGCAGAATTTTTTTAATTAAATGTTTATTTTTTCAGAAAGAAAAAAATTCTAATTTATGTTATGTACCAGTTCATTTTGTATACTTCATAAGACATTACAAAGATCACTTTGATCACTTTGATAAAATAGCATAAAGGACACCCTTACATTCCTTACCGTATTAGTTTCAGTCTCTTAGTTTCCATAAATTTCTTACATGAATACTGAAGGGAAAATTTAATTAAATGTTTATTAAAAGAAGTTTATCTGACGGTATATGTGTAAAATAACATTTTATGAATAATAATATGCATTGCGCAGTCAAGAATATTTTGTAATAATATTTTATAATTTTTAATATATATTTGGTAGTAAAATATATGTTGAAATCTGATTTTATATATATATATATATATATATATATATATATATATATATATTATTTGGTTTGTATTTAAAAAAAATCATTTATTTATTTCACTGATTTTTTTTGTTCAATATTAAAGTTATATATATATATATATATTAGTAATTGTTTTTAAAGGTGTAAAGGTACATTTAAAAAATAGAAGATTTGGGAAGATCATCTTGAATGCATGTACATAAGGTTTATAGAACTCTCCAATGTCATAGCTAAGCCGCCAGCCCAATGCTCACAACTTATGCATAAACACAAAGTGTTGACATACATTGTCCAAGGTGTGCCAAGCTGGCCTATGTTTCTTTTCTCCTACACATGAAGCCAGTAGTCTTAGATTTTTGTCATTGAGTGACACCCTTTGGGCAAGGTCTATCAACACACAGTGTTCATGCACAAGGTTGCAAATAGTTGCATGAGCACAAAGTGTTGCCATACCTTGCCTGAGGTGTGCCAAGCCGGCCTATGTGCCTTTTCTCCTACACATGACTCCAATACTCTTGGATTTCTATCAAGGAGTGACAACTATGGGGCAAAGTCTGTCAATACTCAATGTTCATGCACTAGTTGCAAACAATGGACTCACCTCGTGGTGCTTGCATTGGAGAGTTTGACAAACCCTATGTGTGTATTCAACAATCAACTTTGTTAGTGGCAATATTATCTTCCTAAATCTTTTGTTCTTTTGGTATATCATTGCACCTTTAAAGACAATGGCTAGTTAATATATACATTGTATACCTTAAAAAAAGGTGCAATGGCTAGTTAATATATACTTTATATACCTAAAAAGATGGAATGGAAAGAGTAAGTTGTAGAAAATTGTGATGGGAAGGTGGGTGAACTCATGAGATAGATGTTATTGAAGCAAACATGCAAGATTGCAACCAATGCACCAAAATATGATGATGTGTGTTTGCGCCTTTTCACAAGGAACAAGCATGACTAGATTCCCCACTTTGTGTCATTTGGTCCGCACTACTTTCGAAAACCTGAAGCAGATCTCAACTAGTGAAGGTTACAAAGTCAATTATGAAGAATATGAGTTTGAGCTTTAATGATATGGAAGTCATCTTGGATTATATGGTTAAAGAAATCGAAGTGATGTGGCAGCAGCTTGAGAGTCGCAGTTTCTATGACTGGCCTAACACCTACAATGAGTATAATATTGAATGTGATGTCGCAAAAAAAAAAAATATATATATATATATATATATATTATTGAATGTGATGTCGCACAGGATACAAGAATAAGTCCACTCTAAATTCCATTGTCCAACATGGGCAGATGTTCAGGGTTGCCTCCGATACATTTCATTTTTCTATATCTATTCAAATTATATTTAAAAATATATAAGTCTCATGACGTACGAGACAATATATTATGTATTGAGATGCCAATATATGGGAGAGATTTACCACATATAACAAGTTTGAAGTAATTTTTTTGTATTTGAGTGAATTTGAGGGTGCGAAATGTGTGGGGGAGATTTTTGGTAATTTTTTTGTTATTTTATGGGGATAATATAGCTGAGGTTGCCGTGGGACCCAGGTAGCTTTCTGGGAAAAAAATTGTGTTTGAAAAGGCGCATGACAGGCTTTTCCTTTTTCTCTTTCTTTGACGGCTCCGAACATGAGTTTGGCCAAGTTTGCGAAGGAATTTGGACTGGTAAGGATCGGATCTGTTGATTGAAATTTTCTGTTTAATATTTGCTTAATTCTTCGGATCGTTTTGCAAAATGCTTTTTCTGCATTCATTGTGCTTTGTTTTAGCTGTTTATTTGCAGACATTATGGTATTTTAACATATATGGGTTTATTTTGTGTTTTTAGGTTTGAAATTTGCCATTAAATGGCAGTCTTAGTTGCGTATTTCTGTTACGTTTGATTTCACTTGAAAATTTCCATTAAATGCAGGCTTAGATGTCTAATCCTTGGAAGTTGGGATCCCTTTGTCAAATGATTCTCCGCTTTAATTTACCTTGTTCTCATAATTTCATAGTTGTATTCATATCTGTAAACAACGTTTCAAATATATAAAAAAGAGTTCTATAAGAAAAATCCAGAGCTTCATGTCGCTGCTCCTTGCTCTTGTCAGACAAAGTCAAAATTACATTACACAACAATCTTTTATTAACATAAAGATTGATGGTTTTGTCTTTCTGAAAATGAAATGTAAAAATAATTTATTGTGGTCAATTGAAAAGCTTTTTTTTTTTAAGCTTTTCATCATAGAAGGGCAACATAAATATATGCCCTTCTAATTGAAATTCGGACCTGCCCTTCAAATTTGATCACTGACTGCCATAGGCCTATAAATGCGTTCAGGTAGGGAATGCTTACTGCACTATGATCTACAATTTTAATCTGACTGCGAGCAGGCCGTCATTTCCTACCTAGGCGCATTTATAGGCCTATGGCAGTGGAAACTGTATGTAACACAAAAAGGTATTGTACAATCAACATATGTTGCATGGAGCATGTACGTTAATGTATTGAAGGAGAAAATCTTACACTCTGCGCGTCAATTATTGTATAGAACATGGCATATCACAAATGCATTGTATGGTGAGAGTGAATCTTACTTAATTGTTTTTAATAATTGTATGGCTCATATAACAGATTAGGTATACCAAGAAAGTGCAATATAGTGTTATTATTAATAATTGTCTGGGTGAGATAACAGATTAGGTATACCACAGCAAGTGCATTATATTGCAGGAGTAAATTTCAAACTTGCGAACCAGGATCAAAATCATCGCCCTTAAAAGAGAATTAAGAATTTTATGCAGGTTACTAAATAATTGATTTAAAGGAGAGAGTGTATTCCAAAGCTATCAAATGAAATGTGATGTGTGACGTGAGACATATGTTTTATGATTGCAGATTAATGCATTTAAGAATTAAAGAAATGAAGGTTGGAATTCTGAAAGCAGATAGTTTGTTAAATTTAATGATTTTTTAGCATATAAGTTGTTAGGCTTATATATATATATATATATATATATATATATATAAATAAAAGAGTTTCTTAAATTCATATACGTGGTTGGGTTTCATATATATATAACCATATTCCATATTTTTTTATGATTGCAAATTAATGCAATTAAATATGAAAGAAATTAAGGTTAGAAATTCTAAAAATTAGATAGTTTGTTAAATTCAATGATTTTTTAACATATACGTGATTAGGTTATATATATATATATATATATATATATATTTTTATTTTTATTTTTTTTTATTAAATGTATTGAATGAATAAAATATTATTTTATTCATTAAATTTTAAATTTTAAATAAATAATATTTTTATAATATTATGTTTTTGTTTTTAATTAACTTATTGAAATAATAATTTTTTTTTTTAATTTTTAAATCTCAATGTTTTATTATAATATTAAAATTGTGTTTCTATCAAATTTTATCACTTAAATGTTACGTAAATAAATTTAGAAATAATGGAGAAAGTTGTTGTCTAGTTTAGATTTAGTTCCTATTATTTTGGAATCTGTTTGATCTCCCTAACTAAATCTACTCCTATAGATTTGTATTGTTTTTTTTAATCATTAATGTGAGACAATGTTGTGGCAGCCTCAGGGCTCCTCACCTAAGGTCTAAAGAGTTACATTCAATTGGTTTTGTCTTCCTAATTTTGAGTTGGTATTAGAGCATTAAGAGCGTCACGAACACGAGTCGCTAGGTGAATTTTAACTGATGTGTTGCATCTTACGTGTGGAGGAGAGCCGATCTAAGTGTGGGCAACCTGCTTGATTTTCCTATGCGTGGAGCCCCATAGTTGGTGGAGAAAACTGAGCGCTGCAGTGGAATTTGACCTTAGTGCGACATAAAATTTTGAGGTTGTTGTTTGATTGCATCTGGAGCGTAGTTCTCTTGTGTTGAAGGTGTGCTGTCATGCCACTATCATTAAGGCAACAAATTGTAATGAGAACTAAGTTTTTCCTTAAGGTATTCAGTGTGGAAGAGCCGATTAACATTGGAACAGTGTGTTCTTGTTGGCGCCCTTCAGATTATCGGGTGTTTTGCATATTGTGGTGTGGTTGTTTAGATCCAACAGATAGTTGAAAGTCGAGATCTATTCTAGCCATAATCGAACATGTGTGTCTGGAATAAACCTGTAATTTTTGAGCTGTGATTCATGTAAATTGTTTACTATGATCCAACCACTATAGCCATTGTGAAGCTTGATTCTGAAAAGAGGTGAGGAATTGAAATCGAAATCGAGTTATTGCATGATTCAAAATAAAGATGAGGAATTGAACTTGAAATCAGATTCAAAATTTGACTGCCAACTATTTATATAAAAGGTGGATTGGAACGTTCCCACCTATATTTATCGACACTTCACGAGTATTGTTGTAGCCTATGTTAATGTTCGACGATTTAGACAACCACTATGAAGCCGATCTTCTAGCGTGAGCATGAAATGTTGACTTGTGCTTGCACGATCCGTTAGACCGTAGAGGTACGAGTTTGGTGAGTTCACTGTTTGTGACCAAAGCGTTGGCGGGGGGGAGTATGAGTAGTACAGTTGGCAACATTAAAGTAGTGGGCCGAGCGGTGCAACAGTGTTGAGCAATTCCTAATGGTTGTGTGGAGAGTTGAACACGGCTCTGCAAGTTATGATCATCTCCATTCAGACCACGATTTTTTTAGTTTTTTTCAAGTGCACCCTTTAGTAAGCGGGAAGTGTGATGTTTGAGTGAAACTTAAAAATTATCAATTTTTTGCATTGTAGCGCTCATCGTAAGAATCAATAGGTGCACATCTGGGGTTAGTTGAATTTTGTTTGTTATTTTTTTTAATCAACATGCATTCTAAAAAGGTGCCTACCGTTAGTTCTTGACAAACATTACATGTGTGTGTGTGTGTGTGTAATGTGCTCTTTTGATCTCCATTGAGAGAGTTGTGCTCATTGTTAAAGACTTATATAAATTTGGTATGCATATATTCATATCTGGAGCTATCGCGGTACTCGTGAAGTGAAAATAAGAAGTAAGGCATTATTGAGATTGCTATTTTTTGGAAAAATGTCTACTTGAAAAGACATACATGAATGAGGCCAATAAATTGGATAAAACCAACTATGTTAACTAGAAATTTAAACTGCAAACACTGTTGGAAGGCTCTATATGGTGTTTGGACCATCATAAAAGGAGAAGAAACAAAACCTGCTACAGGATTGACAACTGCACCGATTCAATACTGGGAGAAGCAGGAGAACAAAGTAAAGGTATTATTAAGAATGTCCGTGAAAGATAATACTATTCCTCATATTCGTGATTGTCAGACCTCTAATGCAACCTGGAATAAATTAAAGGATTTGTATCAAACCAAAAATATAAATAGAGTCCTCTTCTTGAAAAGTAAACTCTTGTAAATTAAAATGGGAGAGAATGAGTTTATTAGTTCATTTATTTCTGGAATTAAAGATTTGAAAGATAAGTTGGGAGACACCTCTACCTCTTATGATAATGACTTTCAATGGAATTTCAGAGGACTATCAAATGTTTATTACAGACCTTGCAGCAAGGTAGAAAAGACCAAATTTTTAGGAATTAGCAGGTATATTGATGCAAGAAGAACATAAGCACAAGAATTTAAAGCCTCAAAATCCATACTTGGCACTTATGGCAAAGAAGAAGTTATTCAAAGGGAAACAAGGAGGAGGAAGTAAAGGTGGAAGTCTATCTCACAAAAGGCCATTTCCAAAACCAAATCAAGTTGTGCCATTTGTTAAAAAATGAATATGGAATGAAGTGTTTATATTGTGGTAGAAGTGGGAATATTTCCATGGACTAGTATAAGAATAAAACTGATGAATCTATGCATAATAAGCACAAAAGACATTCAGGACATTTGGTAGGAGAAGGCTTGAATTATGATCTCAAAAATCTTAAGTTTTATATGTCTAATGTTGCATTGTCTACTGAAACAGATGATATTAATGCTTGGTTTGTGGACTCTGGAGGTTCGATTCACATTACATGCAATAAGGACTAGTATGAAAAATTCAAGGAAATAAGTAATGGAGGAAACATTTATCTTGGAGATGATCATGCACATCAGGACCATGGAATTGTGAAGCAATTTATAGTACCCTACACTCCACAACAGAACTGTGTTGTAGAAAGGAAGAACAAAGCGTTGGTGGAGTGTACATATAGTATGATCAAAGGTAAGAACCTCTCATATTCTTTTTGGGAAAAGGACAATAGTATTGTTGTTTATTTAAAGAATAAGAGTCCAACAAAGTATCTTGATCTCAAGACCCCATTTGAAGCCTTCTATGGTTTTAAACAATAGTTCATCATTTGAGGGTGTTTGGGTGTAAATCCTTTACACATATTCTGAAGGAGAATAGAAATAAGATTGATGCTAAAGCTATAAAATACATTTTTGTAGGGTATTGTTCAGAATTTAAAGCTTATAAAATGTTTGATCCCTCTACTCACAAAGTGTTTGCAAGTAAAGATGCAATTTTTCATGATCGGGCATATGAAGGCAACAAGGATAGTAGTTATGAAAAGTGGCACATCCTCCCTGATGTTGAAGACAATAAAGTAGAAGAAAAAGCATAAGGAAGTGAGAAACATAAGCTTGTGGAAGAATCCAGTGATATGGACATCACCAGCAATCAGAGCCCACCTAGAGGTGGAGAAGTGTCTTCAGAGAACCATAGAGAGAAGACAATGAAATCCAAAGGATATCTACGTGACATATTTGCTTTCCTAAAGTATAAGGACTATGCCCTGATGAGTAGTGTTTTGATTGTCATATAACTTATGTGTTTTAATCAAGCTAATGAACATGAAGAATGGAGAAAAGAAATGAAGGAAAAATATGAATCTATAATTAAAAAAAACCTAGGAATTGACTGAATTTGCTATAGGAAAAATGCCCATAGGATGCAAATGGTTATACAAGCCCAAGTTCAAATCAGATAGAATTATAGATAAATATAAATCTATATTTCTCACAAAAGGGTACTCAAAAAAGAAGGACATTGATTATGCATAAAAAATTTCACCTATAGTTAAATTAAATACTATTAGATTATTAATTGCATTAGCTACAAAGCACCATTGGAATTTTCACCAATTAGATGTAAAATATGTTTTTCTAAATGGTGATTTAAAGGAGGAGGTGTATTTGACACAACCTCAAGGGTTTGTGAAAAAGGGGCAAGAAAATTTAGTTTGCAGATTAAAGAAGGCTGAGCTAAAGCATGCACCTAGGTTGTGTTATGAGAATATAGATTCATTCTTTCTTCAATGGGGTTTTCTAAGAATTCAAAGTGATTCAAATATGTATACCAAATTTGATGCAAAGGAGCATGTAGTATTGATTTCTTTGTATGTTGATGATCTAATTATTACAGGAAATTCAATCAAATTAATTGATGGATTTAAGGAGTGGATGTCACAAATATTAGAGATGAAAGATCTTGGTGAGTTATAATGTTGTCTAGGTCTTGAAGTTTGGAGAGATGCTCATCAGACTTTTGTTACTCAGGGTAAGTATGTCAGAGAAGTGCTTAAAAAGTTTAAAATAGATTAGTGAAAAGTTGATTTTTTTCCAATGCAACAAAATGCAAAACTTCATTTTGATGATGACTCAAAGGAGGTTGATAGTACAATATATAGATAGTTGGTACGAAGCCTGACTTCTCTTACTACAACCATACCTGACATAGGATACATTGTTAGTGTGTTAAATCAGTTTGGAAAGTAGCGAAAGAGGTACTCAAGTATCTTAAAGGAACAATTGATTTTGGTCTTAAGTATATTGATTCATTTGATGTTGAGTTGACACGTTATTCATATCCAGATTGGGATGGTCATCCAGATGATAGGAGATCTACTACAAGTTATGGTTTTAGCATTGGATCCAGGATTATTTCATGGATCAGCAAGAAGAAACTTACTGTATTGTTGTCATCTATCGATAAAAAATATAAATCTTGTGTGCGATAAATTGTGAAGTTGTTTGGTTGAGGAGAGTTCTTCAAGATATTGGGGAAGAGAAAAAAGGTCATAATTATCAAATGCGATAACCAAATCTTAATCAGGTTGGAAAACAATCCAATGTATCATGCAAGAACAAATCATGTTGATGCTTTGTTTCATTTTTTAGAGAGAAGATACGGTCTAAGGAATTTTTTCATGAATACTGTAGTACTTGTGAAAATGTTACTGATATTTTCACAAATCCCCTTGGGAAGATGAAATTTGAGTTGTTTAGGAAGATATTAAGTGTGGAATTTAATCCTTTCTCCATCAAGGGATAGACTTAGCAATAATGGAAAAACTTGTTGTCTCGTTTAGATTATTGTTTTATTTAGGATTTAGTTCCTATTATTTGGGAATCTATTTGATCTCCCTAACTAAATTTTTCCTATAAATTTATATTGTTTATTTTGATCATTAATGTGAGACCACATTGCAACAGCCTCATGAGCTCCTCACCTAAAGTCTACAAAATTACATTCAATTGGTTTTGTCTTCCTAATTTTAAATAGTAATCTTAATATAGTTCTTTATACTCATTATATCTTATGTCAATTTATAATATTCCAAGTTATTTAAATTATTGGAATGATGTATTTGTTTCCAACTATATTAAAATTAAGCTTAGTTATATCTTATATCTTTCCATTTTCTATTATAAAATTAAAAGTGTTTCCAATCAAATTTCATCCATTAAATATTACGTAAGTAATATTAATATAAAATCCATATTGTGATATTTTAAGTTATTTAAATTATTAGAGGAATGAATTTGTTTCTCATTATACTTAATTAAATTGGATTATATTTTAAATATTTCAATGTTGTGTTATAAAATTGAAAATGTTTGTTCAATTGAAAAAATATTGACCATTTTTTGGCGTCATCTTTTTTTGGATGAGGTTAAACATACCTATGATGAATTAATTTCCACGTGTGCAACATAATTACAATGAAAGGGAATGTATAGGAGCCCATGTACATGTGGTAAGGATTAAAAAAGAAATAAAAATATAATTAATATAGCGTAAGGAATGAAAAGTAGTATTTAATTTTATTTAGTTTATAGTTAAAGAATATTATGTTAATAATATATAATATTAATTTGATTTAGAGATATATAAATAATAAATTAAAATTTATAATAAATTAATATTTTTTTTTATTTTATTATGAATAAGAGTATACAATATTCATTTAGGTGGTTGATCTCACATAATCATGTAAATATATATTTTTAAAGATCATTTTATTTTTACTTAATAATATGAAAATATTGATTATATATATTCTAAGAGTGTCTATGGGTCGTAGAGTAAATGGTGAAATGGTATTCTATTAAGACACTTTATGTTGAAAAGGTCATTAGACAATGGTAAAAAATTTATCTATGCTAAGGTTAGTATGTCCCAAGTCGGGTGCAATCTTCGAATGATTTTGCCCCTAAAATGCCCTTGAGCTCATGCCACAAATTAGTCATTCTAATCATCTCAGGGATCACACTCACAAACACACACACACACACACACACACACACACACACACACACACACATGCACATATATATTCCTCTAAGAGGGAAGGAGAACCTAAAATCATGATATAAGCACTTGGTTGCGAAATTTCCATACAATATTGTTAAAAGTGTGGGTTTCAAAAAAAGATGAATATTAAATACTTCATTTTCTCTTAAAAAATATCTAAGTTCTATTTAATTTTTAGATTGTTCTATGTTGTATCAATTACTTTGGCCCAAATTACTTCTTCATAAATAATGTATCCACTTATTAGCAGTGTAATCAACCATAAAATATAACTGAAGATAAAAAAATTAATGCAATGATAAATAAGACAACATAACAACTATAAGAGACAAAAATTTGGTACAAGACCAGGGAAAACACCACAAGGGGGAAACCCTTTCAAATTTCCTTCTTCAATAGATCATCATAATTTTTTTTAGCAGAGAGTACAATGAGCCCAATACATATGTAGCAAAAATATATAGAAAAAATCTACAAATATACAACAGTAAGTAACATGGACCCAATATCTCACTAAAGATAACTGAAATCAACTGAAAAATCCTTGATCAGAATCCAGGATGCTACCAAAAACTAACTACGAGCATCTGTGACTGTGTGGATGATATCAGGAAACATTACATGAGCAAATGTGGTCGATCTAGCCTAGATCTGCCTAAAAATCCCTTAGTCTCACCCTTGAGAGTCTGTGTTAGTGGCTATATCTCCCTGGACACAGGGAGGACACTATATGCCTGTAGCTATGGCCTAGATCAACTCGACCTGACCCTAAATCCCTAATCACTACCTTGACATATTGTGCCTGAGGCTATGACACCTTGGTCATAGGTAGAACAACCTTTACCTGCAGATATAGCCTGAAAAACTCAGTGTCAATCTTGTGGATATGATCTAGAAGCCCTAGATCAGAGTGAGCCTCTCACCTATGATTCGGGACCCTGCATGAACTCCTTTTATCGAACATGTGTGAGCCAAAACAAAATAGAAGAATCAAGATAAAGAATGCAAATAGAATATCGTTTGAGAAAGTGTGTGAGGATGAGCTTGGGGCAGATTCTATTTATAGCTTTTGTGAGGGTCCACTTGGGGTTGAGGCCGACTTGAATAATTCCACATGTGCTTAGGCCGACCCATTCCATTTCACTTTAATAAATAAAATAATTTAGAATTTAACTTTTGCTTAACCGGTTAGGGTGATATATAGGTCGATTTTGGTCCTCTCGAAAAGAGGAATCTAATGAAATTATGATCTCAACCATATGAGTTGTACAAAATGGAATTTGACCCTAGTTTAAAAAATTAACACTCCCTCTCAACTAGGAATAATTCCACTTGTTAACCTCTGCCTATAGATCTTCACATCATGGTGTCACCATGATAAGACTTTGACTTTTGAAACTTTATCGGATCTAAAATACGAAGAATGAGGGAGTAATAGCTTCCACCCATACCAAGCAATAGGATAACACATCATACAGGAGAGCACATCGTCGACATTGGAATCTCAAGAGGGTAAAAAAACTCAACCCAATCCTAAATTTTCGTATCGATCTTCCCATCAAGGACTCTCAATAGTCATGTGGTAGAAGACCTGCATCATAATTGACTTGGGTTTCACACCCCATGTACACTTTCAACTCGTTGTCCAAACAAGGAGAGATATTCCCAACAAGCCTTGCTTGAGGGTATGATGCCAACTGGGGTATACTATGCAAATATGAATTAGGGGATCAACATTCTCTGACCCTATTAAGATAGGGAGCAACATCTTCAACCCTATGGGTAACAGATAGGGGAGTACCCTATTGTCTAGAGATATCTCAACCCCAGCAGCCATATATCTAAATTCCTCACCGTGAGAACTCAAGTAGGGTAGGAATAGTTTTCTCAATGTCCTCGATAAGTGATGCCCCTTATTCAGAGGGGCTACATCCATAAGTCCAAGCTGCTCTCTGAAGACCAAGATCTTTCCTTTCGGTAATACTTTGGTGAGAATATTTTCTATCTGCTCAGCAGTCGATATGTGGTGGAGTCTAACAACTCCTCTCTGCACCACGTCTGAAATAAAATGATATCGAATCTCGATGTGCTTAGAATTCATGAAACATGGGATTCTCTGCCAAACAATAGATTCATATTATTCAGCCATAACATCCTTCGAAACATTTTCTTTGACAACTTCTTTGAATGAGGATGGTTTGGCTCGAATCATAGTGCTCATGGCAGCTACATATCCCTAATACCTGCATGGTTTCTTCCTTTCCCTGAATGATCTGCAAATGGGAACATTATCCTGCAGAGTGTCAGCAAATCCAAAGTGGTATCTTCTTGGTAGGAGGATCAATGGGAGGTGGATCTAATGGATCCATAGGCTCCATGGGAACATCAATATCATTGGTCTCAGGCATAGAAGGACCATCTAGAATATCACAGTCATCATTTTCTTCCTTGGGAGGAGGAGGCGGAGAAAAGTCTCTTGCTTTACCAAGAGCTACATTTTCATCGAAAGTTACGTCCCTGCTAATTTAGACCTTCCTTTGCCAAAAATATATATTTTGTATGCCTTAGATTTTTCACAATAACCCAAAAACGTACCTTTTCTTCATGCAACTTCCAACTTGTTTCTTTTGTCCTTAGGCACATGAAATTATACAGGGCATCCAAATATACAAAGATGGCTAATATCAGGCCTTACAACCGTGAACATTTATTCGGGGGTATTGTTTTATAATGCTTGATGAGGGACCCGATTTTGAACATATACAACATCATGTATTGCTTCATCCCATAGAAAATTTGGTACCTTTTGATCGTGGAGCATGGCACAGGAAAATTCTAATATAGACTGGTTCTTCCTTTCAACTAAGCCATTTTGGTCAGGTGTATATGGCACAATAGTTTCCCTTATTTCTTTCAAAATGCTATGAATTCTTTTGACATGTATTCTCCTCCATTGTTGGACCTGAATACTTTGATTCTTTTCCCTGATTTATTTTCAATCAAGGCTTTGAATTCCTGGAACTTTTCAAAGGCTCCATCCTTGTGCTTGAGGCAGTACATCCATGTATTTCTTGAGAAGTCTTCAATGGATGTGATGTGGTAGAGATGACCACCAATAAAATGCACCTGCATCAGACCACATGTCTTTGAATGAATGAGATGGAAGATGTGAGTTGTGTTTTTCTTACTGGAGGGGAATGGTCTCCTTGTTTTCTTTCCACTCACACAACCTAGATAAACTCCATCATGATGAGCTTGAACATCAGGAGTATCTGAGACCAATTTCTTCAATTTTGAAAGAGAATCATATTGTAAATGAGCTACTCTGCACTGCAACATTTCACTCAGATATTTGGTGTTATGAACCAATTATAGAAGTGGCCTTCCAGTGTCTTTATAGAGTCCTTCAGATCTCAAACCTAATGTGAATGCATATTTCATAGGTGTATCAACAAACCATGTCAAAAAATTTCCATTGATGAAGGAAACCCTCATCCCTTTATCTTCCAATGTGAAGATAGATATGAAATTATTCATTAAACTTGGCACATACATAACATCATGCAACAACATTGATTAAATAGAATTCAAATTAAATTTAATGTATCCAAAACCTTTTACAAGATGAGTGTAGTTATCTCCAAGAATGATTTTCAGCTTAGTCTCTCTCTCTACTAGATTAGAGAGGACTTCCTTGTATCCATATAAGTAATGAGTGGCCCCACTATCAACCAACTAGCTATCTCACAAATCCAATGGAGAAGAAATAGTAGGTGCATAAATGAGAATATATTCAAGTTTATTCATAGAATTACTTTCATACCTGGGAGTCCTTGAATTATTTTGAGGAGGATGTTCTTCTTCACGGTTTCTTGAAGAATCTCTCATTCTCATTTCATATCTTCTGTCGTGGTTGTTCCTTTGACTGTCTTTTCTTCTTTTATTATTGTTGTTTCTTCTATTGTTTTATCGTGGCCTCTTTCTCTGCTCAGGACAATCACATGCATAATGACCTTTCTTTTGGGAGTTATAACATTCAATATGGGATAGGGATCTGTCATTCCTTCCTTTTGAACTTTGAGAAGGAGGATTCCTTCAAGGACCTCCTTTTTCCCTCTTCCTTTTGTCATGAGTGATGTATGCAGCGAGATCTCCCTCTTCATGCTTCCGAATTCTACCTCTTGCTATCATTCTTGATTCTTCTTGAGTAAGCTTCCAAATAATTTCATAAAATGATGGGAGGAAATTGCTGTTTCTGATTGTAGTAATGAAGGTTTCCAAAAAAGGATGGAGACCTATAAGAGTCATGACTACCAGTTCTCTATCAGGAGAATTCTCTCCAACCCTCTACATTTTATCTCTGAGATGAGAGATCCTCAGAATGTATGATTGAAAAAATTCTCCTTTGTTCATATTCATTTCCTTTAGTTGATATTCCAAGGTCATCATCTCATTAGAATTTTTTATTTCATTACATGTCGAATATCTTGTCGTACATGTCTTTAGAATTTCTTAATTCCCAACATATGAAAGTAAATTATCTTGTAAACCATCATCTATAATTTTCTTTACTTTGGACTCACCTTTCTTGTACCTGTTCTTGAGAGAAGTGGAAGCATTTTCTGGAGGCTCGAGTATCCTTCCTTGAACGTATTCCAACACATCATTGTAACTATCATCTATGATCTCTAACATGACTTTCCATGCAAAAAAATTTGATGCATCACCCAAATTTTCATGCTCCTTGAAAGTAGAGGAAGAGATATTGACCTTGGAAAGTAGATATGATTTTTGATAATGAGGACTTAAATGCTTGTTTTATTTTGGGCCCATCCTTCACCTCAGCTTTGATACCATGTTAATTTTTTAGATTGTTCTATGTTGTATCAATTACTTTAGCCCAAATTACTTCTTCATAGTATCCAACTATTAACAGCGTAATAAATCATAAATTGTAACTGAAGATAGAAAAATATTTGCTATGATAAAGAAGACAAAAAAAAAACCATAAGATACCACAAATTTGTCCAAGACCAAGGAAAAAATCCATAAGGGGGAAACCCTTTCAAATCTTCTTCTTCAATAGATCGTTAGTAGAGAGTACAATGAGCCTACTACATATGAAGTGGAAATATAAAGAACATATCTACATATATATAGATCTACAATAGTAAGAAACACAGATCCAATGCAGCACTAAAGCCAACTGAAATCAACCGATAAATCCTAGATCTGAATCTAGAACGCTACCAAAAACTAACTGCAAGCATTTGTGACTGTGTAGATGATATCTGAAAACACTACGCGAGAAACTGTGGTCGATCTAGCCCAGATCTACTCAAAAATACTTTAACCGTACCCTTGAGACTCTGTGCTAGCGACTATATATCCTTGGACGCAGTAAGGACACTCTGTTCCTGCAGCTATGGTCCAGATCAACCCAATCATGCCCTAAATCCCTAGTCGCTACCTTGACACATTGTGCCTGCGACTATGACACTATGGTCGTAGGCAGAACACCCTGCACCCATGACTATAACATGAAAAACTCAGTGTCAAGCTTGCGGCTATGATCTAGAAACCCTAGATCGAAGTGAGCCTCTCTCTTGTAATTTTAGACCCTGTAGAAACTCCATCTGTCGAACTTATGCAAGCCAAAATAAAACAGACGAACTAAGAAAAAAATGCGAATAGAAGATCGCTTAAGAAAGTGTGTGATAATGAACTTGAGATCGCTTCTATTTATAGATTTTGTGAGGGTCCTCTTGGGGTTGAGGCTAACTTGACTAATTCCACACATGCTTATGTCAACCCATTCCATTTCACTTTAATAAATAAAATAATTCAAAATTTAACTTCCGCTTAACTGATTGAGGCAATCTATAGGTCAATTTTGGTCTTCTTGAAAAGAGGAATCTAATGCAATTGTGATCTCGACCATATGAGTTGTCCAAAGTGGAATTTTACCTTAGTTTCACAAATTAATAAGTTCATCCTGAAAAACCATAACCAGATCATCACGAAAAAGTAACAACAAGAAGCCATTACCATATTTTCTAAACTTCTATTTAATTTCATCCTCTCTATCTGATTTCTAAAATAATGATATCACTTTTTGCTTAAAAATATAGTAAAACAATATCAATAACTTTAAAATATCATTTTTTCTTTTAAAATGTATAATTTTTACGAATTATATGAAACATATAAATTAGATTGGAATCACATACTATGAAAACATCTCACTATAAAATAAAACAAAATACAATAAATAATTAAAATATTATTAAATAAATAAATAAACCTTCTATTCTACTTATGTTACAATCATATACCTCTTTGATAATTTTCTTCAAAAAAAAATCCATAAATGCATGTAAATATATTTAAAAATAATATAAACTAGCAATTGCACTAGATGTTGCAAAGGTAACACCATAAGGCAACATCATATAACACTAATTAATGCTTCTTTGACAATTTTTGAAAGACAAAAAAATATCAACAAAAGGTGAGGACCATGCTACAATGAAATCTTACTACAATATTGCTTACTTGGTCCTTACAAATCATGGGGTCTGCGTTGACATTAGAGACACATGAATATTTTTTCTCTTGAGAATATGTTGTTCTATGCTATATTTTATTTAGGTACACTTCTTTCCAACCCGAAGAATCTTAAGATTATACTATAATGGACATAAATTTTGTACAAATCCTACTTCCATATTGATGAGGGTTTTATCTGGACGTTGTTAATCATATTGTGTTCATTTTATTTCATACTCACAGAGTATGATTTTTTCTTTGTGGGTTCTTGACCTATTAAATATTGTTTAATCTACTAAGTTTTAATTGTACTTATGAGTGTCTTAAAAGGAAATGATTTATATTTCAGTAGCTGATATGAAGTTGGTCACTTTTGTTCTTTGTGCAGATAATAAAATATATATGGAGTGGTGGCTTTCATCACTTCAAGAGTAGTAAAAACAAGGCTATTGAGAAAAGAACTCAAACACCGAGAGAGATTTGGTAGTAGATGTGGCATTGACATACATGTCTTGCTCCGCGGTGTTGGCTATTGGGTATAACTTTCTTAATATTGTATATAAGAAAGTAAATTTGCATTTACATTATACTAAAGTAACCATGAAATTTCCAACATTCAAGCCACACTTTCCATCACATGTGTAGATAAAATTATAAAAAAGTATCACACTTTTCTTATCATATATAAATGGTCCTAATGCAACAATGGTGGCTTTCATTAGTTCAAGAGCAATAAAAAAAAAAAATATTGAGAAAAAAGCTTCAGCATTGAGAGAGATTTGGTAGAAATTGTAGAATTGGCGAACATGTCTTGCTCTGTGGTGTTGGATATCGGGCATAGCTTTCTTGATCTTGTATAGAAGACTGTAAATTTTCATTTAGCTATACTACATTAACCATGAAACTGCCAACATTCAGGGCACACTTGCCATCACATTCGTAGAGAAAATTACAACAAAGTATCACACTTTTTATATTGTATCTAAATTATTTTATATGAAATATATACCTTGTGCCTCATAGTTTAAATTTGTGCAAGGAGGAGGAGTGTAACATGCAACCTAGAATAAGAATATGGGAAGTCAAGATTGAGCGGTGTATCAACAATCTTGTTTGGGATTTGATATTCGTGTCAAAACACCCTTATTTTTGCATCACACATGGTTTGATAATAATTTTCTTGCTTCTTTAAGGTGATTTAGAATAGAAAAAGTGAAGCGAGCTATAAGATCCCCATTTGAGATAATAATACTGATTGGATAGACATGTTCTAGAAAAGTAGTATGTTGGTGTAGTTTATTGATAACTAGAATTATCTTTTTGACTGACCTTGTTTCCCTTATACAATGTTCATCTGGCTTTGAGTTGGGCTACGTTAGTTGTATTACTGTATTTGAAGCTCATGAACATAGCTTAAGCACAAACCAATTATTGGCATTTCTTAATAGATGCTCGTTAAAGAGACCATAGTTGAGGCTTATCATAATATTTGTAATAGATGCACATGCATTATCAGATAACCTTTGAGACTACAATAATTATTATGTGATGGACAAAAATTTCCCCATAAATCTGTTGAAAATGCAGCAAGATGATGGAGCTTAGTGAAATGAAGTCGCCTTCACTAAGTGGGCCCGCAGGCGATTTTTGGTGCAAAGTCTATTTTTAGACTATGTCTATTTTTAGACATATGGAGCATGGTCCAGGGGTTGCAGTATGTTATTCTTGGAGTATAGGTCATCTTGGTAAAAATAGATGGACCCCTATTTTTAGACATATAGGTCGAAGTCTATTTTTAGACTGCCTATCCTAAAAATAGAAAAGTCAAATATTATTTACCCTTAATAATATTTGGACTCTAAACTTCAGTTTACTCTCTTGGAGCACTTCAGTTCGAGCTATAGAAGTGGCTCATGCATCTGACAGAGGAATTACGCTATTCCTAGGGGTTTGGTGAGCTCATGCATGGTTGAATTCATTTAGGACTTCAGTGGCAGAAGTTTGGTGGAGTTGATGAGACAGTTGGTGGAGTTGTGTTCGGTTTAACTTAGTTGAACTAGTTGAGATTAGTTTAACTAGCTAATCAACTAGTAATGAGTGGAGTGAATTAAATATTATTTAATTCACTAATTATTAACTTATTATTCAACTCAAGAACACATCAGTTCACTACAGTGCATGGACAGTTCAGTGGAGACCAGTGGAAGAGGTAGATGAAAGGGTGAGTACAGCTATCAGTTGTGACATCAGTTGTGCATGAGATTTGCACCACACTTGGAGGAAATTTCCAATGATGATTGCGCTGTCAAGCCAAGGAGATTCGAACCTTGGATCTCTCATTAGACCAGCCTTGATTGCGCAATAGAGGCAGGCAATTAGTGGATGTGTTTTGAACGTGTGACTTGTTCAAAACCAAGCTAGTTTGTGTGTAACTTGATGAGATAGTACTGAGTACTTGTGAGGAGTATTGTGCTATGTAATGTTACATGTTTTCTCCATTATAATATACAAAATAGCTGAGGGGTTTTCAGCTATAAGCTTTCCCCATACATACTGTGTAATGTGTGTGATGTTTTGATGATCTTTTGATCGCATACCGCTTGTTTTATTTCCGCATGTGTGATGATCTGAGTGGAAGAGATTATGTGTTGCATATGAATTCGAATTGATATGTGATCAGGATAATATTGGTGGATAAATATCATTATTCAGCAAATTTCTACATGGTATCGGAGCTATTGAAGCAGAGATTGATCATCACAGTGATTACAAACTTATTTCGGTAGACAGAGTCTGCATGCGTGCCAGGTAGCCTCTGGATCCATCCTTTCCTTTGAAAGGTGATATATCCAGTAAATTCCCCTGCAGTCGATATCTGTGCTAGAAATAATTTGTTCTCACAGATCAAGAGCAGTTGAGCTTTTAGCTTGGAATTCGAAATTTTGCAGCTGTTTTGTTTTCTTGGTGCCGGAGTTGAAAATTTCTTTCAACGGTTTGCGACTCGAATATGCTCTTGAAGGCAGTTCAAATTATGTTGCATGGAAGGATCGCATGAAGGTAGTATTAGAAGATAATGGACTGAAGGAGTTCGTAGATACGGATGTCCAAAAGCCCACTGATCCTGCTGAAGTCGAAGCTTGGCAAAAGAAGATGGCGAAATGTCGAAGGATTCTGTTGGAGGGCGTCAAGGATCATATTGTATCCAGCCTACATGGAAAAGCTTCTCCATATTTAATGTGGAAAGCTTTGACGGATCTATTCCAGAGTAAGAGCAACCAAAGGAAGCTGGCGCTCAAAGATAAGCTCAGAAACATCAAGATGGAGAAAGGCGACAGTATAGCCAAATACCTCACGAAGTTCACTCAATGGAGAGATGAGATGGGAAGTGTGGGGGTGACTGTCGAAGATGAGGACATGGTGGACCTGGCTCTCCTTGGTCTTTCGAAGGCTTGGCATTCATATCAAGATAGTGTCAATGGTCAGGAGAAGTTGCCGGGACGGGAGCGCCTTTGGGCGGATCTCATGCAGGAGGAGATAAGGAGGACTACCAGGGATGGATCTTCATCCAAGGTATTTGATGAAGAAAATTGTGCTTTGGCTGCTGTTTGTATGAATCCTTTGTCGAAGTGTACGAAAAAGGACCACTTTAGCTACGCATAACTAATAGCCCTAACAACAAAAGTGGCTGCCAATATCTTCAGATCTGCGGTTAGTTAGACAAGAAAAGAGTTGCAAAATACTAGATCTATTTATGGAAAGACATTAAGCAGTAAAAACAAGGGTTTGCTCCATATACCAATAGACAAGACAAGAACAATTTTTGAAAGAATTTTTGTATTAATGGGGCACCTGTGAGGAAAACCAAAA
The DNA here is from genome assembly GCA_034641835.2 of Pinus albicaulis. NCBI lineage: Eukaryota > Viridiplantae > Streptophyta > Pinopsida > Pinales > Pinaceae > Pinus > Pinus albicaulis. The sequence goes on from CM076570.1 coordinate 236,945,289, forward strand.
GGAGTATCCAATTCCCCTCAGTGGGATGGGTTCTTGGAAGTCCTCAACAACTTCAGATCTAAGATTCTTCTCTCTAGTTGATGTAGAAAACCCAATGCAAAGAGTAGAGCTCAATGGGAGCAAAATGGCAGAAAATGGTGACCAAGTGTATAGATCCAGAGTGATCTAATAGGCAAAAAAAGGTGAAAAATGGTAGGGAAAACCCTCCCATTTATAACAAAATATTGGGTCATTCTAGATCTTGGTGCATGGGTTAACCAGATCTAGATCCACTTTTTATGGAATATTTTATTATATTTGTTGGAGGGAAAAGGTATTTGACTTGGGTCAAATCCCTTAATTTGTCAAAAATAAATAAATAAATGATTTATTTATCTTTTTAAGGAAGAAGTTAGAAGATAATCAAATAAATAATGATTTATTTAATTATTTAAGGAAGTGGTTGAAAGATAATTAAATAAATAATGATTTATTTAATTATTTGTGGGTGATTTGGTCATATTTAACAAGGAATATTATCTAAATAAGGTTTAAATAATTATTCCTAGAAAATAATAAGATAAATAAAGGTTTATCTAATTAATTTCTTTGATTTTGGGTTAAATATGACTGGGAATAATAATTAAATTATGGTTTAATTAATTATTCCATGAGGAAAATCAAACAAATATAGGTTTGTCTAATATTTCCTTTTGGGGTTTCCCGTTTTAACATAGTGAAAGCAGTTTTACTTAGGGTAAAACTGGTCTTACATGGTGTACTTGGGTCCATCTAATGATAATAGGTTAGATGACCAAAAAATGGTGTAACAGATTGCCCCCCAGCGTGCGAGTGTCAGGAGCAAATCGTATGACCGAAGTACGTTGTAAGAACACAATCACCAGACAACAAAAGGGATGTCAGAGAGAGAAATGTGAGGTAGATAGTGTGCTGAAGGACTAGACCCTAAGGAGACGAGACTCGCAGGTGCAACAAGTCTCTTTTTATGAGAGGGTACCTGTGCTGAAGGCGGCGGGGGAGGCATACCTATGCCCGCCGAGACAAAGTACAAAAGAATAGTGTGTCTAGTAAACAAGGGACCGAACCATAAAATACAGCTGGCATAATCATGAGCCAGATAAAAATACATGAGGAATCCCACATACATGTTGTGCCTGGGATAACAGCCAGGACTTGTACAATAAAATCTGAGTACATGAGATACAAATACAACCGAAATGCCCCCTACACATGGGGAAGGGCTCACAAAATCTGACTGATACATGCAAATCGAAGAGGCGCTGCAAGTGGCTATGGCCAACATCATCAAATATCTGGAGCTGCATCGAAGGCTGCATAGAAGAGGTCATCCGGGCATGCGGGGGGCTACCTGCAGGGCCACCCCCTCATGAGGGTTGAAACATCTCACACACACCCGGGAATCATCAAGAGCTGCTGCTGGATCACTGGACCATCAATTATACGAATCTCGATCATGCTGAAGGAGCTGGAGAAACAATCAAGCCAAAGGGAAAGGATATATCCCTTTGCCTGATTCTAGGCACCGAACTAGAGTGGAAGCTGGAACCAAGGTACACTGCCCTCTAGACCTGACTTCTGGAATAAATGAGCTGATGTCGACAGAAGGAGGTCCGCCATAGTTGAGGCAATGAGAGACCCTCAACCAAGGCACGAGAGAAAAGAGTAGAGCGACGGACAGACTGACACTAATGATGATAGTGAAGTGGAAAGGACTGAGTAGCTAATGGACGACTTCCCTTGCTAGAGCATAAAGGGCATGAATGACATGGCAGCGACTGACACAACATCATCAGGGATGGGGGACAATGAAACTGAAGGTCATAATGTGCGACACAAGAGAGATACCAATCAATGATGGATGGAGGGCTATAGTGGGGTACAAAGGGACTCGGCATAAACTCCATGGAGGGAATGATGACTCAACTTGGATGCTCTAAACAAGGGCGACTCGATGGTGCTGCCACACAGTAAAGGCCCCAATGGGGGAACCGTGGAAACATGAGTACATGATGGGAACTCATGACGAAAATCGACACGAACAAGGACAAGTAAGGGGGCAAGATGGTGCCCCAAGTACAAGTGTCGTAAGTGAGGAAATTTGATTTTTAGGAGGGGTAAAGTGACCCTTCTTGGACAAAATGTGTCCTGGTGGAGTGTCAGATCTCAAAAAACTAACAGATACCCATTTGAGGGCTCGGTGAGAGCTTTCCAACGGTGCAGACGGTTCGTCAAACGGGGCTACGGTGTGGTCACAGCAGTCGAAAGAAGAAACAGGGGTTCTCTTTTAATAAGGCAGTTTTCCCTCCAAAATCACTCATTTGCTATTGTTGTTGTGGTGAATGTAGAGAGGAGAGAAGGCCCTAAATCTTGCGGCGAACGTAGCGGACAAACCAACCATTGGAATCGCGATCCGTCAGTTGCAGGTAAGAGGTCTAACTTTTCTCTTGCATTTTGATGGATTACAGTTTCATTTTAGGGCCCAGAATCCCAGAAACAACCCCTCCTTCATCTCTACGGTCGGGTCGCACTTTTTGGGGAAAAAAGTGCGACCTAGGACGCAGGTATCAGGGAAAAAAGTGCGATTGAGTCCAGAAAAAATCAGAAAACTGCGACCTGGGAGATGAGGGGGTTTTGGTGCTGTTTTATGGCTGGAAGTTGGGTTTTGGTGGTTGGTTATGGTTTTCCCGGTCTGTATGCTGACAAAAATGATGTTTTTGTGCAGATATGGCAGAGTTACGGGTCAAATGGAGAGAGAGAGATCTGGGGAAACTACGGACAGAGATCCAGGTGGATCAGGGCATCCGCCGTGTATTGGCCAGATTTGGGGTTCTCAAGTTCTTGGAGAACCCTTTGATGAGAGCAGGGGAACCGTTACTGGCCCGGATTATCAGTTATTGGGATCCAGATCAGGAGATCTTTGTAGTGCAGGGGCACAGGATCGAGCTGATGGTCCAGGACGTGTACTTCCTGACTGGTCTCCCGCCACTTGGGATGGTGGGAAACACACAGCCAGTGTTGCTGCGGGGACGGCATATCATGGAGTTCGTGGAACGCCATTGTTGACCGGGTCTCCAAGTCAAGGGGACTCGAATACTGATCGGGGATCTAGAGAGGCTAGAAACCCGTGCAGTGGCCGCAGCGGTGCTGCGAATCCTGGGCATCCAGGCGTTCCATCACATCACTGGGGGGCAGATGATGATAGTGGAAAGTGTGTTAGAAGGGACCTACTATGGGTGGGCCCAGATGTTGTTGGTGTCGCTAAAGCGACAGTTGTCACTATGCAGGCGGCAGGTGAACCATGACTGCTCATATGGGACTTTGTTGTGCGCCTTCTTCTTTGAGAAGATCCCGACCTTGAGGCCTCGTGTACAGCTTCCAGATGGCGGCCCGAGGGAGCCCAGGATGCGCCGTTGGGGACGGCTACTGTGCAGAGGAGGAGGAGGGGCGGTCGGGCGGGTGTTTCGACCGAAGTTTTTTGCCCATTGGGATCAGATGCCATTGTACATAGACGACTATCCTTATAGTGGGATGAACTACTGTGGAGATCCGGATCTGCCACTTCCGCCTGGTCGAGTCTGGGGGCCCGATGGTGAGTGACAAATCGCTATTCTTGTGTGGGCATGTTAAAGTGTTTGAATAGTAATTGATGATAATGATTCATGTACTTTTGGTATGCAGATATAGCACCGGTAAAACTGGCCGGATATATGGGACGACCGGCAGCGTCTGGAGCTACAGGTCCAAGTGGGTCGAGAGCGGCGCAGAATGAGGATGCAGCCGCCCTGCTGGAGGACATCCGCCGTAGATGCGAAAGGTTGTTGACCGGAGTATCAGAGCGCGGGTGGCAGGACTTAGATGACCAATACATAGAGCCATGTGTTGGTCTCCCCTCGGAGTGGCGAGGTATCATGCAGCGCATGGCGATGGCCGGTCAGGCTATGCGTGATCTACATGCTGCAGGGGCAGAGCCATTGGCTCGGGAGCCTCCAGATAGTGATTAGGGGTAGGGGCATGTGGTGCCCCCTATGATGTATGTAGGGGCAGGTGGTGCCCCCAGTTTTGGGTTTTTTGCTTGTAACATGCTATGGGCATGTCGTATGTATCAGAGTAGATGGACTCTAAACATACTTTTTGCGACACATATTATGGATATGCATCGTCTTTTGATGATTTATTTAATGTTATTGTCTTGTATGAAATGTGTGTGATAAATGCCAATCTAGAACATGGTTTGCAATACTATCTACATAGTGATTCTGTTCTCGAGGTACATGGTTGAAAGTTATGGTTTCAAACGCACGTATTAAGATTTTCACTCTTAAATAGCATCTAAACAACACAGGGTTATGCACACGATAAACACCATTTAGTTGCATTACAAGAAGCAGGGAATCCAATCGAACGTGCAGATGGAGGATGCGATGAAAGAGGGCATAAGCTAACAAACCACGCACTGCATCATATTCGGCGTGATTGTTGGTGGCAGAACCAATGCATACCCCGTTGGAAAGAACAAGGGCATGCAAGGGGGTGAAGATGGCCCAACCTGCCGAGGCTAGATTCCTGGAGTAGCGACTTGCACCATCGGCGTAACCGATAAAGGGTGTGGACGGGGGGTCCTGCAGAATGGTGTGACAAGACAATAAATGAGGGGATGAAAGGAAATGACGGCAGCGTGAGTGTACAGAAGTCATTGGGCAGCAACCGCAGGAGGGAGTGCAAAGGGCAGGATGACCAAGACTCAGACAGGGTGGTATATGAGGGCTATCGGAAGCATGGTGAGGACTCGGGCTGCGGAGGTCAACAGAGACACAAGTGGAGTGATCTCGGGTATGATGAGAAACAGGGTGATCAAGGGACACAACGGGGGAGGATGCAGATGGGCTAGGCTCCGAGTGTCTCGCAGAGGAAGATAGGTAAAGGATGGTTACAATAGACTCCGTCATTTGAACATCAGGGGGGGGAATGTCGATGGGAGCGGGGGAATCCTCAGGTTGACCTGAAGCATACTGCGCGAGGATAGGAGAGGCGGATTGATTTTGTTCAACTTCATACTCTCGGATTACCTCTAAAGAGGCGCGGTAGTGCGTCAGGTGAGGACAATGGTGGGAGTAATGGCCATGAACGCCGCACAAAGCGCAGGGCTTGTTGGTGCGGAGAGCCTTGGGGTTCTTGGTTACGGACGGAGAAGGAATGGGAGCTTCAGGGACCGTAGACTCGGGGAACGCGACTTTAACCATGGGCTGAATACGGGGAAACTCAGAACAAGCATGGGTGGCATGACTGGTGACATTACATAAAGCACAAGGCTTTGCAGGCGGTGGAGGGGTCGGGTCAGTCGTGGTAATCTTGTCTTTGGGTGCCCCCTTGCGGGCTTTGCCTTTCTTCCCGGGTGCCGGCACGACAGGAGAAGGGTCCTGTGGAGGTGCTGGGGGCACGGAGGCAACGGAGGAAGCTAGGGGGACTGGTTGAACCGGTGTCAAAGCCATATAGGGCTTGGGGTGACCAGGAGGGGTGGTGGCTGGGGGATCAAGGTACCAGACCGGTATGCCCAAGGTCAAGTTAGGGAGAGAGAGGGTGGCCATGACGGGGACAGAATATACTCCGGGAGGGGGAGCTAGGAAAGGGATCTGCCCAGCAGGGTAATGACCAGGAGGGACGGCTTCGAGATGGTTAAGGCCAGGAGGAACCGATCCAGGAGGGTAAAGGGGTTCAGGGATACCAGCTATAGGGGTAGGGCCAGAAGGAGGAGGTCCGGCTGGCTGAGATGAATGGCTAGGGGCGGGTTGCGGAGAGCGAGGAGGAGGTTGCTGACTAGCCGAGGCAGGCCGCTTACGGGCAGCCTGAGACGATTGCATCATGCAAACATTCGATGAGCTGGGATCGGTGACAGGAGGGGGGGGAAGGTTAGGGAAAGTTCCAAGCAGGGAGGAATCTTTGTGAACGCCGGGGGAGGCACTGGTCAAAGAATCAACGGTTTGCTTGTTGGCTACAGAAGAGATAGTCGTCTCAGGAGAGGTTTGAGATTTTGGCTCATGATATGTCAACTGGTCAATGGTGACTATCTTTCCATTATGGGGGAAAGACATATTGCGAAAGACTGCGGATGGGACAGCAGACATAGCATAGGTGTAGCTTCGCCCCAATAGAATGTTGTAATCTAGCGGGGCGTCGATGACTTCAATGTCAACGCAAACAGTCTTACCGGTGAGGGTGATAGGACAATTACGAAACAGGCCAATGGGCTGGGAGGCATGACCGTCCCACGCTCGAAGGGTGATCGTGGAAGGGGCCAGTTCAGGGGATCCGAGTTGCTTCCAAACCGAAGCGGACATCACGCATGTGGATGCCCCCTCATCAATGATACATCAGGACACATTGGCGTTTCGGATTTTGACTGGGATTTGGAAGGCGACGGAAGGAGGGAGAGGAGGATGGTCTGATTGAGTGGCGTCGAAAACAATCATTTGGTCATTAGCAGGATCTACAGCACCCACGGCGGATAGTAGAGCCTTCTTTTGGGAAGGGCACGACTGGAGGAGCTCCAGTGTGGAAATGGCGGTAGGAGATTGCGCCAAATCATCTACTATGCTATACGAATGGGTAGCTCGACTGGGAGCAGCGTTTCGATGTAGTGGGCCCTTAGGTATCTTGGTATGAACCTCAACTTTTGGTTGAGGGATATGTAAGGGGCCACTGGGTGACGAAAGAGGCTCTAGAGAACCTGAAGAAGGAGGCTCGGGAGCATACTGAGCAGGAGGCTTGGGGTACTGGCGAGACCGAGTTTGAAGGTGAAGATCGACAGACGGGTTAGGATCGGAGTGCATCATAAGGATCTGGTAATCAGAGGAACCAGAAAGGGAAGGGGGGGTGGCTACCTGGCTTTCGGGCGGTTGGGTAGTCACGAATCCTTGTTGAGGGAAAGGATCAGTAAACACAGCTGGCTGGGTAGTGGCCACATTAGGAGGAGCATGAGGGGAGGCGTGCTATCCATGAAATGTGGCTTGAGACTCCCACATCTTCCGCATCTGGGGTAATAGGGGACAATCGTGGGTGTAATGACCATAAACACCGCAACACGAACAAGGCTTGCTTGTGCGAAGCGGCCTGTCCGGCTTGGGCTGAGTGCCCTGTTGCTGGTTGGAAGTGCTAGGGTCCACACCAGGATTGGGTCCACGGTTACCAGGGGCAGATTGGTTTGGATTGCCTCTCCGCCTTCTTTGAGAAGAAGGGGGATTGGTCGCGCCCTGCTGTGCAAATACTTTCCCTGGAGGGGGCGGTAGGTGCTGGTGCTGGGGTTGAGGAGGCAAGGGAGGAGGAAGCACATATGCTGGAGGGGCTGGCGCACTAGGCTGCGGATAAGGGTAATGGGTAGGTTGGGCAACATTGAGGTAAGCAGGAGGTTGGGAAAAAGGAGGAGGCATGCCGTATCCTGGATACATGCTACCGGGAGGGGGGAGAGTGCTGGAGGAGCTGGCCCCTCCCTGAGGGAGACCATAGCCCATAGGAGGTTGAGCGTATGGATGGGAAAGGGCTCCAACGATACCGTCGGCGGAATGAGATGCCCTCGGGGCGTTAGCGCCACCGGGCCTGGGGATGTCAGGAAGAACGGTATAAACATAACCAGATTGAGCGTAGATCAGGTCATATTTCAAGGCTATTTGGAGGGCGGCTTCTTTAGTTTGAGGAAAATGAGAGGCGACATCTTTGCCAATGGGAGCGGGAAGGGTGCGCAGGAACCAGTCCATGTAAACCCGATCTTCGAAGGGAGGGGCTCGACATAAGCTCCGTCTTCGTCGCCATTCCTGAACATGGGCGGAAAGGCGTGTTGAAGAGGCTTGCTTAAAGGAAGTCAAGAGCTCCGTGCCAATATCGTATCGGAGAGGGAGCTGGAAGTACGACAAAAAGGCTTGGGCAAGAGTCTCAAAGGTGGTATGGGTAGAGGTGGCTTGTTCGACATACCATTTAGAAGCTTCATCGGTAAGCGTGCGTTGGAACAAACGAAGATGGATGGAGTCATCGGTAATGGAATTGGAGGAACACCACATGTGGAAAGATCGAACATGATTGGTTGGATCTTCGCCATTAAGGCCCTCAAACTTAGGGATGTCGGAGGGGAGCTTGGTTGGCATAGCAGGCCAATTAGCATTGTGGTGAATGGGGTCATTGATCAACTGATGGAAATCGGGGAGGCTGAGGCCTGCAATGTACGGCAGCACATGGGTGGCCGGGGTAGTTCCTGTGGCGGTTCCGCTAGTAGTAGGGGTGGCATTAGGGCCGGGAGAACCGCTAGCGTTAAGCCCTGGACCAGACATGGTGAAGGTGACAGGGGGAGAACCAGGAGGAGAAGGAGAACCCGATGGATCAGGAGAGGAGTCGGAGTGCGGACTCGGAGGAGGACTAGCTCGACGACGGCGGGGCGGAGCAGGTCGATCGACCGGAAACTGAGGATGAAGGCCAAGAAGTCTCCGGGAAAGGCACCTTGGGGGCGCAATGATGACAGGAAGAAGGAAACCGACAGGGGCAGAAAAGGACAAAATCAATTAAGGTCAAGGGCAGAAAAGGTGCAGTGACGATTGATTTTAGAGTCTTTGCCAGGCGGTGTTAACCAGGCGCTTCTTCGCTTAGGGTCGGTGTGTGGCGTGCGTTAATTTTAATTTTTAAACCCTTTCCGTTTTGAGAGCAAGAAAAAAGTGTGCTGCGTAGCTGAAAATAAACCTACAGAGAACAGAATATAATGCTGAAATAACAAAAAAATAACAGCTACTTGTGCATCTATCTAACCCAAGAAGGTGGGTCTCTCAAAACTAGTCTAAAAAGAAAGGGAAAAATCTATGTAAAACACATGGAAAAGGGGGCCAATAGATTTAATGTCAAAAGGGACAGGGATCTAAAGGATAAAGCTACTGAAAAGAGGTGCAGATCACAGCCAAGAGACAGAGGCAAGGTGGCTGGAAAAAGGAAGGAAATCAGCAAAAACCGGAGGGGGCAAGGCGGAGGCCTTCAAAGGAGGTCCAAACAAAATGACAGGAGGTGATTTGAAAGGAAGAGAGGCTAATTTCAAAGGATCTAAAAGGGAGGTATCAGATCTGGAAAAAAGGAGGCTGAAGCTCTGAAAAACAGACGGCTGAAACAGCTTAAAACTCTTCCACAAAAAGTGGAGGGTACTAAAGCCCTAAGGGGCTAGGTTCCCACTTAGATGAGTAAAAACATATCAGAACTTGGTCAAAACAGGCTGAGACAGAGGCTGGAGGACCCTGGCAGCAGCTGCAGCAAAAGCCAGAAAAATTGCAAAAAAATTGCTGAAAAAATGGCAGGTTGCAGTTTCTGACCTGATTTCAGTGCAGGTCGCAGAAAAGGGGCAGAAAAGTGCGACCTGGAGGTCCAGGTCGCAGTTTTTGGGCCAAAAAGTGCGACCCCCCGTTCCGGTTGTCTCGGCGGCAGATTTTCAGAAAATTTGCCGTCTCAGTTGCGGCTGGTGTCGCTTACCTGCGCAATAGGGCCAGAAACACACGGAAGTTAGAAATTTTAATGTTTTAGGGTTTTATGTGAGAAAAACAACATAAAAATAGGAAAAATAAACTGCTGAAAAGAAACCCTAGGGTCTGAAGTAGCTGGATATGCAGGAATATGAAAAACGACAGCGGTCGTAATTTAAAACCCGTGTGGAGTCGCCATTTGTTAGTATGAATCCTTTGTCGAAGTGTACGAAAAAGGACCACTTTAGCTACGCATAACTAATAGCCCCAACAACAAAAGTGGATGCCAATATCTTCAAATCTGCAGTTAGTTGAACAAGAAAAGAGCTGCAAAAAACCAGATCTATGCATGGAAAGACATTAAGCAGTAAAAACAAGGGTTTGCTCCATATACCAATAGACAAGACAAGAACAATTTTTGAAAGAATTTTTGTATTAATGGGGCACCTGTGAGGAAAACCAGAAGGAGTATCCAATTCCCCTCAGTGGGATGGGTTCTTAGAAGTCCTCAGCACTTCAGATCTAAGATTCTTCTCTCTAGTTGATGTAGAAAACCCAATGCAAAGAGTAGAGCTCAAAGGGAGAAAAATGGCAGAAAATGGTGACCAAGTGTATAGATCCAGAGTGATCTAATAGGCAACAAAAGGTGAAGAATGGTAGGGAGAACCCTCCTATTTATAACAAAATATTGGGTCATTCTAGATCTTGGTGCATGGGTTAACCAGATCTAGATCCACTTTTTATGGAATATTTTATTATATTTGTTGGAGGGAAAAGGTATTTGACTTGGGTCAAATCCCTTAATTTGTCAAAAATAAATAAATAAATGATTTATTTATCTTTTTAAGGAAGCGGCTAGAAGATAATCAAATAAATAATGATTTATTTAATTATTTAAGGAAGTGGTTGAAAGATAATTAAATAAATAGTGATTTATTTAATTATTTGTGGGTGATTTGGTCTTATTTAACAAGGAATATTATCTAAATAAGGTTTAAATAATTATTCCTAGAAAATAATAAGATAAATAAAGGTTTATCTAATAATTTCTTTGATTTTGGGTTAAACATGACTGGGAATAATAATTAAATTATGGTTTAATTAATTATTCCATGAGGAAAATCAAACAAATATGGGTTTGTTTAATATTTCCTTTTGGGGTTTCTTGTTTTAACATAGTGAAAGTGGTTTTACTTAGGGTAAAACTGGTCTTACATGGTGTACTTGGGTCCATCTAATGGTAATAAGTTAGATGACCAAAAAATGGTGTAGTTTGCCCAAAGCAAAGAAGGGAAGAGCAAGAAGGCTTCTCGGTTTGGTGCGAAAGGCAAGAAGCAAGGAACTCAAGGTGAAGTGTTTTCACTATCACCCAGCCATAAACACTATGCCACAAATTATCCGCGAAGAAGAAAAATAAAGTATGCAAATGCGCAATGGGAAGGCATTATTCTCAATTGACCCGGATTTTCACTGATCACATGCTTGGTCTCAAGTGTGATGGGATCAGTATGGTTCTTGGACAGTGGTGTGTCATTTCACATGACCGGAGATCGAGATCTGTTTTCAGATCTAGAGGAAAAAGATCTTGGAGTGCACATCGAGATGGGCGATGATGGTAGATACAGTGCAACTGGTATCAGTACCATTTCCTTTGAGAGGGAGTCTGGTAAACCTTTCATATTGAAGGAAGTTTTGCATGTTCCAGGATTGATGAAAAACCTGATCTCTGTGGCGATGTTGGAAGACAAGGGGTATGATGTGGTCTTCAGCGAAGGAAAAGCCTTCCTGCACAGTAAGACTACTGGTGAGACCCGGAAGATAGGGGTTCAAGTCAAGAACCTTTATCAGTTGCAAGTAGATGGCTGCGCAGCAATGGCATGCAAGGCGGGAGAAGTGGTGAGCCGGGATGATGAGGGCGAACTGTGGCACAGGAGATTGGGCCACCTTCACCATGGAGCTTTGAAGATGCTGCAGCAGATTTCTACTGGGCTTCCTAAGGGCACTCTTGCGCAGTCAGATCAGTGCAAGGGGTGTACTTTGGGGAAGTATGTGAAAGCCACCTTTCACGAGAAGGATAGTCGCGCCACGACGATCCTTGAGAGAGTTCACACAGACGTGTGTGGTCCTTTCTCAGTAGCTTCGACAGCAAAGCACAAGTACTACGTGATCTTTGTTGATTATTTCTCTCGGAAGTGCTGGATCTTCTTCATGCAGAAGAAGAGCGAGACATTTTCTAAGTTCTGTGAATTCAAGGCGCTAGTAGAGAAGGAATCGGGGAAGCATGTGAAGGCTCTTAGGAGCGACAATGGTGGTGAATTCATCTCGGCTGAATTCAAAGACTTTTGCAGCGCAGAAGGGATTCAGAGAGAGCTCATCGCACCCCATAACCCACAGCAGATCGGGGTGGCTGAGCGGAAGAACAGAACGATCGTGGGTGCTGCACGGGCGATGTTGCATGATCAGGGCCTACCCCTTCACTTGTGGGCTGAGGCATGCAATACAACGGTGTATGTGCAGAACCGTTGTCCTCACAAGGTTCTTGGCATGAGTACACCAGAGGAGGCTTATTCTGGCAAGAGGCCTGATATTTCCCATTTGCGGATTTTTGGTTCTCTTGTCTACATGCATGTGACGAAGGATGCGAGAAGGAAGCTGGATCCAACTGCTGAGGTTGGAATATTTGTGGGGTACACTGATACACCTCACAACTATCGGGTGTATTTTTTAGACAGTCGAAAGACTGTTGTGCGACGGGATATAAAATTTCAGGAGGAGAAAGCCATGCGGTGTTCGCTTGAGAGGGAGCTACACTTGCATGCAGATGAGGAGCTGTTAGTTCCTAAGGAGGAGCTTCCGGATGTGGATCAGCCACAAGAGGAAGTTTAGGAGGTGGAAGAAACCACCCATGTAGCGCCAACCATCAGAGGGCGCATGCGCACTACAGAAGCTGAGCGACTGGCTCGAGATGCAGAGAAGGTTGTAGGACCACCTACAGCACAGCGCAGACAGAGGCAGTCACCGGATCGGTACACTGGATACATGGTTCTTGTGAGTCAATGTGTTGTGACGGAGCCATCCTCTTTTGAGGAAGCTGTGGAGGAACCCGCATGGGTTGATGCCATGATCGAAGAATATGATTCGATCGTCGGGAACAGTGCATGGGAGATTGTCCCAAGACCGGTGGGGAAATCAGTGGTGGGTTCGCGATGGATCTACAAGGTGAAGCAGGCGGCTGACGGGAGTGTGGAGAAGTACAAGGCGAGATTTGTCGCCCGTGGCTTCTCACAGATCGAGGGGATTGACTATGAGGAGACTTTTGCACCTGTCGCAAGGTACTCTTCCATACGGGCGATCCTTGCTCTCTCAGCGCAGATGGGGTGGCACATTCATCAGATGGATGTGAAGACTGCGTTCCTCAATGGAGTTATTGAGGAAGAAGTGTACATAGAGCAGCTTGAAGGTTTTGAGATCTTCAGCAGTGAGTCGCATGTGTGCCGACTCAAGAGAGCACTGTACGGGCTGAAGCAAGCACCTCGTGCTTGGTACACTCGGATAGACAGCTACTTCACCGGGCTTGGATTCTCCAAGAGTGAGGCGGATCCTAACCTGTACCGGATTGTGGTGGAGGGGAAGCTGTTGATCATCGTACTGTATGTAGATGATCTGATTTTGACTGGCGATGAGCAGTTGATACTTTCATGCAAGGAGGATCTTGCACGCGAGTTTGAGATGAAGGACTTGGGCATCCTTCATTATTTCCTGGGATTGGAGATTTGGCAGCGCAGCGGAGGACTGTTTGTTTCTCAGGGCAAGTATGCCCGGGAGATTCTGGAGAGGTTCAACATGCAAGGCTGCAAGACTGTTGACACTCCTCTTCCTGGTGGTTGGAGGAAGGAGGATGCTACTTCAGCGGAGGTAGTGGATGCCACTGTCTATCGACAGTTGGTGGGGTCGCTTATGTATCTGGTCAATACACGACCCGATATATGCTATGCTGTTAACCAGCTTTCGCAAGCTATGGTTAAGCCTACCAAGCTCTTCTGGAAGGCAGGCAAGCATGTATTACGTTATCTTAGTGGCACATCGGGATATGGTCTATGGTACAGACAGGAGAATGGAGCGAATCTTTCCGGCTTCACTGATGCAGATTGGGCAGGGAGCCCAACGGACCAAAAGAGCACATCTGGAGCAGTTTTCAGCATTGGGTCGACAGCAGTTTCCTGGTACAGCAGGAAGCAGAGATCCGTGGCACTCAGTTCAGCAGAGGCCGAGTACATGGCAGCTAGCTTGGCTGCATGCGAGGCTATTTGGATGAGGAAGATCCTCGTTGGATTGTTTGGGTTGCATTTGGAGCCTACAGTGATTTACTGTGATAACCAGAGTTGCATTAAAATCTTGGCTAATCCAGTATTTCATGATAGATCCAAACACATCGACATCAGGTACCATCATATCAGAGATTGTGTTCAACGGAGAATCATGATGCTTTCATATGTTCCCACGGAGGATCAGGATGCTGACATCTTGACGAAGGCGCTCACCAGGAGCAAGTTTGAATTCCACAGAGGTAGGATAGGGGTTGTAGATAATCCATATCTTTTTGAGAGGGAGTGTTGAAAATGCAGCAAGATGATGGAGCTTAGTGAAATGAAGTCGCCTTCACTAAGTGGGCCCGCAGGCTATTTTTGGCGCAAAGTCTATTTTTAGACTATGTCTATTTTTAGACATATGGAGCATGGTCCAGGGGTTGCAGTATGTTATTCTTGGAGTATTGGTCATGTTGGTAAAAATAGATGGACCTCTATTTTTAGACATATAGGTTGAAGTCTATTTTTAGACTGCCTATCCTAAAAATAGAAAAGTCAAATATTATTTACCCTTAATAATATTTGGACTCTAAACTTCAGTTTACTCTCTTGGAGCACTTTAGTTCGAGCTACAGAAGTGGCTCATGCATCTGACAGAGGAATTACACTATTCCTAGGGGTTTGGTGAGCTCATGCATGGTTGACTTCAGTTAGGAATTCAGTGGCAGAAGTTTGGTGGAGTTGATGAGACAGTTGGTGGAGTTGTGTTCGGTTTAACTTAGTTGAACTAGTTGTGATTAGTTTAACTAGCTAATCAACTAGTAATGAGTGGAGTGAATTAAATATTATTTAATTCACTAATTATTAACTCATTATTCAACTCAAGAACACATCAGTTCACTACAGTGCATGGACAGTTCAGTGGAGACCAGTGAAAGAGGTAGATGAAAGGGTTGAGATAGCTATCGGTTGTGACATTAGTTGTGCATGAGATTTGCACCACACTTGGAGGAAATTTCCCATGAGGATTGCGCTGTCAAGCCAAGGAGATTCGAACCTTGGATCTCTCATTAGACCAGCCTTGATTGCGCAATAGAGGCAGGCAATTAGTGGATGTGTTTTGAACGTGTGACTTGTTCAAAACCAAGCTAGTTTGTGTGTAACTTGATGAGATAGTACTGAGTACTTGTGAGGAGTATTGTGCTATGTAATGTTACATGTTTTCTCCATTATAATATACAAAATAGCTGAGGGGTTTTCAGCTATAAGCTTTCCCCATACATACTGTGTAATGTGTGTGATGTTTTGATGATCTTTTGATCGCATACCGCTTGTTTTATTTCCGCATGTGTGATGATCTGAGTGGAAGATATTATGTGTTGCATATAAATTCGAATTGATATGTGATCAGGATAATCTCGGAGGATAAATATCATTATTCAGCAAATTTCTACAAAATCTTAATTACATTGGAAGTGATGACATAGACTCTTCACAGAACTCACTCATGAATTGAGGCTAGATTATTCAAAGTATAGTTGTTGAATGATTTGGCTATGTTAGTTGTACTAAAAGAAGAATCAAAAATGAATGAGGCTACTTAAAACCTGAAGTGACAATTGCATGCAATTTTCTCTTCCTTTCAATACAAATAGATTTAGTTTTGGTCCTCTTATGGCTCCTAAAACATATTTGTTGAGCTGCAAGCATTATCGAAACTTCTACTTTAATCAATAACATGGGAAAAAAAATCAAACTTAACAATTGTTTCTAAATTTAAATGAGCTACAGTTGTTTCTAAATTTGAACTACTTATAGGGACAAGGGAAGGATATAAATATAATTTTGGAGTTTGTGATGCATTAGTAGACTAGAAACAAGTTTCTTGAAAGCATTTACATACACAAAAAGGATTGTAAATTTTTTCAATGCTTACAGAGCCAAGTCCAGGTTGGGTCAATGGACTTGCATGCTTGATTCCAGAAATACTTGTCCTTCAATCAATAGCATGGGAAAAACATCCAATTTAACAATTTTTTTTTTAATTTGATTGAGCTATAGATGTTTCTGAAGTAGAACGGCCTACATGGAAAAGGGAAGGGTATTAGTACAATTTTGGAATTTAAAACACACTAGTAGACTGGAAACAAGTTTGTTGAAATCATTTACATACAAAAAAATGATTGTAAATTTTTGTAATGCTTACTGAATCAGGTCTAGGTTGGGTTGATGGCCTTACATGCTTGATTCTAGAAATTAGGCAAGTTGTTCCTAGTTTTATTGCAAAAGTTGACACTAGTAGCTTTAGTGCAACTGAAGTAAATGGAATATATTCCTAACGAAGCAACTCATTTCCAAATGAATATGGAAGGATCTATTATCGATAATTGGCAATTTTTGGGGTTAACACAATTTTTTAAACTATTTATTGTACTATGTAGCTCATTAGAGTCACCAATCCTTTTGAAAGATCTTGAAGCTAAGGTGTTAATGCTTAATGTGGTTCGAGAGATCATTTTGCAAGATTAACAACATTTTGACTTTTTAATCATATTTCATCTGGTGATTATTCTATCGAGTGGTGTTGTGGTGGACTGACAAGGTTTTGAAAATTAAATTAAACAAAACAAAAAATTTATACTTGAAAACTTCACCAACATCTTGTTGTGTCGGTCTAGGACCAAGTTGCAAACCTCGAACTCTACTAGAAAAGTTCAACGAGCACATAGTTTTTCCCATATCATTTTCATGGGGACTAATTTGTACAAAAAAATTCTTTGAATCTCCTCCTGAGTGAACATGCATCATATTGGTGTCTGAGGAAATTGGATTGAACTTGATACAGCTAAATACAAATTTCAACTCGATTTTGACCAAAGATTTTAACAAAAAAAAAAGGCAACGAAGAAAGAGAAGAAACATTCAATAAACATTGTGAAATCAAAGAAGAAACTCAAAATTATAATTGAAAAGGTTAAAGAAAATTACCCAATGCACGTTGCAACAAATGTGTAAGCTTAGAGTTCCTATTTTCACCACGAAAATTATTATTACTAATTTTATATAGCAAAAAAAGGAAGTAGACCAAGTTATAGAATGCAAAAGAGTTAGCTAGATAACAACATTGCAAAATTCCCTTGCTCCTAATTATATTTTGTCAGAGAAACAAAATTCTATGGTATACAATTGCTTTTGGTTGTAAGGTTGTCTATGACATCACCGAGAGAATATAGGGACTTATTGATATACTATTCTTATTTTAGACGCTCCCTATGGACTTCAACTTTTTATATTCTATCACTTCCTGCAAAATCGACCAACCACAACTTACTCATTGTGAACTACGCATGTATTGCGGCCTAAAGATAACCCATGTTTGGGAAGATTAGTAATATCCTTGCTCAAAGGGGTTCTTCCTCTAACACTCAAATTATTGGACTGAAAAATGGAGGAGCATTCTTCTTAGGAAAATTTTATGAATGGCGCTCATGGTATCCCAAATTGGTCTCACATATAGACTGAGCCTTCCTCATAATGATAATATTTCATAATGCTTGACGCTCAGTGGAAAAATGATCAACAATGCCATTACCATTTTTCCATTTTTAGGAAATCACGATCACATCAAGATGCATTTCCACAAGAATGGGATAATGAAATCTATGGATGTTGTCCAAGACATTGTCTCCGTCCACAACAACTCAGTTTGGGTTTGAAGAGCCTCCATATTACAATAAATATGAGCTATATTTAAATTTTTCCCATTTTTCATTTTCTGCAAGATTCTCAACATTTGGCCATTCTCATGACATCATTGTTTCTCCTCCCGTTTCTTCTATAACACTTTGTAATAATGTGTAAAGACAATTCCATAAAAGTTTTGCTAAGAAAAACAAGGGCGCAAGGGAGAACACTAATTGAAAAGGATAATGAACAAATAGGAATAAAAAAAACATGAGAAAATGTAGCACGAAGAAAGTTAAGGTACCTACTGCTTACCAACATGGAAGATCCAACGAGCTCCACTATAGCTAGGTTTTCAGATTTCAAGAAAATACAAGCTTGTTGTCGTTCAAATATGCTACAGAAGAAACCCTTGATGAAAGGACCTTTAACAAAAGCAAAAATCTCAAGTATAATCCAAAACAACAGGAAAAACAAGAAAAATCTAAAGTCGATGCAGAGCCCTCGACACCGTGGTTGAGGAGAAGAGAATGAGAGAAAGCTCGACGTAGTACTACAATATGTTCAGTGGTTATAATAAAGATCAACAAGGTAAACGATTACACAAATCAAGATTCAGTTGATAGTTAAAGCAGTGGGATCTAAAGGTGGAAGAACTTTCAATCTTATAACATTGGATCTAACGATGCAAAAGAGTACAAAGTGGTAGTTGGAGGAGTTCTTCAATGTGAACTTTCTGATATATACACTATGTTATATTGATTAATATATTTATAATAAATTTATTTTATTATAATTTTTTTAATTTTTATTATATTTTTTGTTTAGTATATATTATTAACTTAATATATAGAGTTATTATAAATTTTAAACTAATATTTTAACATTAAAAAAATCCAATTATTATTTTATAAATATCTTAATATACAAATACAAATGGTAAATTAAACTTGTATTTTAATATAAGTTTAATAAAAAATAATCCTTTACATTCTTAGTTACAAAATAAAGCCAATTAAATATGTTCAAATCTTGTCACTATATTTTGAGTTTTAGCCATACGTCATTAGAAACATATATTAAAAAATATCCATTATCACAATAAAATATTTGTATTTTACTTTTATTAGTATAATATTATAATAAAAAAACTCCTTCCTAATATTTATAATTTTATTTGAAGATATAAAAATTTTGTTTATTGAAAATAAATACAGATTAATAATAAATATAATTAATTTTCTATTTTTTTTAATAATAACTAAATAGATGTAAATTTATAACCAATAAAATGTGATTTATATGATTAAAAAGATATTATTATTCTTATTACTTAAATTTAATTTTGTATGTATTATGGTTAGATTTCGTAATGGAATAAGAAGGGTAAGTATGAATGCAATTACTTATTAACATGATATACAAATTTATACATGTCTTGTGACCCTTGGTTTCACATTTTAAGTGGCTTTTTGGACTTCCTATGACCATTCAACTTCCACACTAACCCTAGGAGGATTAGGTGTCCAACATTCACCCCCCCGTAATGCGAAAGGGTATGTATGAGTGCAAGAAGAGAGCTATAATACAAATGTGCAAAAATGCATTGCAACACTCTATTGAATGAGCTCTATGAAATGTTGGTATAAGGTAGTGTTTTAAGGATGACTACCAACATGGGAAAGCTTAGTGCACTTCTCGGAACTCTTCCAAATCTAGAAAAAAGTTGAGGTCTTCAACTAGTGGAAGTGCTCCTAATGCTTTGAAGAGAGAGACCCTCAACCTAGAAAAGGGAGGTCTATAACCCACATGAAAAAGGGATAACCTCCACCTTAAAGGGAGGTATCAACTTGCAGTGGGTTAAGGATTACCACCAACTTTGCAATGCTTAATTTGATTCCTAGAACTCCCCCAAAACTAGAAAGAAACTAAAGGCTTATATTAAAGGAAGTGTCCCAAATTCTTTAAAGAGGGAGAATCTTGACCTCACATAGATGGTTTAAGGCTGACCACCAACCAATGGCATGCTCATCGGCATCTCTATCTCTGGCTACAACTCTGAAACTGTGTAGCAGAGAAACTTGTATGTTTGGTTTATGTAGTAGCAAGACTTGTAGATTTGTTGGCTTAATAGCAAAAATGGCTTTAATTATAAAAATACACAAGAGGTATTTATAATAATAAATATTTATTGATATGATATAAGATGATTTGAAAGTTACAATGAGGCCCTACTTTTATACCTATGCAGGTGACCCTTCATGAACAGGCATGTCTTTTAGACATGCCTTTTCAGCTAATTTACATAATTACTATTTAACTATTAATGACTATATTTATTACATTAATTATGAATTAGATTCATAACAATCTGCTATGGTAGGTTGTGGCTCAAGCTCACTTGATGTGGCTTTGAAGATTGTAGATGACCATCACTTCCCCACATGTCAGATACAAGGTGAGATGATGGTGAAAACTCAATTGCAAGACTTTTTAATATTCTAGAAGAGATTCTGACATATGATTGAAACATTTTCTTGTATGTTGATGTCCATTGCCAAGAAGCGATCCATCCAAGATGAATCTTTGTTCTTGTAGGAGGCTTGTTTCTAAAGCATCTGTTTGAAGAATGAATTGTTTTATGACAATGATTACATGGATGAAGATCAAAACATTGATATTTCATATGGCCAAATCGATCACGATGCTGGAATTTAACATTCTGTTGTTGTTGTTGTAGAAGAGGAGAAAAATCTTTTATATCTGAAGGTGGACAGTCATGAATAAATATAGCACTTTGAAATTAGACGGGCTTTGAGTAACATGGAATATGAAATGACACATCATTTTCATATCCAAGACCAATTCTATGCTTGTTATGGACAAGCTCTTCCCAAGCTCTGATGATGGGCTTGGGAAGTGCAGACTGAACTTTTGCTTCTTTCTGCAAATCTGCTCCTTCATTAGATACATTGATTTGCTGCTAATGGGAATTTTTCTCAATGTTATGAACAAAAACAAGTTCAGAATGTTGTCTTTTCTGGAACTCATCTTGCTATAGCTATGATTCAAACTCTAAAAATTCAATCTTGTCCTGTATATTTTTCATACAAATTTAAATTAATGATAAATATTATTAGTTTTCTAAATTTTTTAATAATAATTAAATAGATGTAAATTTATAATTAATTAAATGTCATTTATATGGAGGCTCCACTTGCACTGGCCTTCAAAAAAAATGAAATCAAGCGCATGCATTTGATAATTTTGAAATAATGAAATCATTTAAATAATGTAAAATTTCTTTTAGTAATTTTGGTACTACAAACACATACATTTTCGACATGGCTGTTAAATTTGTTCTTCCAAGCTCATGAATTTGAAACTGCTTTTCCAAACAAGACTATTAAATCCAAAATTTCATTGAAAACTTCACATTTCAGAGTTTTTTAGACGTACTGTAAGATATAAACCAATATTTCCGTTGGCAAACATCAGACCCATCGTCTTCCCGATGTGTGGTATTTCTTTGGCTTTGAATTTGTTAGCCATTGTGATTGTGCCCTCTCATAAATTTTAATGTACAAAAAAGTCAAATATATGACTTCAAATAACGATCAACTCGGAAACGTTGTTTTCTTGTCAACGCGTTTTTACACTGCAGATTTTTTTGGAGATTTTGTGCACTGGAAAGTTTGAAAGCAAACGCTTGTCTGTTTTCGACCGACCATCAAGCAGATATGTTGAAATTAAATGGGTGTATGACTGATAGAATGACCTCATCTGCCATTATTTTTTGCATCAGCATCACCTGAAAGGGATTAATATGTACTCCTCTAGCCTATTTGATGTAACTGCAAGATCTTTCGTAATCTTCCCTTAAAAAACGAAGGGTCGAGGAACCCGCTTGCGATTTTTTCCACAGGTGCAAATTTGGAGATCGATGGGTTAATTGTTCGTTAAATGAAATGTATGTGAGATGTGAATAATACGAAAGTTAATGGCCAAGGAAGGAAGTTGTGGTACGGAGCGAGGAAGATCCAGCTAGGTTTTCATATTTCAAGAAAATACAAGCCTCATATGGTTCAACTCTGTTACCGAGAAAGCCCTTTGGTAAAAGAACCTTCAACAAAAGAAAAAATGTCGATTATATGCCAGAGTAACAAGAAAATAAAATGAGGAGAAAAGAGCGAGGGAAAGGTTTGCAAAGTGCCTTTGGGTTATAATTAAGGTTAACAAGGTGAACATTTAAATGACAATTAAAATACTAAGATTTTGTTAGAAAATTTTCAATCATCTAACATTAGATCTCACAATGTTTAACATGGGATCTGACAATGCAAAGTAGCAACTTGAGGAGTTCTTCCCAAAAAAATGTCTTGCCACTTAAATATAAAATATCTGTATGAGTTTATTACTCAAATGTATATTAAATTATTTGATACATCTATGCCAAGAGTGACTTTTCTATTTGAAATTTCATGAATACATTTAAATATATTTAAAAATAATATAAAATGTAAAAATTTTGGAAGTGAGTTTATTAAACCATATAAAATAATATAGAATATAAAAGATTTTGAAAGTGGGTTTATTAAACCATATGATATTGTCACATTTTGATATTTATATAAAGTTAAATGGTGTCATTTGATCACATGTTTGGCTTTATTTACCAAATCAGTAAAAAATTATTTTATTGTTTTCTTTATATTTTAGGAATTTCTTTCTCAATAATATTTTAGGAAGAATATTAATTTGGAAAGAAATCTAAATTTAAATTATATTATATTTAGCTTTTTCATCATTAACCAAGAGCATTCAAATTTCTTCTTAATTGTAATTCAAATAAATACCTAATACCTTTATATTTTTGACAATCGTAATTAAATTGGAATATTTAAAATTTATAAATAATTCAGATTGGAAATTAATTTATTCAAATGGTATCTTCTATTTCTCTATGGAAGAGTTTTCTGTACTCTTCATTCATCAAGATGGTTCTGCTCCTACAAGGTGTTCCATGTATACTCAGTTTTGTAAGGCTGTTCTACAAAATACTATTTTTTGTGCCAAAAGGAATTCAGTTCTTATGTACAAATTACTTCTTCTAATTGTTTCCTCACTTCTTCTATTTTTCTTATGACTGCAACTTGTTTCAACCCTTCGTCAATCTTCAGATAGGATTTTAGGTGTTCGAGCTCTTCTAGATGCTTCTCAGATTGTCCCAATTCTTGCATGGCATGGACCATAGTTGCAATCCTTAGAGTTGATACAAAAGGAAATGTGATGGCTTGTAAATGTTCTTCATGGTTTGGAACATAGATATAATACCTAGACTTTCCATCATATATTTTTTGTGAACCATGGGGTTCAACAACTTCTAGGAATGAATTTCCCAGAACACAGTCTACTAGGATACTTCCTATTGAAAATTTAATATTTATGTAGTAATTTTCAAGAAAAATGGTGGCTTTAGGAACTTCATACTGAAATTTGTATTCTTGTGTTCCTAGCCCTATGACTTCTCTTCTTGCCTTAACCCAATATTTAGCAAGAATTGTTTTCTTATTTAATACATTTATGTCTGCCCCTATGCCCAACAAAGTCTTCAGAGTAAATACTTCACCTTGCATTTTAAATTTGAGCATAACATGATATTGGTGGTGTTGGACTGCCATAATCTTCATATTGTTTATCCCTCAGATATCATCTGATTTGACCTCATAAGTTTCTACATTAGAATTCTTTTTGAAAAAGGGTTTCTGTTATGAGATATCATCTCCTTTTTCTTCCTTCACGTTTCCCCTTTCTAATATGAAGAATTGAGCTTTAATTTCACTGATTTATCTTTTCATATTTTTTTATCTCTTGGCTAACTTCATTGATCATAAGAATTATTTGTTTATCTTTATGATGGTTTCTTTGAAATGACTTGGTATTTTTTTGATATGAACCATCAACAAAGAGGGCTTTTGGGATAGTACCTTTGCTTGTAGGAGTTAATGTAGAACCTTGGTTCTTAAGCATGGTCTGTAGGAATGTATCCATCTTTTTTTTTTTCATCTTTTCTTCACTAATCATTTTTATTCCTGCTAAGGCTTTTTCTTCTTCTTCATCGGAAATATGAGGCATATAGATTTTTAATTTCTGTTGTAAGACAAACACTTCTTGAGAAATATATCTAGAATTTGACTCTGAGCTACTGCAATGACAATTTTCTGAATCTGTGCAGTTACAATAGTCAGCAAGAAAAATTGCATCATGATCACCTGTGGATTCTGAGTCAGAAATGGTGAAGCTTGAAGTTTCTGTAGAATCACAACAATTTAGTCCCAAATCATGTACTTATTTTTTGATGTGAATATTAGGAAGATTTCCAGTTTTATGAAATTTGGAACCACATTTGTAACATTGAATTTGAACTAGTGGTTTCCTTCCTTCTCTTCTTTGTCTATCATGTTGGTATTTCTTAGCAATTTCTTTCCATTTTTTCCCTTTGTGCAATTTGGATTCTTTTCCTTGTGGGAATTTATTTGAAGTATGCCCTTGTTTTCCACATAACCAACAGGTGAACTTATTCCAAGCCTCTTGTCTTTGTGTCCTAAGATGAATATCTTAAGGGCCGTAATAGTGGTATATTGGAATTCTTTTGTAACATCCTTTTGTATTTCTAGTTCTTTGAGGTTTAGTGGAATAGTTCATTTTTATTTTTGAAATTTTCTTTATGGAATTTTTCATTATTTTCTTATGCACAACCAAATCATCTAAATATATGCCATATTTATTACAGATAGATTTGTTGTCAAGAAAATTTGGAAGTTTTTGTATAGATTTATTTACCTTCATGCTGTACTGAGTTCTACCAAGACTTTAGTTATCATGTTGTGCATTTATCCCCAAGTATAAGCTTCATAGGCAATTTGAAAGACTTCTTTAATCTACAAGTAATCTAAAAATTTGGAGGGAGGAGCTGCAAGATATACTTATTTCCATAAAATATTTTTGTTGTATTTCACTTCATAATTTCTCTCGACCCAATCCCTATCAAAGTCTTCATATTGTGACATCTTCTTGTATTTGAGATTCATTAGTACTAGGGAGTGTTTATCCGAATTCTATGTCTTTGCACCACACCAATGTTCAAGAATGAATGATGTTAAGCTCCTATCATGTTATTTTATGGACTCCAATATTCATTATGTGCAATGTCTCCTACTTCATCCTTAACTGTTTCTTCTACTATTTTGTCTACAAGTGCTAGGGAGGATTCTGCTTCCCACCATCTCTGAAGGGTACCAGTAAAACACTGAATCAATTTTTTACAAGATTCTACTTCATTTTTCCCCTCATGCAACTCAACTTATATTCAATGAAAATTTGATCAATCGTTTGCCTTATTTGGCCTGAATTTAGGTTATCAATGATCCATTCCTTATGGGCATCATTGAAAAATGTGTGGGACTCATGAAACTTACCTTTACCACTTAAATAAGGAGCAAGATACATAGAGTATTGGCTAGGTATTGGTTCATATACTGGTAGTAGGTGAGAATTAGATGGGGATTCTGGTTTTTCTATTTTTTCTTTAGGAAACAAGTTGGGAAACTTATTTACAAACCACTGGATGGAATTTACTGATATAGGATGGAAAAATAACAATGAAGAAGGTATTTATTTGTTTTTATTTGTCAAAGACATTTTTTCAAATTGTGAGGAAAGGTCTTCAATCTTTTCATGGGTTAAAACAAATCCTTCATGAACTTCATTTTCAATTTCCTCAAATTGACTATCCATTTTTGTTGAAAGTGTCTTTGCTTCATTATAACCTTCTTGAACAAATCCTTCTGTAGTGGGAAAAAAAAATGAAATTCATTTATAATTTTATTTATACTATTTACATAAACTTGTAAAGAGTCTACTTGTTCTTTCTGCGCACTGGTTTTTGATGATTGCGTTGTTAATCCTTTCAAATAAGTATTAGTCCAATTTATTTGTTCACCTACTTTTTGCATTCTTCCATTAATCCCTAAGGCAAAGTCATATTTTAGGACTAAAGGTACTTCCTTAACAACTTTTCATGTTTCTTCGAGGATTATTTCTCTATATGGAGGAAAAGTAGAGGAAGATCCAATCTTTGTGCCATCACTTGCTATCCAATGATGTTTGGAAGAGGAGGAGGAGGATTCTATAGATATCATCCGCACATCCATATTTTATTCTTTCTTCTTCCATTCATATAAATAAATTTATGAATTTGTTTGATCCATATGTTCTTTCCATCTTAATGAGAGATTTGTCTTATATTCTAGAGACATAGTTATATTGAATTAATTTGCGTATGGATGCGTGAATAAATCCTAGTTTAGCATTATTTTCATCCAGTCTGTGTCCATTTTGTGCTTTGGACAACCACCCATAATAGAAAATAATTTATACATCTCTCGCTTAGATGGCACTTTTTAGCAATTTTTCATAGGATTGTGAAACTGACAGGAGGGAATGAGATCATCCATAATTCTAAATATTTGAGTCCATATTTTGGCATGTTAGGCATCCTCAATTTTCTAAAAATATCTATCATCCTTATGTCTTGATTTTCAAGTGATGGAAGTTCATGGATTACCAAGATAATATCTTGGGGGGATGAGATGTCACTGCATCTGGGATTTGGATAAGAGTTGTTCAACAAGGTAGATGGATCTTCTCCAAATCCCAAATGAAATGACATCTCATTCCCCCATGATACTATCCTGGTAATCCATGAAATTACATCTCTTGAAAATCAAGACCCAAGGATGACAGATGTTTAGACAAATGAGGTCGCCTAACATGCCCAAATATGGACTCGAATATTTAGAATATAAGGATGATTTCATCCCCTCCTATCAATTTCAAAATACTATACCAAATGACTGCAAAAGGCCATCTAAGTTGGAGATATATAAATTATTTTCTATTATGGATCGTTGTCTAAAGCACAAAGTGGACACAGACTAGATGAGAATAATGATAAAATGGGATTTATTCACACATATAGACACAAAATAATTCAATATGACTACGTCTCTAGAAGAGAAGACAAATATCTCATTAATATGGAAAGAGCATATGTATGAAACAAATTCAAGGATTTATTTCTATAAATGGAATAAGCAAGAAGAAAATATGGATGTGTAGATGATATCTGCATAATCCTCCTCCTCCTCTTCCAAACATCGATGGATAGTCAATGATGGCACAAATATTGAATCCTCCTCTATTTTTTCCTCTATATAGAGGAATCATCCTCGAAGAAATAGGCAAAGTTTCTAAAGAAGTACCTTTAGTCCTAAAAGATAACCATACCTTAAGGATTGATGGAAGAATACAAAAAGTCAATGAGAAAATAAATTGGACTAATACTGCTCTGAAAGGATTAGCAATGCATTTTTTAAATCGATTTTTGGTATAGAATTTTTAAAAAATTATATTGCTGCCTCTCTGGTCGCGGAGCGTTTTCTGAGGAACGATCTGACTAGGGCTTCCATGCCTCTGCGCGCCCTTGGGGCTGTCGAGCCCTTGTTTTCATTCTACTGCTGCGTACAGCCATGGAGCCCTCTGGGGGATCGGATCTGCCTCCCCCTCCGGAGGTTATCGCCTTCAAAGAAATGATTGCCCAATGCAACAAGCGCCTGCCTTCCGCGAGCCAACAGAAGTTTGTCAAGAAGATGGATACCATCCCCTCGGTAGCCCTTCCCGAAGAAGAAACCTGCAAAGAAGCTCTGAACCTTGCTGAGCGTGGTCTCATAGGTCAGTTCACGGGCTTCTGGCCCTCTCCCAAGTTGGTGGAGGATTGGACTCAAAGGAACTGGAAGCTGCTAACCAAAGAGGGAGTAAAAAGTTACTTCGTTGGCAAAGGTTTCTTCGTCTTTGTCTTTGAAAGTGCAGAGGATATAAGCTTAATATTCAGGAATGGCCCTTACTTTATGGGTCTGCAAGGCCTATACCTTAATAAATGGTCGCCAGATTTCGATCCAGCTCAGGATGTTCCTTCTACCATCCCGGTGTGGGTGCGGCTTCCCCACCTTCCCCTCCACTGCTGGAACCCAAAGTCTTTTCAGATTATCGGCAACGCTTTAGGAAAATACATAGATCAAGCCCCAAGAAAAGACCAATACTCTTGTGCCCGCATCTGCGTCGAAGTATATCTGGAGGAGGGTTTACCGGAAGCCATCAATCTTACAGTCGCAGGATGGACGCATGTCCAAGATCTGGACTACGAACAACTCCCATTCAAATGCAGACACTGCCATGGCTACGGGAACTTTGCCAAACATTGCAAGAAAAAGGCAGAAGAACAACCTGAGAATCAAAATGGAGAGCAATGGACTCTAGTCCAAAAATCCACCAACCACAAAAAGGGCACCGGGAAAGGCCCTTCGAAAGAGGCACCAAGAAGCTCCAACCACACCCAAGGTAAAAACTCAAATGGCAAAGAAAACAGCTAGAATAAGGCAGCTACAGCAAACCAGGAAATCTTGGACCAGCCCGGATCTCCCATTATCAATCAGGATGGCGGGGAAAAGACACATCCTGAGGTCACCCAAGGAAGCCCCTCCAACCCCTCATATGCAGATGTCACAAGGAAAAAGCCTATTGATAGTTCCGGGTCCTCGGAGGATGAAACCTATGAGCAACCCACAAAAAAAGTTGGCAGGAAATCTCACAGAGAAGAAAGGGAAGAGGAGGCTGAAAGGCTCAAAACTCAAGGAACCCAACCCACTATAGAGATGTCTATTGGGAGAAATACCAGGACCAGGCCCCCCAAGGGAGGCTCCCTCCACTTCCCAGGTAAATAATGTGTCTCGTCTCTTGGAACTGCAGAGGTCTGGGTAATCCCTTGAAAGATGAAGCGATCAAAGACCTCCTCAAAATGGAACCCTCAAATATTCTCATGCTCCAAGAGACTAAGATTGAGGGGAAAGCCCTCTTAGACACCAGCACGATGAAATGGAAAAAAAAGGAAGGAAAAGCAGTCAGCTCAAGAGGCTCATCCGGAGGGCTCGCAACCCTCTGGTCTGAAGAACTCTTCCAGCTGAACAAATCTCACGAGACCCAGCATTGGATCTTCACGGAATTAATGCACAACCCAAGTAAGTTAACTATCTCCCTCTTCAATATTTATGTTCCTGTTCTATACTGAGAAAAGAGAGATTGCTGGACCACCCTCACAGCTTTCCTTGAGCAACACTCCCCTAGAAACATCATTCTTGCAGGGGACTTAAATATTGTTTTGAAATTCAAAGAAAAAAGGGGAGGTATAAACAGCAGAGATCCCTTCCTCCCACTGGTCGAAGGCCTCATCCAGGATTGGGATCTTGTAGATTTCACACCGGCAAAAGGGCTTTTCACCTGGTCCAATAACAGAGTGGGAGGGGAACATATCTCCGCTCGTTTGGATCGATTTCTGGTTCAGGGTGCACTGATGATGAATAAGAAGATTATTACCACCAAAATCCTTCCCAAGCTGACTTCAAATCACAAGCCAGTCCAGCTCTCTCTAGAAGATGAAGATGATCTGGGTCCAATCCCCTTTCATTTCAGCCCTCTATGGACTGAAAGAGATGGCTTCTTCGACACAGTGAAAACAACTTGGAGCAAAACCTTCTCAGGGTCCCCCAGTTACGTGTGGGAGCAAAAGCTCAAAGCCACAAAGAAGGCACTGAAGGAGTGGATCAGGAAACCTGCCCCAAATCCAACCAGCCACCAAAAAGAAATTGTGCAGTCTCTAGAGGCATTGCAAATCGAAATGGAAAGAAAAGATATCACTCCAGCGCTGCTGGATAAAGAAGTCAAAATTCAATGTTCATCTTTCCAATCCTTCCGGTTGGAGGAGGAGTACTGGAGAATCAAATCTCGAAGCCTGTGGCTGAAGGCGGGCGACATGAACACCTCCTTCTTCCATCGCCAATATCGAGCAAGACTCTCCAGAAACCACATCTCTGAAATCACAACAGCAGAAGGGCAGATCTGCAAAGGGTTCAGCCAGATAAAAGAGGCAGCTGAAAGTCATTATAGATAGCTATACACTGCAGGAATTCAAGGTAATGAGGAGGACACCGCTGATCTCCTTTCCAACATCCCCCTCCTGGTCATACCTGAAGATAACATCGATCTCAACAGACCCTTCACTGAAGAAGAAGTCATTAAAGTTATTTGGTCTATGGACTCAGACAAGGCTCCTGGGCCCGATGGTTTTACCATCCACTTCTACAAGATGTGCTGGGACATCATAAAAACTGACCTCTTAAAGATGATTAAAGGATTCATGAATAAATCTAAGGTAGGGGGAGGAACCAACTCCACATACCTCGCCCTTATTCCAAAAGAATCTAATCCTGAAACCTTCACTAGATTCAGGCCTATATCGCTGTGCAACGCCTCTTACAAAATTCTGGCAAAGCTCCTTGCAAATAGGATCAAGCCCCTTCTAAATAGACTTATCTCTAGCAACCAAGGAGGCTTCGTTGAAGGTAGGCACATCCTGGATAATGTCATCCAAGTCCAGGAGATTATTCACTCAAGCAAGCAACGGAAATAAAAATGGATGCTGATAAAACTTGACATGGCCAATGCTTTTGATCGTGTCAACCGACCCTTCCTCTTCAAAGTCCTCCTCGCCTTTGGTTTCTCCCCTCACTTTGTCTCTCTCATCAAGGCTTGCACTGACAACCCTTGGATTTCCCCTCTCGTCAACGGCCGCCCTACCTCTTTTTTCCAAGCCCAGAGAGGTCTCAGGCAGGGATGCCCACTCTCTCCCTTCCTGTACATTCTGATGGCAGACTCTCTTAGTAGAAAGCTCTCAACAGAAAAAGTTGCAGGCTCCCTTCCAGGCCTTAAATCTTCCATACATTCTCCTGCCCAGAATCATGCTCTTTTTGCGGATGACTCTCTCCTTCTTGGAGGTGCCTCTGCAAGAATTTCCAAAGCATTTGATGCAGTCCTAAAATGCTACTGCAGGGTCACGGGAGCCTCCATTAATGAAGGGAAAAGCGAAGTTTATGGCTGGAACATCGAGCAAAATGAGCTTACAAATATATCTAGTCTTCTTGGTTTCAACAGCCAAGCCCAATGGGAGAGGATAAAATACCTTGGTCTCCCCATCATAAATGGCTGCAATAAGAGATCGCTGTGGTTGGAAGTCATCAGCAAAATCAAGTCAAAAATCACAACTTGGGGAGGATACTGGCTCACAACTGGAGGTAAGGTCACCCTGATCAAGTCTGTGCTATCCGCATTACCAATCTATCAAGCAACCTTCCTCCTCGCCCCAAAACGGGTGACGGACCACATCTCCAAATTGATCCGTGACTTCCTCTGGCAAGGGGGGAAGGGTAACAATCATAAAATGCACTTGGTGAAATGGGATCTGGTCAAACGCTCAATCTCAGAGGGAGGTCTGCAAATTCGGGACCCAGCCCTGGTCAATCTGGCGATGGGAGGTAAAATCCTCCGGAACCTTTTCAAGAACCCAAAGCACCCTGTCAGCGAAACTCTGAAAACGAAGTATGCCCATAAGGTGCCGCTCTGAAATCTCCAGGCGATTCAAACAAATAACAGCTCCCAGGTATGGAAACTCTGCAACAGAAGTCTGAATTTTTTCATAGAGAAAGTGTATAAAATCCCAGGCAATGGAAAACACACAAATCTGTGGCACGACCACATAATGGACAGAGATTCTCTTTTAGAAATCGACGAAATCACAGAGCTGAGGAACTGGTTGGAACGCGCTGGAATTAACAGCGTTCACGACCTCTCCAAATGGGATTGTCATGGCGCATGGAATGGTTGGGATTTTTATGGTATTCCTGGTCGCTTAAATCAACAGATGCTCATGCTCGAAGAGTTGCTAGAAGAAGCGGCCCCAGTGAACAGAAGAACGAAGGATAGTTGGGGATGGGGGCAATCTGGAATCTATACAACAGCAGCAACATTCAACGCTCTCCAGCCCATCAAGAACAACAGCAAAAATCCGGATTTCTAGAAGAAAGTTTGGGAGCCCCTTGCTTTACCTAAAGTAAACTTCTTCTTTTGGACGCTGGCCCACAATAAGTTGTTAACTGGAGACAATCTGATGAAAAGAGGCATAGCTAGGCCTCACAGATGCGAGCTGTGCAGAACCAGTGCAGAAACAGCCAAGCACCTCTTCATGGACTGTAAGTTTGTTAAAGATGTGTGGGGTCTAATTCTCCATGAGTTTCACATCACAGTCCCCTCGTATAAATCTGTAGCAGATCTTTTCGACTCTTGGAATCAATGCTATCCCTACAAAATCCCTAGCAAATATTTTTGGAGGAAAATATGGAATGCCATCCCCAAATTTACTTGCTGGCAGACTTGGTTGGCCCAGAATGACCTGATTTTCAATGGAAAGGAGCATACTCCCTTTGAGGTAGCTGTAAAGGCGAAATCCCTCCTCCTGGAAGCTTCTCAACAACAATACTTTTCTGCAGACCCTTTGCTTCTCCCTGAAGAAGAAAGGTGGCTGGGTCCTCTTTCCCCTTACCCCCGGAAGTAGCTTTCAGCTCCTCAATCTGTGAATCCAGTATGGAGAAAAAGAGACCCCGAAGCTATCTTTCAAGAGTGGTGGCGAAAACAAAAAACATCTACGATCTTCTTTGATGGTGCCTCTAAAGGCAATCCCGGTGCTGCAGGAGCTGGTGGGGTCATCTACGCCCCGGATGGAGCAAGAAGGGACAGCTTCTGCTGGGGCATTGGGCAGAAATCTAACAACCAAGCTGAGATCCTAGGCCTTCTTAAAGCTTGCCAAATTTCCAGAGATAGAGGGGATAAAGAAATCCAAGTATTCGAAGACTCTGAGATCTTAATTAAAAAATTAAACTCGGAGAATTTATTCACCAATGCAAGTCTCAACAAAACACTGAGCAGATTAAAGGGAGTCCTCCTCGATTTTGAATCCTATAAATTTTTCCACATTCTTATAAATCTGAACAACGAAGCAGATCTATTGGAAAACAAGGGCTGCACTCTTGGGAAAGGTCAAATTCTCATAAATGGGGATAGTTCAATCCATCTTTGTAACCCTTGAGGAATCTGCAACATGTAACATGGAACAGAAATAGACGCAATGTAATGATGGCTGCAATGTTGTAAGTCCAAATTTTTCTCCAAAATAAATAAATATACACCCGTTACAGTTAAAAAAAAAAAAATCGATTTTTGGTCATCTAACCATTTAAAATTAGATGGATCGAAATACACCATGTAAGACCAATTTTACCATAGTAAAATTGCTTTCACTATAAGAAATAATTTAATAAACCATATTTTATTAAGTTATTTCTGGTCCAAATAGGAAACCCCATGAGGAATAATTAAATAAACCCTTATTTATTTGATTTTCCTCTAGGAATAATTAATTACACCACTGTTTAAATAATATTCCTGTTCATATTTAACCCAATTAACGAGAAATAATTAGATTAATCAATATTTATCTTATTATTCTCTAGGAATAGTTAATTAAATAATTATTTAACTAATATTCCTTTTTAAATTTGACTAAATCATTTAGGAATAGTAAAATAAATCATTATTTGTTAAATTATTCCTTAACCCCATCCTTGAAATGATAAATAAATCATTTATTTGCTTATTATTTCTAAATAAAGGGATTTAACCAATTTAAATTCCTTTCCCCTCCAACAAAATATAATAAAATATTCCAAGCAGTTAGATCTAGATCTTGGTTAATAATATTGTATTATGCACCATTATCAAAGATAACTCAATATTTTGTTAAAAATAGGAGGGTTTTCCATTCATTATTTAGTTGTGATCCTTTTATCATGGTTAGACTTTGATCCTTTGTCACTGTCATACTTTGATCACTTTTATTATTTTGCTTCTTGAGCTCCCATAGAGTTCAACATGTCTTGGGTTTTCTACACCATTGAGAGAGAGAAACTTCTGGATCTGAAGAGTTGAAGACAACCAAGAACCCATCCCATTGAGGGGGACTGGTAACATCATTCTTTGTTCCCTTCCCAAGTGTTAATACAAATAAAATTATTTATATATCTTGTCTTGTCCATTGGATATTTGGAGAAACTCTTATTTCATTTTACTATTTAGCTACTTTTACTGCATAGATTTGGGTTTCTGTTGCATTTGTTTCGACTATCTATTGCAGATATAAGGAAGTTAGACAACCATGTTTTTTGTTAGGGTTGTTTTTCATGTGCAGCTAAAGTGATCTCTTTTCGTACACTTGCGTTAAGAATTCATCCTAATAATTGGTGACTCCACAGGGTTTTATTCAGATTCCTGTGTGACAAATTGATTTGGTAACTAGGGTTTTTCTTCAGCTATTTTTAGTCTCTCAATGTTGTTTTTTACCTTTTTTTCCCTAAAACAGTAAAAATTCTAACTTCCGAGTGTTTCTGGGTGTTTTTTGCAGGTAACAGGTATCAGTCGCGCCAAAGACGACAATTTTTCTGCAACATGCTGCTCGAGACTCCCAGAACTGTAGTTCACACTTTTTAGCCTAGAAATTGTGTGTTCAGGATCAGGGTGCACCTGTTGGGCCAAAATCTACAATTTCAACAGCTTACATGTCAGTACCTGTTATCTGCAACTTTTTTCAGGATTTTTTCTGTTACAATCAAGGTTTTCCACAAGCACTTTTCAGGGTTGTATGACCTCTGTCTCAACTCATCTTAGGCCTGGATATGCTCAGTTTTTCTCCTCAAAGTAGGACCAAGCCCTTTTAGGTTTCAGTATGCTTCCACCTTTTTAGGAGGGGTTTAGCTGAGTAGGTAGTCTAAGATTTTGCAATGCTTTCAACCATTGTTTAGGGTTTGATCTATCCTTCTTTAACGTCATTTTAGATCGGTTATTATTCCATAAAAAAACCCACTCTTGAGTTTTTTTTGGCCTCTCCCTTAAGGTTCCCCATGTTTCCCTTAGGGTTTTAACCTTTCGCCTCCTTTCCTGCAGCAATTTTCCCTCTGATTTCTTGATGTTTTCTGCACCTTTTACAAGATATCTAAGTCATTATATCCCTATCCATTATACCTTAGATATTTTTTCTGTCTTGTGTGTTTTGAGTCAATTTTTCCCACCTCTTAGATCAGTTGTTTGGGAACCCTTCTTTTTGGGTTGAAGTTATGCATCTTTAGCTATTTATTTTACTGTCATTTCAGTTTTATTTACAGTTATACAACATTTTTTCTTTTTCTTTATACACAATATTCTGGGCTTAATTAATATTAACACACACACACATAAAGTGAATAGCGCTTGGTTTACACTGCCATGCCAAGACATAAACATCATAATTAATTTATCTGCCCCTTTGAGCCTTTGTTTATTACTTTTCCCTCTTATTTGGGTATCTGTGTCTTGCCATCATTTCACCCCCAAGGTGCTTATCCCAGAGACTCCTAGGCCTTCATCCCCAATTTCCATTAGGAAGACTTACTCCAAAGTGTCGGGTCCGAGTTAGTCCTCCGCTGAGTCCCCATACCGACTCTGATTCTGGTCCATCGGGCCCTCACTATGATTCTGAACCCGATTCTCCTCCACCTCATTCCATCACCATGTCAAGCGCCAATGTAGGTGCTGGTCCTCAAGCTGGTGGTATCCATAACCCTAACTTTGGCACTGCTACTAGTGGAACCACTACCGGAACCGTTCTAACTACTCCTTTGTTACCTTTTGTGGTAGGTTTAAGCCTCCTCAATTTCAGCTAGTTAATTAACGATGCTATACACAATGATACAGGTTGGCCTGTTATGCCAACTAAGCTTCCTTTTGACATCCCTAAGTTCAAATAAAACTCTAGACAGGACCCTAATAATCACGTCCACTCCTTTCACATGTGGTGTTTGTCCAATTCTATCACTGATGACTACATCCGCCTTCGGTTATACCAGTGTACGCTCATTGGAGACACTGCAAAGTGGTATGTGGACTAGGCCTCTGCCTCACATTCCACTTTTGAGACTCTTGATAAATCGTTTCTATCCTACTTCTAGCTACCTCTCCGATATAATACCGGTACTGAGTTGTTGACCGCGTTCTGTCAAATTTCTGCCACCCACCTTTCTGACCATGTCCAAGAATGGCGTAGAAGGAGGAGCTTATGTCGAGCTCCCACATTCGATGACCGTGTATATATGGATTGGTTTCTCATAACGGTTTTTCCTTCTATTGGTAAATATGTCACATCTCACATTCCTCAGAAAGAGGAAGAAGATCTCCAAATTGCATTGAAATATGACTTGATCTACACCCAATCTGGTTATGTTTATACTGTTTTACCAGATATTCCTAGACCTAGTGGTGCCAATGCACAAGGGGCATCTCATGCCACCGACGGTATCGTTGGATCTCTTTCAAATCCGTATACTCATCCTCCCATGGGTTATGGTTTCCCTCAGGGAGGGGCCATCTCCTCTAGCACTTATCCCCCTCCTGACAACATGTATCGAGGACAAATAACATTTTCTCCATTGCATCTACCGATGCAAGGGCTTTTTGTCGCTCAACCTTTTTACCCCAATGTTTCTCAACCTCCTTTCTATCCTTATCCGCAGACCGATGCTCCATCCCCTACGACATCTGCACCCCAACCTCCCATGCCTTCTCAACCTCTTCCACAACAGCCACCTCCCCCTCAGAGTCAGGTGTATGCGCAACAGAGTGCGACTAAGCCTCCTATTTCCAAGAAAAACAGGAAAGGAAACCAAAATCAACTAGTGCGAGGTAATCAAGGGTGCCAAGGTAACCAACTGAACGCACCCCAAGGGAACCTTCCTAAAACTAACAACTAGCAACAAGGCGATCAAACCAAGTAGAACATGCATCTTCATATGAAAAATCCTTGTTCTTATTGTGGTGTCCATGGCCATTATACTCATGATTGTCCCCTTTTACCCAAGATGCACCAGTTGTGGGAAGCAGAAGAAGAATCTAGAGGACATCAAGCCACTGCTTTGACTCCTCCAAATACTGCGCTAGTTCAACCAGTTTTTTTCACCATTCATTTCCCTCAGCAAGGATATGTGGCCGCCCAACCTCCTCAAGGCTAGGCCACCCCTAAACCTTCACAGTCTGGTACCCATGAATACTAGCTTCTCATGATTTATTCTGAAGAGGTTAATACCGCTGATGTCAACCTTCAAACTCAGTCGCGCCAATATGGCAAGCCACCTGCTTTGTCTACAACTGAGTCCCAAACCAAATTTTCCACAGAGTCCAGTTCGAAACCAAATGCTCCTTTAAAAATCCCTCAGCCACAGCCAAAGGTCATTCCCAAGATGCCCAAAGGGCCATTATGTCGAATCGCTGCTTCTGCAAAATCCACCCACACTTACAACATAGTTGATAAATTGGCACAATCTCTTGCTACCATGTCAACGCTGGAAGTCC
The DNA here is from genome assembly GCA_034641835.2 of Pinus albicaulis. Taxonomy (NCBI): domain Eukaryota; kingdom Viridiplantae; phylum Streptophyta; class Pinopsida; order Pinales; family Pinaceae; genus Pinus; species Pinus albicaulis. The sequence continues at coordinate 236,982,217 of CM076570.1, forward strand.
TCTAGTCGTACCCTTCACAACGTAAAGCTATATTATCTTCTCTAGGCGTTGTGGATCCTTCAGATGATTGTATGATCATCTTTGATTTTGACAAGTTCGAACATTCCCCCTTACCTTCATCTGTTGCCTTCCAAATACAAGTCAAGATTTGTAATGCTCTTGTCTCATGTTGTATCATTGACGAGGGTGCATCCATCTGTGTGATGTACTCCTCTTTTTGGAATAAACTCAGATCTCTTGGTTTATCCCCATCCACCATCACCTTTCATGCTTGGGACGGTCACCCTTCTCAGCCCCTTGGCATGTACCACGATTGTCTTGTCACTCTTGCGGGAAAGACTGTTTGTATTGACATTGAAGTCATTGATGCCCCCTTGGATTACAATATCCTCTTGGGTCGTAGCTATACCTATGTGATGGTTGTTGTCACATCTAGCGTTCACCATAATATGTGCTTTCCTCACAATAGAAATATCATTACCATTGATTAGTTGACATATTACGAACCAAAGTCTCAGACCTCCCCCGAGTCTATCATATCTTCGGTGGTCGATAAGCAATCAGTCGCACCTCTTACCAGTGTTTCACCTAGAGTCTTTAAATATTCCACCTTGCTTGGTGCATTCCCTAGCCTTCCCCCTATTATCCCTGACCCCAACTCATCGAATGTTTGCATGGTGCAATCGTCTCAGACTAGCCACAAGCGGTCTGGTTCAACTAGCCAGCAACCAGTGCCTCTGCAATCTACTGGTGGTCACTCAATGGAGCCTTTAGAACATTATTTTCAAGGAACTTCTCCCTCTGCTGGTGTCTCTTCCACTTCCTTTCAACCAGGAATGGCTCTCCCTAGCCCTAACCAGTTGGGAGCCATTCCGTCAGGCCATTACCATTCCGGTCAGATACCATTTATCGCTCCCCCCTTTGGAGTATTTTCTGTGCCTATTATGGCTATGTTGAGCCTTCCCAATTTGACCATGGGGATCCTAGTATGGTACATTGATCCCCCAGCTGAAACCCTACCTGGTCAGCTCAAACCTTATACTGCTTTGACCCCAGTCCAACCAGTCGCTATGACCCCTCGCTTTGCTTCAATGCCTCAACCACCTCAACAAGAAGCTACTCCTGTTGCAAAAGCATATCCTGAGGGGGGAAATTCCAGAAAGAAGGAACCTAACAATAAGGCTACCTAAACAACTCTTGCTCCTCTTAAGCCTCTGAAGTGGTCACCTTCGTGCGCTTTGTGTGATGTTGTTGGGCATGCTACCCAAAATTGTATTGACCTTCCTCATCTCAACCCTGTGTTCAATGACGCATTTCCTAAATCTGATATCTCAAAGGTCCATGTTACCTTACCTGATTCAGCTAAGAAACTCAAATCGTTACACACGAATCACCCTTGTGATTTGTGTGATCTTTATGGCCACTATTCTCCCCTCTGTCCCCATCCCAATGATTTCCATGACACCCTTGAGGCTGTCTACTAAATCGAGGCTGAACGTAGTGGATCATATACTCCTTTGCACGTGCATTTGGCTCATGCTGAACCAGAGGAAATTTCTACACCTATTGTGATACCTCCCCCTTATGTTGAGATGACAGAACCTTCAACCACTATCCTCTATCTGTCATCATTCATGAGATCCTTGGAAGAAAACCCCTCCGAGGAATACCCTTCTGTTTCGATTGAGCCTCCTTCGGAGGTAACCTTGGGCTCAACATTGGTAGATGTTTCATCTACTAGTTCTTCGTCTACCCTCTGTAGCGATGTGTATGTGAACCAAATCTCTCATGATGATGCATGAGGTAGCCGCGCCACGTCATGTGGTCTTTCTTCTACCAATCCCCCCATATTTCATACTGATGAAGACATTATGGAAGCAATGACCACCTCTAACTTTCCTTGGGATGATATGCACCACCATGTGTACTTCCTTATGCAGCAGTCCCATGACTAGTATGATGTGGAGTTTAAAGACTTCACCTTTGATGAGGTCGATTGGTTTAGAAATCCCATTCCTACACCTGATGATTTCGAAGAAGGAAATATGGCCAATATCTCTCCTACCATTAAAATTAACATTTCTGATAAACCAGGGATAGAAGAAATCATCGCCTTGGGGGCACATTTCCCCTCGAAAGAAATTGAGGATTACTCTAAGTTATTTAAGGAATTCCGTGATGTTTTCGTTTGGTCCTATTTAGAGATGACCGAACTTGATCCCACCATTTTTGAACATCATATCGATACATGGCCCGATGCCAATCCTGTCCGTCAAAAGTTGAGACCCATTAATCCGTCTAGACGAGAGGTTATTAAAGCTAAAATCGATAAACTCAAGTAGGCTGGTTTTATCTATCCCATTGAATACACCACTTGGGTCTCTAACTCGGTTCTTGTTCTCAAGAAACAAGGCACCATACATGTTTGCACTGACTTTCGTGAGGTAAATAAAGCTTGTCCCAAATACAAATTCCACACACTATTCATTGATCAGATCATAGATGAGTGTATGGGGCATGGGGTTCTATCCTTCATGGATGGTTTCTCCATATACAAACAAATATTTATCCACTGTGCTGATCAGTTAAAAACTGTGTTCATTAGTTCGTGGGTAACTTTCTCTTATAAGGTCATCTCATTCGGCCTAAAGAATGTCGGAGCCACTTTTTAGCGAGCCATGTCATATTTTTTCCATGGCCTAGCTCATATTATCATTGCCTACCTTGACATCCTTACTTCTCGTTCAAGGCATTGGGCGCAACACCTCCATGATTTGTATATTGTCTTTCTCTGATTTCGCAAGTATAATATCCACCTCAACCCACTGAAGTGTGTCTTTTCTATCCCCGAAAACCATCTATTAGGCTTCGTTTTGTTCAGGTATGGTATAATGCTTGATCCCCTCAAAGTTCAAGCCATCCTCGAGCTTCCTATTCCTTGTACCTTGCGCCAGTTACAAAGCCTCCAAGGAAAATATAATTTCCTTCATCGGTTTGTCCCTTATTATGCCACCACTGCCCATGGGTTTCTAAGACTCCTTATATCTAACATTCCATTCATTTGGGATGACCATGTTCAATAGTCTTTTGATGCTCTCAAACATGCTCTCACTTCCGCTCCCTTATGATTAGTTCTCCTAACTTTGAGAGGGATTTCATCCTGTACATCTCAACCTCCACCCATTTGGTATTTTGGGTCTTTATATAGGAAGACGACACTGGGAACGAACATGTTATCTATTATGTCAATAAGAACCTTGTGGGTCCCCCTGTTTCCTACTCGCATGAAGAGAAGTTGGTGCTAGTCGTTGTGTTCTCGGTCTGGAAACTTCGTCATTATATCTTTATGCGTTTGACCAAGGTCGTCACCAATTCCAACCCTATGGCTTTCCTATTGAGTAGATGGATCATCAATGAGAAGTATGCTATTGGATCGTTATCTTTCAGGAGTTTGATCTCAAATTTGTCACACCCAAGAGTAAGAAAGGTTTAGCCCTTGCTGAACTAATTTTTGAATTTGCTACTGGTATGCAAAATCCATTGGTTAATGATGATTTACCCGATGAACACTTGTTTTCCATTACCTTGGATGACCCATGGTATGGTGACATCGTTACCTACCTGCGAACCCAAAAGTTCGCTTCCCATATTAATCGTGATGCTCGACGACGTATATGACACCAAGCCCCCCGCTATCTTTTCATTGGTGATGATCTCTATCGTCACAGTGTTGATTCTGTACTCCATCGCTGTCTCACACATTCTGAATACGAGCAAGTCCTTAATGCCTGCCATAGCGGTGCTTGTGGTGGCCACCTCTCAAGTTTGGCTACCGCTTAGAAAGTCATGCGTGCTGGGTAGTTTTTGACTTTTGTCTTCAATGATTACGCTAAAGCAGTCAAACACTCTTCCAACTGCCAAATTTTTTCTCCAAAGGCATGAGCTCCTCCTGCTCCCCTCCATCATGTCATCTTAGCTAGTCCCTTCTACATGTGGGTCATTGACTTTATTGAGTGTCAACCTCCATCTACTGCTAACCACAAGTATATCATTTTGGCGGTTGACTATTTCACCAAATGGGTCGAGGCTGTTATCAAAAAATTGCACCTAATTGGTTGCTAACCAGACAACTTTATGTAACTGTTTCAAACCAACTTGTGACTAAAGCTTAGCCTCTTTCCACTGAGATTACAATCATTCTCATTCACATATTCATTCACGTAAATTGATTCACCCACATCCATGGTTCATATGAGATTACAATCATTCTCATTCACATATTCATTCACGTAAATTGTTCATTCATTAACATTTGTATGACTGATGGAGGGTTTATATTCGTTACACAAGCAATAACACATTTCAATGCCACAAGAAATATGCAATGTAAAAAAACCGGGAGTGGGAGCTGTTAATTGTTAATTGCAATCAGTCTGAGAGGGCTCTCTCAAAAAGGGTTAATGATATTTGATAATGATAAACTAGATGGCTAACTCTGCTTAGAAAACGACTTGTTTGTGATAAGTGTAGGTTGAAAATAATATCAGTATGCAAACATTAGGCTTATGGATTCAACAAGTTTAGTAGCTCAGTAGTAAGTTCACTTGACATGGAAGTTGAGGCGGGTAGGAGTTTTTAGCAGAAGTACACACACATGAAACAGGAAATTACATAGTGATTACACAGTCAATTCATCTATAAAGGAAGTCGGAGCATTACATGAATGAATTTTGAGTATTAAAGATGAAAACCACTGCAAATTATACACATAAAATATATAAATAAGATAGGCACTAAAAACTCAATCATAATCTCACGTTGGTCAAGAAACAAGTCTCTATATTACTGAAAACAATCAATTACATAAAGCTCCAGTTTTGCCAAAAAGTCTCCAACCCTTTACAAATTCAAATATCTGCCCTTTAATAGACTTTTTACATGAGAGATGATCTTCCTCTTAGCTAGATTCATCGAAATTTTTCTAATGACACCTTGCAAAACAATAAAACATGTGCTTTAATGATAAAATGACATCTACACCATGAAATAGTTCTTTTCTTAATAGGACTCAAACTTCTACTTATTACATCAACTACCTTATCTCTAAAAATAGTTACATATTTGACAAATAATCCTTCACATGTGAGAATAGGATTTGATAGAGCTCATCACTACATGACATCTTAATTATCCTCCTCCAAATCTGGAAACAAACCCTATTTTTAAGGAAAACTGGTCCTTATCTTCAATGAATGGTTTGGCTGATGAGTTGTCTTCATCTCATGGTCTTCAAGTATTGGATGTCTGCTGACATATTCCTTTGACCCTTTGAAAGTATCCACTTGTCCAAAACTGCCAAAAAACCTGCTCATTAACCTTTAACACAACATGCTACGAAAGTATGATAGTTTCGTAGCGTACTTTCGTAGCATACAAAAAATGTCTTTTTCCATCAATTTTTTGATTCTTTCCTTCTGCATTATGTTCATTATGCCTTGTCACATTCTCCATATCATTTCCTCCTCTTGGAATCTCCTAAAAGTGGTTTTAAATACAAAAATAAATCTACAGGTGGTTTCATAGCTTTTCGTGGCTTCAAGCCTAGGAAACACTATGAAACTGCTAAAAACTATGAAAATTCCAGATTTTTGCCTAGCTTCAAAAATATGCCTTTCAGTTGAAAAAAATTTGTTTCCAACATTCCATTGACCTTTAAAAACATAAACCAACTAAACCTAAGAGTCTTGAGGTGTTTCTTCTTCATTGATGATGAGTTGAGCTATTGACTCATCTTGTTATAGCTATGATTCAAACTGTAAAAATTCAATCTTGTCCTGTATATTTTTCATACAAATTTGAATGCCTTTGAAAATGGCTTTGTGAATCATCACTGTATCATAGTCAATGAAATGTATCAAAGTTTTTAGGAAATATAAAACTTCACCAATTTGAGCCATTTTTCAAACAAATGCAATGAGTTGATGATACTTTAAGTCCCTCAAAAATCTAACTAGATCAATTTATTTGTATAAAACAACCTTCTTGGAAAAAAAAATATGTCAAGTTTCTTGAAGAAATATGTCACCCACATAAAATTTATCGGAAAGCAATGCACTTCAATGATATCTCATTCGGGAATCTGAGATGTAGAAAATAGATACCATGCATAAGAAGAAATTGGAAATTGTTCTGCCAAGCTCCAAATTTATTGTGACAGAGAAAGCATTACACAAAATAAATTCATAGCACAGTCGTTATTTTTGAATGTTTTTCCTTACCGATCACATCCAAGACATCCGCCCAATGCGTAACCAATCCAGGGCTTGGAGGGTCAACATAGGAGGAGAAAGCGTATATGACAACATAATGTTATTTTGGAGCGGAGGTATGTGTTATATATGGTATGGCAGAGGAGTGGTATGAGAAGTTTGGGAGAAGGGGATATTTTCCTCATAAACAAATTACGTACTGGAAATCATCAGGCATGTAGACCAATCGTTATTGATTCACCCACATCCATGGTTCATATGAGATTACAATCATTCTCATTCACATATTCATTCACGTAAATTGTTCATTCATTAACATTTGTATGACTGATGGAGGGTTTATATTCGTTACACAAGCAATAACACATTTCAATGCCACAAGAAATATGCAATGTAAAAAAACCGGGAGTGGGAGCGGATTGGTATTGTAGTGGTAATAACACAAGTGGAGTTAACAATTGGAATGGAATATATATAGCCAGGAGGAGGGAAGGAGGCGTTAACCTAGAGGAGCGTTCTATATTGTTACGTTCTAGCAACCTCATAAATCACCATGCAGGAGTTTGAACGCATTCTTTCAACGCGTTCTCAACAATGAACAACGCAAAGAGCATTCAATTATAATGGAGATATCGACCAAGACGTTTCATACGCTCTCTATTCAAACTTGAACAACATTCTGAATGCACCAGTTCTTGGAATAATACTAACAAATATGAGTTAACCAGTGTATGAAACTACTACGACAACCCAGTTTCAAGAACAGGAGGAGGTCGGAGTGGACAGACCAGTGGTATTCACCTATATCAATATTAACACCAGAGGAATGACAAAACAATAGTATCAATATATCTGGGATTAAGGGTGTTACATAGCTCGTTAAGCCGTAGTGTGAAGGAGAAAAGTCCAGGTGAGGCCGGTGGGGCCGAGGCTCGAGGGAGAGGGCCGAGAGGCCGAGGCTATGAGGTTGTGAGCAACTCGAGCTGAGGTCGAGCAATGCCTTCAAGCAAAGACCTCTTCGTTGGAAAATGAACGGAATTTCACACTTGCGGAATGACCTAGTTCATGCCGCAGAAATGCAGGAAAGAGACCTCCCTCTCACGTAATATGTGCTATCAACAACTCACTGTAGGAACAGTGAGAGAGTGCTGATTGCAGGGGAGAGCAGGGAGCAAAGGGGCGGTATGTTGAGATCGTTTCGCTATAGGAGTCGAGGAGAGACGACCTCCAACTCTAATGACGGTACTATTTCAGGCAGAAGAGTGCAACGACAATGAAATTTCCAACGTTGCTATGTGTCAGCAGGAAGCAAGGCACATAGGCAGAGAATGGCAGAGCCATTACTGTGGACACAAAATGGCAGAGACATTACTGACAGGGCCTGACATTCTAACTGAAAATAGACTCCAACAAGGTTGAGATATGGCCGGTCTCTGCTCTTACAAATGGTCAGAAGGGGACAGAACCAACAAGGAGGAGAGTGCAGGTTCACACAGGCCTAAAAAACAAGAGGCTCACATTAGAGCAGGGCAGGAAAGAATGAATGCAATTACTTATTCTCATATCATGTTAGACTTAGCAATGGAATAAGAAGGATAAGAATGAATGCAATTACTTATTAACATGATATGCATATTTATGTATGTTTGGTGACTCTTGGTTTCACATTTTAAGTGGTTTCTTGGACTTTTATGACCATTAAACTTCTACACTATTTTAAGTGGTTTCTTGGACTTTTATGACCATTAAACTTCCACACTAACCCTAAGAGATTAGGTGTCCAACAAATATTAAATTTAAAAAATTATTTGAATAATTATTATCCCAATAAAATTAAGCTTTATAACCTTGATGTATTCGCAATAAAATCAAACTTTATAATCTTGATGTATTCTCAATAAAATTAAACTTTATAACCTTGACGTACTAACATATTTACTCAATTCAGTAAAAACTTGTATTCCCTCACTTCAATAAATTATTTTAAGATATATTTTTTTTTGTTATTGATAATAAATTTAGATTAATAAAAATATAATTAATTTTCTAAAATATTTAATAATAAATAAATGTAAATTTGTAAGTACTAAAATGTCATTTATATGATTAAAAAAATATTTTAAATAATTATTATCCCAATAAAATCAAACTTCATAACCTTGAACTACTAACATATTTCCTCACTTCAATTAAAAAAAATTATTCCCTCACTTTAAAAAGAGTTCATATAAAGATTATATGAAAGTTGCTTACCTATGGAGACTCCACTTGCCATGGCCTTCCAAAAGAATGAAATCAAGCGCATGCATTTGGTAATTTTGAAATCATGAAATAATTATTTGGTAATTTTGAAATTATGAAATCATCTAAATATATTTATTATTTTATTTGAAGTTTTTATGTTTTTTCTTTTTTAGAACCATAATTATGGTTATTGAAAACAAATTTAAATTAACGATAAATATTATTAGTTTTCTATTTTTTTAATAATAATTAAATAGATGTAAATTTATAATTAATTAAATGTCATTTATATGAGGCTCCACTTGCACTGGCCTTCAAAAAAAAAATGAAATCAAGCGCATGCATTTGATAATTTTGAAATAATGAAATCATTTAAATAATGTAAATTTTCTTTTAGTAATTTTGGTACTACAAACACATACATTAGTACCACATACATTTTCGACATGGCTGTTAAATTTGTTCTTCCAAGCTCATGAATTTGAAACTGTTTTTCCAAACAAGACTATTAAATCCAAAATTTCATTAAAAACTTCACATTTCAGAGTTATTTAGACGTACTGTAAGATACAAACCAATATTTCCGTTGGCAAACATCAGACACATCGTCTTCCCGATGTGTTGTGTTTCTTTGGCTTTGAATTTGTTAACCATTGTGATTGTGCCCTCTCATAAATTTTAATGTACAAAAAAGTCAAATATATGACTTCAAATAAAGATCAACTCGGAAACGTTGTTTTCTTGTCAACGCGTTTTTACACTGCAAACAACGTTCCTGTCTAGATTTTTTTGGGGATTTTGTGCACACTGGAAAGTTTGAAAGCAAACGGTTGTCTGTTTTCGACCGACCATCAAGCAGATATGTTGAAATTAAATGGGTGTATGACTGATAGAATGACCTCATCTGCCATTATTTTTTGCATCATCATCACCTGAAAGGGATTAATATTTACTCCTCTAGCCTATTTGATGTAACTGCAAGATCTTTCGTAATCTTCCCTTAAAAAACGAAGGGTCGAGGAACAAATCAGTTCACTGAATCCGCTTGCGATTTTTTCCATAAGTGCAAATTTGGAGATCGATGGGTTAATTGTTCGTTAAATGAAATGTATGTGAGATGTGAATAATACGAAAGTTAATGGCCAAGGAAGGAAGTTGTGGTACGGAGCGAGGAAGATCCAGCTAGGTTTTCATATTTCAAGAAAATACAAGCCTGATATGGGTCAACTCTGTTACCGAGAAAGCCCTTTGGTAAAAGAACCTTCAACAAAAGAAAAAATGTCGATTATATGCCAGAGTAACAAGAAAATAAAATGAGGAGAAAAGAGCGAGGGAAAGGTTTGCAAAGTCCCTTTAATATGTTAATGGCTTATAATAAAGGTTAACAAGGTGAACATTTCCACCCATCAAGATTTAAATGACAATTAAAATACTAAGATTTGGTTAGAAAATTTTCAATCGTCTAACATTAGATCTCACAATGTTTAACATGGGATCTGACAATGCAAAGTAGCAACTTGAGGAGTTCTTCCCAAAAAAATGTCTTGCCACTTAAATATAAAATATCTTGAAAATGAGTTTATTACTCAAATGTATATTAAATTATTTGATACATCTATGGGAAGAGTGACTTTTCTATTTGAAATTTCATGAATACATTTAAATATATTTAAAAATAATATAAAATGTAAAAATTTTGAAAGTGAGTTTATTAAACCATATAAAATAATATAGAATATAAAAGATTTTGAAAGGGGGTTTATTAAACCATATGATATTGTCACATTTTGATATTTATATAAAGTTAAATGGTGTCATTTGATCACATGTTTGGTTTTATTTACCAAATCAGTAAAAAATTATTTTATTGTTTTCTTTATATTTTAGGAATTTCTTTAACAATAATTTATTTCATTATATTTTAGGAAGAATATTAATTTGGAAAGAAATCTAAATTTAAATTATATTATATTTAGCTCTTTCATCATTAACCAAGAGCATTCAAATTTCTCCTTAACTGTAATTCAAATAAATACCTAATACCTTTATATTTTTGACAATCGTAATTAAATTGGAATATTTAAAATTTATAAATAATTCAGATTAGAAATTAATCTATTCAAATGGTATCTTTTATTTCTCTATGGAAGAGTTTTCTGTACTCTTCATTCATCAAGATGGTTCTGCTCCTACAAGGTGTTCCATGTATACTCAGTTTTGTAAGGCCGTTCTACAAAATACTATTTTTTGTGCCAAAAGGAATTCAGTTCTTCTGCACAAATTACTTCTTCTAATTGTTTCCTCAATTCTTCTATTTTTCTTATGACTGTAGCTTGTTTCAACCCTTCGTTAATCTTCAGATAGGATTTCAGGTGTTCGAGCTCTTCTAGATGCTTCTCGGATTGTCCCAATTCTTGCATGGCATGGACCATAGTTGCAATCCTTAGAGTTGATACAAAAGGAAATGTGATGGCTTGTAAATGTCCTTCATGGTTTGGAACATAGATATAATACCTAGACTTTCCATCATATATTTTTGGTGAACCATGGGGTTCAACAACTTCTAGAAATGAATTTCCCAGAACACAGTCTACTAGGATACTTCCTATTGCAAATTTAATATTTATGTAGTAATTTTCAAGAAAAATGGTGGCTTTAGGAGCTTCATACTGAAATTTGTATTCTTGTGTTCCTAGCCCTATGACTTCTCTTCTTGCCTTAACCCAATATTTAGCAAGAATTGATTTCTTATTTAATACATTTATGTCTGCCCCTATGCCCAACAAAGTCTTCAGAGTAAATACTTCACCTTGAATTTTAAATTTGAGCATAACATGATATTGTTGGTGTTGGACTGCCATAATCTTCATATTGTTTATCCCTAAGATATCATCTGATTTGACCTCATAAGTTTCTACATTAGAATTCTTTTTGAAAAAGGGTTTCTGTTATGAGATATCATTTCCTTTTTCTTCCTTCACGTTTTCCCTTTCTAATATGAAGATTTGAGCTTTAATTTCACCGATTTATCTTTTCATATTTTTTTATCTCTTGGCTAACTTCATTGATCATAAGAATTATTTGTTTATCTTTATGATGGTTTCTTTGAAATGACTTGGTATTTTTTGTTATGAACCATCAACAAAGAGGGATTTTGGGATAGTACCTTTGCTTGTAGGAGTTAATGTAGAACCTTTGTTCTTAAGCATGGTCTGTAGGAATGTATCCATCCTTTTTTTGTTCATCTCTCCTTCACGGAGCATTTTTATTCTTGCTAAGGCTTTTTCTTCTTCTTCATCGGAAATATGAGGCATATAGATTTTTAATTTCTATTGTAAGACAAACACTTCTTGAGAAATATATCTAGAATTTGACTCTGAGCTACTGCAATGACACTTTTCTGAATCTGTATAGTTAAGCAAGAAAAATTGCATCATGATCACCTGTGGATTCTGAGTCAGAAATGGTGAAACTTGAAGTTTCTGTAGAATCACAAAAATTTAGTCCCAAATCATGTACTTCTTTTTTGATGTGATTAGGAAGATTTCCAGTTTTATGAAATTTGGAACCACATTTGTAACATTGAATTTGAACTAGTGGTTTCCTTCCTTCTCTTCTTTGTCTATCATGTTGGTATTTCTTAGCAATTTCTTTCCATTTTTTCCCTTTGTGCAATTTGGATTCTTTTCCTTGTAGGAATTTATTTGAAGTATGCCCTTGTTTTCCACATAACCAACAGGTGAACTTATTCCAAGCCTCTTATCTTTGTGTCCTAAGATGAATATCTTAAGGGTCGTAATAGTGTTATATTGGAATTCTTTTGTAACATCCTCTTGTATTTCTAGTTCTTTGAGGCTTAGCGGAATAGTTCATTTTTATTTTTGAAATTTTCTTTATGGACTTTTTCATTATTTTCTTATGCACAACCAAATCATCTAAATATATGCCATATTTATTACAGATAGATCTGCTGTCAGGAAAATTTGGAAGTTTTTGTATAGATTTATTTACCTTCATGCTGTACTGAGTTCTACCAAGACTTTAGTTATCATGTTGTACATTTATCCCCAAGTATAAGCTTCATAGGAAATTTGAAAGACTTCTTGAATCTACAAGTAATCTAAAAATTTTGAGGGAGGAGCTGCAAGATATACTTGTTTCCATAAAATATTTTTGTTGTATTTCAATTCATAATTTCTCTGGATCCAATCCCTATCAAAGTCTTCATATTGTGACATCTTCTTGTATTTGAGATTCATTAATACTAGGGAGTGCTTATCTAAATTCTATGTCTTTGTACCACACCAATGTTCAAGAATGAATGATGTTAAGCTCCTATCATGTTATTTTTTGGACTCCAATATTCATTATGTGCAATGTCTCCTGCTTCATCCTTAACTGTTTCTTCTACTATTTTGTCTACAAGTGCTAGGGAGGATTCTGCTTCCCACCATCTCTGAAGGGTGACAGTAAAACACTGAATCAATTTTTTACAAGATTCTACTTCATTTTTCCCCTCATGTAACCCAACTTATATTCAATGAAAATTTGATCAATCATTTGCCTTATTTGGCCTGAGTTTAGGTTATCAATGTTCCATTCCTTATGGGCATCATTGAAAAATGTGTGGGACTCATGAAACGTACCTTTACCACTTAAATAAGGAGCAAGATACATAAAGTATTGGCTAGGTATTGGTTCATATACTGGTAGTAGGTGAGAATTATATGGGGATTCTGGTTTTTCTACTTTTCTTTAGGAAACAAGTTGGGAAATTTATTTACAAACTTCTGGATGGAATTTACTAATATAGGATGGAAAAATAACAATGAAGAAGGTATTTCTTTGTTTTTATTTGTCAAAGACATTTTTTCAAATTGTGAGGAAAGGTCTTCAATCTTTTCATGGGTTAAAACAAATCCTTCATGAACTTCATTTTCAATTTCCTCAAATTGACTATCCATTTTTGTTGAAAGTGTCTTTGCTTCATTATAACCTTCTTGAACAAATCCTTCTGTAGTGGGAAAAAAAAATGAAATTCATTTATAATTTTATTTATACTATTTACATAAACTTGTAAAGAGTCTACTTGTTCTTTCTGCGCACTGGTTTTTGATGATTGTGTTGTTAATCCTTTCAAATAAGTATTAGTCCAATTTATTTGTTCACCTACTTTTTGCATTCTTCCATCAATCCCTAAGGCAAAGTCATAATTTAGGACTAAAGGTACTTCCTTAACAACTTTTCATGTTTCTTCGAGGATTATTTCTCTATATGCTGGAAAAGTAGAGGAAGATCCAATCTTTGTGCCATCACTTGCTATCCAATGATGTTTGGAAGAGGAGGAGGAGGATTCTATAGATATCATCTGCACATCCATATTTTCTTCTTTCTTCTTCCATTCATATAAATAAATCTATGAATTTGTTTGATCCATATGTTCTTTCCATATTAATGAGAGATTTGTCTTATCTTCTAGAGACATAGTTATATTGAATTAATTTGCGTATGGATGCGTGAATAAATCCTGGTTTAGCATTATTTTCATCCAGTCTGTGTCCAATTTGTGTTTTGGACAACCACCCATAATAGAAAATAATTTATACATCTCTGGCTTAGATGACATTTTTTAGTAATTTTTCATAGGATTGTGAAACCGACAGGAGGGAATGAGATCATTCATCATTCTAAATATTTGATTCCATATTTTGGCATGTTAGGCATCCTCAATTTTCTAAAAATATCTATCATCCTTATGTCTTGATTTTCAAGTGATGGAAGTTCATGGATTACCAAGATAATATCTTGGGGGGATGAGATGTCACTGCATCTAGGATTTGGATAAGAGTTGTTCAACAAGGTAGATGGATCTTCTCCAAATCCCAAATGTAATGACATCACATTCCCCCATGATACTATCTTGGTAATCCATGAAATTACATCTCTTGAAAATCAAGACCCAAGGATGACAAATGTTTAGAAAAATGAGGTCGCCTAACATGCCCAAATATGGACTCAAATATTTATAATATAAGGATGATTTCATCCCCTCCTATCAATTTCAAAATACTATACCAAATGACTGCAAAAGGCCATCTAAGTTGGAGATATATAAATTATTTTATATTATGGATGGTTGTCTAAAGCACAAAGTGGACACAGACTAGATGAGAATAATGATAAAATGGGATTTATTCACACATCTAGACACAAAATAATTCAATATGACTACGTCTCTAGAAGAGAAGACAAATCTGTCATCAATGTGGAAAGAGCATATGTATGAAACAAATTCAAGGATTTATTTCTATGAATGGAATAAGCAAGAAGAAAATATGGATGTGTAGATGATATCTGCATAATCCTCCTCCTCCTCTTCCAAACATCAGTGGATAGTCAATTATGGCACAAATATTGAATCCTCCTCTACTTTTCCTCCATATAGAGGAATCATCCTCGAAGAAATAGGCAAAGTTTCTAAAGAAGTACCTTTAGTCCTAAAAGATAACCCTACCTTAAGGATTGATGGAAGAATACAAAAAGTCAATGAGAAAATAAATTGGACTAATATTGCTCTGAAAGGATTAGTAATGCATTTTTTACATCGATTTTTGGTCATCTAACCATTTAAAATTAGATGGATTGAAATACACCATGTAAGACCAATTTTACCATAGTAAAATTGCTTTCACTATAAGAAATAATTTAATAAACCATATTTTATTAAGTTATTTCTCGTCCAAATAGGAAACCCCATGAGGAATAATTAAATAAACCCTTATTTATTTGATTTTCCTCTAGGAATAATTAATTACACCACTGTTTAAATAATATTCCTGTTCATATTTAACCCAATTAATGAGAAATAATTAGATTAATCATTATTTATCTTATTATTCTCTAGGAATAATTAATTAAATAATTATTTAACTAATATTCCTTGTTAAATTTGACCAAATCATTTAGGAATAATAAAATAAATCATTATTTGTTAAATTATTCCTTAACCCCATCCTTGAAATGATAAATAAATCATTTACTTGCTTATTATTTCTAAATAAAGGGATTTAACCAATTTAAATTCCTCTCCCCTCCAACAAAATATAATAAAATATTCCAAGCAGTTAGATCTAGATCTTGATTAATAATATTTTATTATGCACCATTATCAAAGATAATTCAATATTTTGTTAAAAATAGGAGGATTTTCCATTCATTATTTAGCTTTGATCCTTTTATCATGGTCAAACTTTGATCCTTTGTCATTGTCATACTTTGATCACTTTTATTATTTTTCTTCTTGAGCTCCCATAGAGTTCAACATGTCTTGGGTTTTCTACACCATTGAGAGAGAGAAAATTCTGGATTTGAAGAGTTGAAGACAACCAAGAACCCATCCCATTGAGGAGGACTGGTAACATCATTCTTTGTTCCCTTCCCAAGTGTTAATACAAATAAAATTATTTATATATCTTGTCTTATCCATTGGATATTTGGAGAAACTCTTATTTCATTTTACTGTTTAGCTACTTTTACTGCATAGATTTGGGTTTCTGTTGCATTTGTTTCTACTATCTATTGCAGATATAAGGAAGTTAGACAACCATGTTTTTTGTTAGGGTTGTTTTTCATGTGCAGCTAAAGTGATCTCTTTTCGTACACTTGCATTAAGAATTCATCCTAATAATTGGTGACTACATAGGGTTTTATTCAGATTCCTCTGTGACAAAATGCTTTGGTAACTAGGGTTTTTCTTCAGCTATTTTTAGTCTCTCAATGTTTTGTTTTACCTTTTGTGCCCTAAAACAGTAAAAATTCTAACTTCCGAGTGTTTCTGGGTGTTTTTTGCAGGTAACAGATATCAGTCGCGCCAGAGACGACAATTTTTCTGCAACATGCTGCTCGAGACTCCCAGAACTATAGTTCACACTTTTCAGCCTAGAAATTGTGTGTTCAGGACCAGGGTGCACCTGTTGGGCCAAAAACTACGATTTTAGCAGCTTACATGTCAGTACCTATTATCTGCAACTTTTTTCAGGTTTTTTTTTTTTTTTTTTTTTTTGTTACAATCAAGGTTTGCCACAAGCACTTTTCAGGGTTGTATGAACTCTGTCTCAACTCGTCTTAGGCCTGGATATGCTCAATTTTTCTCCTCAAAGTAGGACCAAGCCCTTTTAGGTTTCAGTATGCTTCCACCTTTTTAGGAGGGGTTTAGCTGAGTAGGTAGTCTAAGATTTTGCAATGCTTTTAGCCATTATTTAGGGTCTGATATATCCTTCTTTAAGGTCATTTTAGATCATTTATTATTCCATAAAAAACCCACTCTTGAGATTTTTTTGGCCTCTCCCTTAAGGTTCCCCATGTTTCCCTTAGGGTTTTAACCTTTCTCCTCCTTTCTTGCAGTAATTTTCCCTCTGATTTCTTGATGTTTTCTGCGCCTTTTACAAGATATCTTAGTCATTATATCCCTATCCCTTATACCTTAGATATTATGTCTGTCTTGTGTGTTTTGAGTCAATTTTCCCACCTCTTAGAACAGTTGTTTGGGAACCCTTATTTTTGGGTTGAATTTATGCATCTTTAGCTATTTATTTTACTGTCATTTCAGTTTTATTTACAGTTATACAATTTTTTTTCTTTTTCTTTATACACAATCGTCTTGGCTTAATTAATATTAACACACACACACATAAAGTGAATAGTGCTTGGTTTACACTGCCATGCCAAGACATAAACATCATAATTAATTTATCTACCCCTATGAGCCTTTGTTTATTACTTTTCCCTCTTATTTGGGTATCTGTGTCTTGCCATCATTGCACCCCCAAGGCGCTTATCCCGAAGACTCCTAGGCCTTCATTCCCAATTTCCATTAGGAATACTTACTCCAAAGTGTCGGGTCCGAGTTAGTCCTCCGCTGAGTCCCCATACCGACTCTGATTCTGGTCCATCGGGCCCTCACTACGATTCTGAACCCGATTCTCCTCCACCTCATTTTGTCACCATGTCAAGCGCCAATGTAGGTGCCGGTCCTCAAGCTGGTGGTATCCCTGACCCTAAATTTGGAGCTGCTACTAGTGGAACCACTACCGGAACTCTTCTAACTATTCCTTTGCTACCTTTTGTGGCAGGTTTAAGCCTCCTCAATTTCAGCTAGTTAATTAATGATGCTATACACCATGATCTAGGTTGGCCTGTTATGCCAACTAAGCTTCCTTCTGACATCCCTAAGTTCAAAGAAAACTCTAGAGAGGACCCTACTAATCACGTCCGCTCCTTTCACATGTGGTGTTTGTCCAATTCTATCAATGATGACTACATCCGCCTTCGGTTATACCAGTGTACGCTCATTGGAGACACTGCAAAGTGGTATGTGGACTAGGCCTCTGCCTCACATTCCACTTTTGAGACTCTTGCTAAATCATTTCTATCCTAATTCTAGCTACCTCTCCGATATAATACCGATACTGAGTTGTTGACCGCATTCTGTCAAACTTCTGCCACCCACCTTTTTGATCATGTCCAAGAATGGCGTAGAAGGAGGAGCTTATGTCGAGCTCCCACATTTGATGACCGTGTCTATATGGATTGGTTTCTCATAACAATTTTTCCTTCTATTGGTAAATATGTCACATCTCACTTTCCTCAGAAAGAGGAAGAAGCTCTCCAAATCGCATTGAAATATGACTTGATCTACACCCAATCTGGTTATGTTTATACTGTTTTACCGGATCTTCCTAGACATAGTGGTGCCAATGCACCAGGGGCATCTCACGCCACCGACGGTATCATTGGATCTCTTTCAAATCCGTATACTCATCCTCCCATGGGTTATGGTTTCTCTCAGGGAGGGGCTAGCTCCTCTAGCACTTATCCCCCTCCCGGCAACATGTATTGAGGACAAAGAAAATTTTCTCCATTGCATCTACTGATGCAAGGGCTTGTTGTCGCTCAACCTTTTTACCCTAATGTTTCTCAACCTACTTTCTATCCTTATCCGTAGACCGGTGCTCCATCCCCTACGACATCTGCACCCCAACCTCCCATACCTTCTCAACCTCTGCCACAATAGCCACCTCCCCCTCAGAGTCAGGTGTATGCGTAGCAGAGTGTGACTAAGCCTCCTATTTCCAAGAAAAACAGGAAATGAAACCAAAATCAACTAGTGCAAGGTAATCAAGGGTGCCAAGGTAACCAACTGAATGCACCCCAAGGGAACCTGCCTAACACTAACAACTAGCAACAAAGCAATCAACCCAAGCAGAACATGCATCTTCATAAGAAAAATCCTTGTTCTTATTGTGGTGTCCATGGCCATTATACTCATGATTTTCCCCTTTTACCCAAGATGCACCAGTTGTGGGAAGCAGAAGAAGAATCTAGAGGACATCAAGCCACTGCTTCGACTCCTCCAAATACTGCACTAGTTCAACCAATTTTTTTCACCATTCATTTCCCTCAGCAACGATATGGGGCTGCCCAACCTCCTCAAGGCCAAGCCACCCCTAAACCTTCACAGTATGGTACCCATGAATACTAGTTTCTCATGATTTATTCTGAAGAGGTTAATACCGCTGATGTCAACCTTCAAAATCAGTTGCGCCAATATGGCAAGCCACCTGCTTTGTTTGCAACCGAGTCCCAAACCAAATTTTCCATAGAGTCCAATTCGAAACCGAATGCTCCTTTAAAAATCCCTCAGCCACAGGAAAATTTCATTCCCAAGATGCCCAAAGGGCCATCATGTCGAATTGCTGCTTCTGCAAAATCCACCGACACTTACAACATAGTTGATAAATTGGCACAATCTATTTCTACCATGTCAACGCTAGAAGTCCTGTAGTCGTACCCTTCACAACGTAAAGCTATATTATCTTCTCTAGGCGCTGTGAATCCTTCAGATGATTGTATGATCATCTTTGATTTTGACAAGTTCGAACATTCCCCCTTACCTTCATCCATCGCCTTCCAAATACAAGTCAAGATTCGTAATGCTCTTGTCTCATGTTGTATCATTGACGAGGGCGCATCCACCTGCGTGATGTCCTCCTCTATTTGGAAGAAACTCGGATCTCTTGGTTTATCCCCATCCACCATCACCTTGCATGCTTGGGACGGTCACCCTTCTCAGCCCCTTGGCATGTACCGCGATTATCTTGTCACTCTTGCAGGAAAGACTGTTTGTATTGACATCGAAGTCATTGACGCCCCCTTGGATTACAATATCCTCTTGGGTCATAGCTATACCTATGTGATGGTTGTTGTCACATCTAGCGTTCACCATAATATGTGCTTTCCTCACAATAGAAATTTCATTACCATTGATTAGTTGACATATTACGAACCAAAGTCTCAGACCTCCCCCGAGTCTATCATATCTTCAGTGGTCGATAAGCAATCAGTCGCACCTCTTACCAGTGTTTCACCTAGTGTCTTTAAATATTCCACCTTTCTTGGTGCATTCCCTAGCCTCCCCCTTCTTATCCCTGACCCCGACCCCAGCTCGTCGAATTTTTACATGGTGCAATCGTCTCAGACTAGCCACAAGCGGTCCGGTTCAACCAACCAGCAACCAGTGCCTCCGCAACCTACTGGTGGTCACTCAATGGAGCCTTTAGAACATTCTTTTCAAGTAACTTCTCCCTCTGCTGGTGTCTCTTCCAATTCCTTTCAACCAGGAATGGTTCTCCCTAGCCCTAACCAGTTGGGAGCCATTCCATCAGGCCATTACCATTCCAGTCAGATACCATTTATCGCTCCCCCCTTTGGAGTATTTTCGGTGCCTATTATGGCTATGTTGAGCCTTCCCAATTTGACCATTGGGATCCTAGTATGGTACATTGATCCCCCAGCTGAAACCCTGCCTGGTCAGCTCAAAACTTATACTGCTTTGACCCTAGTCCAACCAGTCGCTATGACCCCTCGCTTTGCTTCAATGCCTCAACCACCTCAACAAGAAGCTACTCCTATTGCGAAAGCATCTCCTGAGGGGGGAAATTCCAGAAAGAAGGAACCTAACAATAAGGCTACCCAAAAAACTCCTGCTCCTCCTAAGCCTCTGAAGCGATCACCTCCGTGCACTTTGTGTGATGTTGTTGGGCATGCTACCGAAAATTGTATTGACCTTCCTCATCTCAAACCTGTGTTCAACGATGCGTTTCCTAAATCTTATATCTCAAAGGTCCATGTTACGTTACCTGATTCAGCTAAGAAACTCAAATCGTTGCACACGAATCACCCTTGTGCTTTGTGTGATATTTGTGGCCACTATTCTCCCCTCTGTCTCCATCCCAATGATTTCCATGACACCCATGAGGCCGTCTACTGAATCAAGGCCGAATGTAGTGGATCATATACTCCTTTGCACGTGCGTTTGGCTCATGCTGAACCAGAGGACATTTCTACACCTATTGTGATACCTCCCCCTTATGTTGAGATGACGGAACCTTCAGCCACTATCCTCTATCTGTCGTCATTCATGAGATACTTGGAATAAAACCCCTCCGAGAAATACCCTTCTATTTTGATTGAGCCTCCTTCGGCGGTCACCTTGGGCTCAACATCGGTAGATGTTTCATCTACTATTTCTTTGTCTACCCTCTGTAGCGATGTGTATGTGAAACAAATCTCTCATGATGATGCGTGAGGTAGCCCCGCCACGTCATGTGGTCTTTCTTCTCCCAATCCCCCCATATTTCATATTGATGAAGACATTATGGAAGCAATGACCACCTCTGACTTTCCTTGGGATGATATGCACCACCATGCGTACTTCCTTATGCAGCAGTCCCATGACTAGTATGATGTGGATTCTAAAGAATTCATCTTTGATGAGGTCGATTGGTTTAGAAATCCCATTCCTGCACCTGATGATTTCGAAGAAGGAAATATGGCCAATATCTCTCCTACCATTAAAATTAACATTTCTGATAAACCAGGGATAGAAGAAATCATCGCCTTGGGGGCTCATTTCCCCCCGAAAGAAATTGAGGATTACTCTAAGTTATTTAAGGAATTCCGTGATGTTTTCATTTGGTCCTATTCAGAGATGACCGAACTTGATCCCGCCATTTTTTAACATCATATCGATACATGGCCCGATGCCAATCCTCTCCGTCAAAATTTGAGACCCATTAATCCTTCCAGACGAGAGGTTATTAAAGTTGAAATCGGTAAACTCAAGCAGGCTGGTTTTATCTATCCCATTGAATACACAACTTGGGTCTCTAACTCGGTTCTTGTTCTCAAGAAACAAGGCACCATCCATGTTTGCACTAACTTTAATGACGTAAATAAAGCTTGTCCCAAAGACAACTTCCACACACTGTTTATTGACAAAATCATAGATGAGTGTATGGGGCATGGGGTTCTATCCTTCATGGATGGTTTCTCCAGATACAAACAAATAGTTATCCACCGTGCTGATCAGTTAAAAATTGTGTTCATTAGTCCGTGGGTAACTTTCGCTTATAAGGTCATATCGTTTGGCCTAAATAATGTCGGAGCCACTTTTCAGTGAGCCATGTCATATTGTTTCCATGGCCTGGCTCATATTATCATTATCTACCTTGACATCCTTACTGCTCGTTCGAGGCATTGGGCGCAACACCTCCATGATTTGTATACCGTCTTTCTCTGATTTCGCAAGTATAATATCCACCTCAACCCACTGAAGTGTGTCTTTTCTATCCCCGAAAACCATCTATTGGGCTTCATTTTGTCCAGAGATGGTATAATTCTTGATCCCCTCAAAGTTCAAGCCATCCTCGAGCTTCCTATTCCTTGTACCTTGCGCCAGTTACAAAGCCTCCAAGGAAAAGATAATTTCCTTCATCGGTTTGTCCCTTACTATGCCACCACTGCCCATGGGTTTCTAATACTCCTTAGATCTAACATTCCATTCATTGGGGATGACCATGTTCAATAGTCTTTTGATTATCTCAAACATGCTCTCACTTCCGCTCCCTTATGATTAGTTCTCCTAACTTTGAGAGGGATTTCATCCTGTACATCTCAGCCTCCACCCATTCGGTATTTGGGGTCTTTATATAGGAAGACAACACTGGGAACGAACATGTTATCTATTATGTCAATAAGAACCTTGTGGGTCCCCCTGTTTCCTACTCGCATGAAGAGAAGTTGGTGCTAGTCGTTGTGTTCTCGGTCCAGAAACTTCGTCATTATATCTTTATGTGTTTCACCAAGGTCGTCACCAATTCCAACCCTATGGCTTTCCTATTGAGTAGACGGATCATCAATGGGAAGTATGCTATTGGATTGTTATCTTTCAGGAGTTTGATCTCAAATTTGTCACACCCAAGAGTAAGAAAGGTTTAGCCCTTGCTGAACTAATTTTTGAATTTCCTATTGGTATGAAAAATCCGTCGGTTAATGATGATTTACCCGATGAACACTTGTTTTCCATTACCTTGGATGACCCATGGTATGGTGACATCGTTACCTACCTGCGAACCCAAAAATTTCGCTTCCCATATTGATCGTGATGCTCGACGACGTATATGACACCAATCCCCCTGCTATCTTTTCATTGGTGATGATCTCTATCGTCACAGTGTTGATTCTGTCCTCCATCATTGTCTCACAAATTCTAAATATGAGAAAGTCCCTAATGCCTGCCATAGCGATGCTTGTGCTGGCCACCTCTCAAGTTTGGCTACCGCTTAGAAAGGCATGCGCGCTGGGTAGTTTTTGACTTTTGTCTTCGGTGATTACATTAAAGCAGTCAAACACTCTTCCAACTGCCAAATTTTTTCTCCAAAGGCATGAGCTCCTCCTGATCCCCTCCATCATGTCATCTTGGCTGGTCCCTTCTACATGTCGGTCATTGACTTTATTGAGTGTCAACCTCCATCTACTGCTAACCATAAGAATATCATTTTGGCGGTTGACTATTTCACCAAATGGGTCGAGGCTGTTATCAAAAAATTGCACCTAATTGGTTGCTAACCAGACAACTTTATGTAACTGTTTCAAACCAACTTGTGAATAAAGCTTAGCCTCTTCAGTCTGAGAGGGCTCTCTCAAAAAGGGTTAATGATATTTGATAATGATAAACTAGATGGCTAACTCTACTTAGAAAACGACTTGTTTGTGATAAGTGTAGGTTGAAAAGAATATCAGTATGAAAACATTGGGCTTATGGAGTCAACAAGTTCAATAGCTCAGTATTAAGTTCACTTGACATGGAAGCTGAGGTGGGTAGGAGTTTTTAACAGAGGTACACACACATGAAACAGGAAATTACACAGTGATTACACAGTCAATTCATCTATAAAGGAAGTCGGAGCATTACATGAATGAATTCTGAGTATTAAAGATGAAAACCACTACAAATGATACACATAAAATATATAGATAATATAGGCACTAAAAACTCAATCATAATCTCACGTTGGTCAAGAAACAAGTCTCTGTATTATTGAAAACAATCAATTACATAAAGCTCCAGTTTTGCCAAAAAGTCTCCAACCCTTTACAAATTCAAATATCTGCCCTTTAATAAACTTGTTACATCAGAGATGATCTTCCTCTTGGATAGATTCATCAAAATTTTCCTAATGACACCTTGCAAAACAAGAAAACATGTGCTTTAATGATAAAATGATATCTACACCATGAAATAGTCCTTTTCCTAATAGGACTCAAAATTCTACTTATTACATCAACTACCTTATCTCTAAAAACAGTTACATATTTGAAAACTAATCCTTCAAATGTTAGAATAGGATGTGATAGAGCTCATCACTACATGACATCTGAATTATCCTCCTCCAAATCTGGAAACAAACCCTATTTTTAAGGAAAACTGGTCCTTATCTTCAATGAATGGTTTGGCTGATGAGTTGTCTTCATCTCATGGTATTCGAGTCTTGGATGTCTGCTGAAATATTACTTTGACCCTTTGAAAGTATCCAATTGTCCAAAACTGCCAAAAAACCTGCTCATTAACCTTTAACACAACATGCTACGAAAGTATGATAGTTTCGTAGCGTACTTTCGTAGCATACAAAAAATGTCTTTTTCCATCAACTTTTTTGATTCTTTCCTTCTGCATTATGTTCATTATGCCTTGTCACATTCTCCATATCATTTCCTCCTCTTGGAATCTCCTAAAAGTGGTTTTAAATAAAAAAATAAATCTACAGGTGGTTTCATAGCGTTTTCGTGGCTTCAAGCCTAGGAAATGCTACGAAACTGCTAAAAACTATGAAAATTCCAGATTTTTGCCTAAATTCAAAAATATGCCTTTCAGCTGAAAAAAATTTGTTCCCAACATTCCATTGACCTTTAAAAACATAAACCAACTCAACCTAAGAGTCTTGAGGTGTTTCTTCCTCATTGATGATGAGTTGAGCTATTGACTCCTCAACTACTGCCATTTTTAGGTCCTTCTTCTCCAACTCCTCATGGATCAATTCTAACTGCTCTTGGAGGTATTTGGGTTGGTATTCAACATGCCATTAACCCCTCTGCATGTTATGGACCTCATCAAACTAAAGAGGAACACAATCCATCTCACCTTTCATATTTAAAACCACTTTTTAGAATTCACATGTTTTTTCTGAAAAATAGGTCTTAGAACGGAGCTTATATCTCCAAATCCATGATGTAGTTTGAAAAACTGGAGGAATTTATTTTCAATACAAATTTTATGAAGAAAAACCTCTCTTGGGTTTTTGAAACACATCTCCAGCTATCCAGAACTTGCATTTGAAAAACATGTGTAAAACATGAAAACTCTATTTTATGAAAATAGGGCTCAAAGAAATCCTTGTATCTCCCATATGATAGCACCTGTAAGAAAAGTGAAAGAGGTTATTTTTCCTTGTCCTATATTTTACAATAACCTCTCTCAGTATTGCAAAATTAATATTTTTTCATCCATAAACCTCTCTTTAAAATTATTGCTCAAACAATTAAAAAACATAGCAATTTCCTTGTTAGCTCCAGCAGAAATTCAAACAACTTGAACTAATGTATTCTTCAGCAAAGATAGGGTCCTCCACGAATATATTAAGGTCCATGAGCTTCTATATTATCCATAGAGCCTCCTTTGTTTTCTTTCTTGTACATGCCTATCTCCTTTTATAACCAAGCTGCCCTCTTAAAAAGGTGACACTTGTAAAGCCAATTTGGACAACAAGCTGCTTGGTGTGATGAAGCAGCTCTCAAAAAGTGACATTGAGATGTTTCACATGCAAGAATAGATGTTGAGTGGAAAATAGAAGCTTAGGATAAGGTTTTGTGTTTTAAATAACAACTCATGCTTATTCATGACACACACATGCCAAAAGGGTAATGATGACCTCATACATGGTTATGTATCTTTGAATTAACCATAAAAGACTTGAATAACCTCCATCCTATCTCCTCTAATCATGAATTGACACCTAGTAGCTGTTTTGAAAAGACAGATATGAATCCTTACTTTTGTAGTGTGCTTAGTGTAATTTTCGGCATTTTCGCTACGAAAATATTAGCAATTTCGTAGCTAAAAGTGCATTTTCTCTGTGTATTTTGCTACGAAAGTGTGGATTCTTGGAAAAATGAATTTTTCGGTGTTATAAACTTGGGAAATGAAAAATAATGACTGATGTGACATGGAAGGATTTGAATGAGGGTGATTTTAGACCTTAGGATAGGCTAAATAATAAAAATTAAAAATTTTCCTTGACTAAGTAATGAAAAATGAATTCTATGACCCTACCTTTGACACATGAACCTCTAAGACTTTGTCAAATGATGTTTCAAAAATTATGAGTGATAACGGAGGCCATGCCAACGTTCAATAACACGACAGCTACTGCATGACTATTTTTCTTTAATGATGTTATCGCTCGATTCGAGGTTCCGAAACAATTGGTCTCTGACCATGGCTGACACTTCGAAGATGAGATATGGTGTGAGCTATCTTATCTATTGGGCTTTGAGCACCAATATTAATAATCCTATTATTCCCAAGGTAATGGTAAAGTTGAAGCAGTCAATAAAATCCTTAAAACTATGCTTCAACGAATGGTGAACAAGCACAAAACCAACTTGCACCCGATGCTCTTCCTTGATTTGTGGGCCTATAGAACTTCTATTAAAACTGCCATCAAGTTTACTCCTTTCCACCTTGTTTATGGTGAGGAGGCAGTCTTACCGATCGAGTGTGAAATTCCTTCCCTTCACTTATCTGTCGAACTTCTCCTTGGCACCCAACCTTTAGAGAAAAGACTTATCATGCTTGAGCATTCATTTGAAGACCATCGTGTTGCCTTGCAAACCAAAGCTCAATATGACCGAAAATTACACCCTCTTACATTTCATGAAGGAGACCTTGTTCTAATGTATGACCAGGCTCATGATGTCCTTGGTCATGGTAAGTTTGACTCATTATGGCTAGGACCTTACATCATTAGTAAGGATTTGGGTAAGCGGGCATACCTTCTAGAGGATTTTGAAGGCCAACTCCTTCCTAACCCTTGCAAAACACTCTACCTTAAGAAATTTTAAACATAGCTCTCTCAATGAGATGGGTGTTTTATTTATGTCATGCATTTAGGTAGCTTACATTGTTCATCATCTCATTTGTTGTCTTGTGGTGCCTTTCATATGGATCCATCATCCACACCATATATCGGCTAAGCTGACGATGCAAGTTGCTACTTGCGTAATATAGCCTCGGCAACCTGGGCCATTTTTACCCCCATGCATTCGTTAGTCCTCTCCAAAACGTATGCATTGGATCTACCACCAATAATCAGGTCGAATATGATGCATGTTAGAAAATTATATATATTACGGAGCAATGCAACACATAAAATATGCAAAAAATACAAGCACAGAAAACACATAAAACCAAAGAGACACAGATATACGTGGTTCACCCAGTTTGGGCTATCTCCACCCCGAACAACTAGTCCTTCCTTTATATTATCCAGTAAAATGAAGAGACACAACCTACAGCAGATCCACTATAATATCCTTTGTTCTCTCTCACAGTCTCCCTCTCTGTTTCTCGCTCTGAGAATACACATACAATACACAATCGCAATACAATACCCGCATAAAAGCGAGGGGTTGCCTTCTAGGGAAAAAAAACCTAAACTAAACATAACTTCTACCATCAGATCATTTGCCTAATGAATGACCCAAATTGACTAGAAATTACTATACTTTTACAAGGCAACTTTACATTTGTTTTTAGCTTCGAGGGCGCTGCCCTCGAAACCGGCTCCATAAAGTCATTGCCACCCCCCCTTGGACCCCCCACGAGAGCGATTAATTTATGGGCAGCGTTGCCGCCCCCTTTAAGGTACAGGGGTCCAATGCTGTGATACAAAGTAAACAAGATAATCAATCTCCACACCCAACAATCTCCCACTTGGAGACTGATTGTAGCAACTCCACCACTGCTTCATTTGCTGGACAATGACTCCTCTTTGGACCTGGATGTTTCTCATCTTCATCGTCATCCTTGAGGACTAATTGAAACTGAGCACATTATTAGTTTCTCCCTAGTTACAACTTTTGTTAGCATATCTACATGATTTTGGCTAGTGTGTATCTTTTCCAGCTTCAGCTCTCCATCTTCCAATACTGACCGTATGAAATGATACCTGATATGTATGTGTTTGGTCCTGGAATGAAATGTTGAGTTATTTGCAAGATGAATGGCACTTTGGTTATCACTATATAGCGTGCCCATATCATGCTTCTTACCCAATTCATCCATAAACCTTTGTAACCAAATCATTTCTTTACTAGCCTCTGTAGCAGCAACATACTCCGCTTCTGTTGTTGAAAGTGCAACAACACTTTGGATTTTTGAAACCCAACTAACAGTTGTTCCACCTACAATAAATACATATCCTGTACTGCTCCTCCTGTTATCTCTATCACCTGCCATATCGGCATCCACATATCCCTTTAGAGCAATGTTTGAACCACCAAAGCATAATGCTTGATTTGTGGTACCTCTCAAATATCTGAGAATCCATTTTATTGCCATCCAATGTTCTTTTCCTAGATTTTTCATGTACCTGCTTACAACTCCCACTGCATGTGAAATATCAGGCCTTGTGCAGACCATTGCATACATTAAGCTTCCAACTGTTGATGCATATGGAACTTTAGACATATATTCCATTTCTTCGTGGGTCTTGGGGCACATCTCCTTACTAAGTTTGAAATGTCTAGCAAAAGGTGTACTAACCGGTTTTGCATTCTGCATATTAAATATTTTCAACACCTTTTGTATGTGCTCATTCTGAGACAATGTTAATTTGCGATTTTTCCTGTCTCTAGTTATTCTCATACCAAGGATTTGTTTTGTAGCTCCCAAATCCTTCATTGCAAATGAATTTTCCAATTTTCTTTTGAGCACATTTATTTCATGCATGTTAGACCCTGAAACAAGCATGTCATCTACATACAATAACAATATAATATAGCTGCCATCATTTTGCCTTTTCAGATAAACACAGTGATCATAGTGACATCTAGTATAACCTTGTTTAGACATAAAATTGTCAAATTTTAGATACCATTGCCTTGGAGCCTGTTTTAAGCCATACAAGCTCTTCTTTAACCTGCACACCAATTTTTCTTTCCCTTTTACCTCATATCCTTCTGGTTTTTGCATGTATATCTCTTCCTCCAATTATCCATGGAGAAATGCTGTCTGTACATCTAAATTTTCAAGATGTAAATCTTCTGCTGCTACAAGACTTAAGATAGTTTTGATTGAAGTCATCTTAACAACAGGAGAAAATATTTCATCAAAATCAATACCTTTCTTCTGTGCAAACCCCTTCACCAAAAGTCTAGCTTTGTACCTCTGCTTTCCTCCATCTTCTTCCTTCAGCCTGTAAACCCATTTATTCTGCAATGTATTTTTACCTGCAGGAAACCTCACTAAGTCCCAATTCTGGTTATGCATTAAGGAGTCCATCTCTTCTTCCATGGCTAGCTCGCACTTCTTCCTGCTTTCAACCTGTATTGCTTCTTCATAACATTCGGGTTCACCAAAATCAGTCAGCAATAAATACTATAATGAAGGAGAGTATCGTTCAGGGGGCCTACTTATCCTGGTAGATCTTCTAACACCACTTTCAGGTGTTTGAGGTGCCTGTTGTTGTTTTGGTGGTTGCTGCTGCTATGGTTGTTGATTATTATTATTTTCAGGCACCTTTACTTTTTCAGTTATCTCATCAAGAACTGTGTATTCCTTGCTTTCTTTTTCCGGTTTCTTTTCCTGCAACTGATTCTTATACAAGACCTTTTCATTGAATATTACATCTCTACTCCTAATGATTTTGTGATTTTCATAATCATATAAGCGATAAACAAAATCATTAATACCATATCCAATAAAGGTACATTTCTTTGATTTTTCATCAAGCTTGGTTCTATTTTCTTTATTAATATGGACAAAGGCCTCACAACCAAAAGGCTTCAAAAAAGAGTAGTTTACCTTTTTACCTGTCCATGCTTCCTCTGGAATACCACCATCCAAGGAACTTGAAGGCCCTCTGTTTATTAGATAAATAGCAGTATTTACAGCATCTGCCCAAAAATATAAAGGCAATCCTGCATGCAATCTCATGCACCTTGCACGCTTCATGATTGTTCTGTTCATTCTTTCTGACATGCCATTTTATTGTGGTGTTCTTGGAACTGTCTTCTCTCTACGAATT
Source organism: Pinus albicaulis (assembly GCA_034641835.2). NCBI lineage: Eukaryota > Viridiplantae > Streptophyta > Pinopsida > Pinales > Pinaceae > Pinus > Pinus albicaulis. Next base: position 237,012,434 of record CM076570.1, read on the forward strand.
CCATGCTCTGAACAATACCTATCAAACTCTTTACTGCAATATTCACCTCCATTTTCTGATCTGAGACACTTCAAATTCTTTCCTGTCTCAATCTCAACCAAAGCTTTCCATTTCTTGAAAGTATCAAATACATCAGATTTATTATGAATACAATAAATCCAGGTTTTTCTAGTTGCATCATCAATAAAAGTAACATAATAATGAGAGCCACCGAGAAATGATATCTGAGTAGGTCCCCATACATCTGTATGCACAAGCTCTAATTTTTCGCTCTTCTTTTCTTTCCCAAATATGAGAAATTTGACTCTCTTCTGTTTTCCATAAATGAAATTCTCACAAAAGTCCAAATCAACATTCTTCAAACCTGGCAAAATATTTCTTGAGTGAAGAATCTTCATTCCCTTCTCACTCATGTGTCTGAGCCTATGATGCGATAATGCTGCATCTGCTCCTTTGGAAGTTAAAGCATTAACAGAGTTAGAAATACCATTGCATAAATACAATGTGCTAACCTTTTCGCCTTTTGCTATTATCAGGGATCCTTTGGTGACCTTCCAAGCTTTATTTGTGAAATTTGTAACACAACCTTCACCGCCTAATTGCCCTCTTGAAATCAGATTTTTCTTTAGATCTAGAACATGCCTTACTTCATTTAATAGCCATTGGTTTCCATTCTGCTGTTTGACAAGAACCTTACCCATTCCAACAATTTTACAGGGTTTATCATCACCCAAACGAACTTGTCCAAAATCTCCTTGAACATAGTCATGAAAATATTTCTTATCAGGTGTGGCATGCAATGAAGCCCCTAAATCTACAACCCAAGAATTAGTAACATTTTCGAAAGAAAGAATCAAAGAATATTGTAACACATCACCTGTCACATTTGCTTCATGATTGTTTTCTTGTTGTGTGTCTCCTTCTTTTCCCTTCTGCGATATACAGTCTATCTTTAGGTGTCCTTTCTTTCTGCATTTCCAGCACACTATCCCCGATCTGGACTTGGATCTGCCTTTCCTTGATTTACTGTGATATCTTGAGCTCTTTATTCTTTCCATTCTTCTTCCCCTAGACTCTTCACTCAAAGCATTACCCGATGTCTCATCGGAGCTTTTCCGTCGCATTTCCTTGCTAAGGATAGCACCAAAAACATCATCAAACTTTAAAGTACTAGATCCAGAGACAAAGTTACTAATGGCCATTACTAAACCATTCCAACTCTCTGGAAATGAGCACAAGAATAACAGAGCTCTAACTTCATCATCAAAGTTTACCCCTACAGAACTTAACTAACTAGTAACTGTATTAAAATAATTTAAATGGTCTGCAACAGATCCATCTTTCGACATCTTCATATTAAATAGTCATTTCATAAGAAATACCTTGTTTGAGGCCGAGGGTTTTTCATATAGTTTCGCCAACGTCTACATCAAACCCTTTGTTGTTGTTTCCTTCAAAATATTGAAGGCGACTGACACCGCAAGGCACAACCATACTGTTCCAAGTGCCTTTTAATCGAGAATGTTCCATTCCGCGTCTGTCATGGCCGCCGGCTTCTTTGTTTTTCCGCTCAATGGTAGGTACAGATCTTTCTGATACAGATAATCTTCCATCTGCATCTTCCACAACGGGAAGTTTTTGCCATTAAATTTCTCGACCCTAAACTTACCATCTTCTACCATTTATCCCACTTGAACCAGGAACCCTTCTTTCCTGCAAGTTTATCAGCCAAATATACCTTCGGCTCTGATACCAGTTGTTAGAAAATTATATATGTCACAGAGCAATGCAACACATAAAATATGCGGAAAATACAAGCACATAAAACACATAAAACCAGAGAGACACAGATATATGTGGTTCACCCAGTTTGGGCTACGTCCACCGCGAACAACTAGTCCTTCCTTTCTATTATCCAGCAAAATGAGGAGACACAACCTATAGCAGATTCGATGTAATATCTTCTGTTCTCTCTCACAGTCTCCCTCTCTGTTTCCCGCTCCGAGAATACACATACAATACACAGCCGCAATACAATACCCTCATAAAAGTGAGGGGTTTCCTTCTAGGGCAAAAAACCCTAAACTAAACATAACTTCTATCGTCAAATCATTTGCCTAATGAACGGCCCAGATTGACTAGAAATTACTATACTTTTACAAGGCAATTTTACATCTGTTTTTAGCTTCGGGGGCGCTACCCCCGAAACCTCCCGCCCTTGGGGGGGTGGCTCAATAAAGTCATTGCCGCCCCTCGTGGACCCCCCATGGCAGCGATTAATTTACGGGTGGCGTTGCCGCCCCATTTAAGGTACAGGGGTCCAATGCTGTGATACAAAGTAAACAGGAAAATCAGGGTCCACACCCAACAATGCAGTGATAGGCTTGTTAGACGATGACCTTGAACATCGAATCCTTCATCTTCATGTTTGCTTAGATTCTTTGTTGCTTGTCATACAATTGAATGGCATCTATTGTGTGAATAACCATGTCCTTTTTAGAAGATATTTATGAGTGAAGTTCTTAGTACATGAATTTGAAACCATTACATTCATTCATATACCTAGAGCGCATAATCACTATGTAGATAGATTGCAAAAAATATTCTAGATTGGCACTTATCACATGCATTTAACACAAGAAAATAATCATAAACAAATGGTGAGCCATATAATCGTCATATATAAAAGATGCATATCCATAATATGTGTCCACAAAATCATAATTTTTTTGGAGTCCTCTACTCTAATACATTAGACATGCCCATAGCATGTTACAAAAATAAAAACTAGGGGCACCACATGCCCCTACATCTAATCACTATCTGGATGGTCCCGAGCCAATGGCTCAGCTCTTGCAGCCTGCAGATCCCGCATACCCTGTCCAGCCATCGCCATGTGCTGCATGACCCCTTGTCACTCCAAGGGTAGTCCGACGCATGCCTCAATGTAGCGGTCATCTAGATCATGCCAACCGTGCTCTGATTCCCCAGTCATCAACAACTTGCATCTACGGCGGAAATCCTCCAGTAGTGCCTCTAAATCCACTCTATCAACTCCTCTAGCTGAGCTAGAATCTGCAACCGCTAGCATTCTGGGATGTTCCATATACCCAGCCGGATTCACTGGTGCTATATCTGCATACCAAAAGTCACGAATCAGTACCACATACATAATTCTAAAACTTTAAATGCAACATAAAATATAACAACTTGTCACTTACCATCTGGCCCCCATGCTCGACAGGCAGAAGTGGCAAGTTCAGGTCCCCTTGATAGTTCATCTCACTATATCGATAGTCGTCTATATACAGCGATATCTGGTCCCAATGTGCGAAGAAATCGGGTCAGAACACTCGTCAAACTCCCTCGCCTCCTCCTCTCCGTAGTAGATGCCCCTAGCAGCGAATCCTGGGCTCTCGTGTGCCCCCATCCTGGATTTGCACATGAGGTCGAAGTGTATGGATCTTCTCGAAGAAGAACGAGCATAAAAATGTACCATAAGCATAGTCATGGTTCACTTGTAACTTGCATAGAGACATCTACCGTTTCAATGATGCCAAAATCATCTGGGCCCACCCATAGTAGGTCTCGCTCAACACACTCTCAACCCGCATCATCTTCCCCCTGGTGATGTGGTGGAAGGCCTAGTTACCCAAGATCCGCAGTACTACTGTGGCGACAACCCGAGTCTCTAGCCTCACTAGATCTCTGATCGGTATAGACATGCCCTTGACACGAACATATGGTCGATAGTTGATCAGAAATGGATCATGGACCTAAGTGATAGCTCAAAATTCAAAGTGTTTGGAAGTGTGCCAAACCTGAGCGACTGGATAGATCTTGTCTTCCTGATTTTGGTGCCTTGAACGGTTCGAAAAAATGACACCGTATGAAGAAGTTATCATAGTTTGAAAAGTCCAGTAAACTGTAATTTTTGGACTTTGACCAAGTTTGACTTGGATTTGGGAAAATTGAAAAGAGAATATTCGAGGGAATATTCCTCAAAATATTCCCCAGAGTATTCCACTTGGACCATTCAAATTCTGACAAGTGGCGCATTGTTTTTCGCAGCTAGGGGCACATGTTTTAATTCAGGCCAATCATGGGATGTCATGTGGTAGGCCCAGAGGCTGCCATGTGGCCTATATTTTTGGTATAAAAATTATGTTTGAACTCCCTGGGAGTCGAACACAGAACCTGCCATCCCGCATACAAAGCCTTTACCAACTCACCTAACAGTGTTTCTTAACTGTATAGTTTTGCGGTTTGTTTTAACGTGTATTGCACTCCGGTTTGGGGGTCTAGAGGGGCCAACCCCTCCCAACATGACCGTTGCCATGAACTGAGGGCTTAAAGCCCTAACCTTTAACGGTCTGATGGTTTTTCAGATATTTAAAACATGTTCACATTGAAATTTAACACGAGCAGTTTACCCCAACCGTAACCTCTGCCCAACGGTTATGGTGGAGTTTAATGCGCGGTTAAAGCTTTTAGCCCATGTTATCACACTAACCGCCACATTTAATGCTAGCGGCCAGATTGGTGGATTTTTAGGCGGAGTGAAATTTTTGGTGGAAATTCCAAAACTAACTAAAGTTAAGTTCAATCTCTCCACAATTAGTGGAGCTTTTTTAGGGGTCATTGGACAAATATTGTTTTGGCTCTATCTTGAGCTAGATTGGACCAATTTTGGAGTGAAAATAGTCAATTTCGACTACCTCCAACATTCCAGACTGATTGATGAGGGTTACAGAACCATAAGAGGACTTTTGAGAAGGTTTTTTCTTCAGTCAAGTTCAAGGGGCCACTAGGGCCACTAGGGGGCAACAACAGTTTGAGGCCTAGCCAGTGTAGCTAGAGGCCTTATTTAGAAATCCAATAGTAAATTTTGGATGTTTCAGATGCTATGGAACTAATGGTGTGGTTTTCAGAGCCTATATAGGACTTTTGAAGGCCGATATGCTTTAGTGAAGTTCCAGGGGCCACCAGGGCCAATAAGTGCCAGCAGCAGATTGGGGCCTAGCCAGGGCAGCTAGAGACCTTATGCAGCAAACCAATAGTCATTTATGAATATTTTGATACTTATGAATCCATTTATGGAGGTTGTAGAATCTTTTGAAGACTTCTAGAGGTCTAGAAACCATCATATAAGTTTTCATTGACCCTAGTGCCAAGGGGTGCCGACAGGTGTTGGAGGTGAAACCGGAGCAGCCAGAGGCCATTTTCAATGAGCCAATAGTCTATTCTGACTATTTTTGGCATTATGTATCCAATGAAGGGATTTTCAGAGTTATTTGATGACTTCTAGAGCTCAAGAAGCTAGAGGGAAGTTTTTGGTAGCATAAGGCCAACTATGGAAGAAGGCCTAGATTGGGGATACAATGCTCATTTTGAGAAAACGATCATTACATTTTTGGTTTTTGATGTGTACTAGAGATATTAGGTGAGGTTTTATGGATATTAAAATAATTCTAAAGGATTTAGTGCCATAGAGAAGCTCAATATAGCTCAAAGCACCGACAGAAGGAATCAAGTCTAAGGAAGCCTAGATCTATTTGCAGAGTGACGAAAGCCATGACAGGGATATAGATGGTATTCTAATCCCATTGGTTCATTTCAGTAACCATTGGAGTTAAGTGTGGAACTTGTAAAATAAAATTTTCCATAATCCCAAAGAGCCAAGTCGAGATGACAAGAGCTCAAGGAGACGTAGCCCACGATATACAGGTGAAATCCTAGATTAATTTTGTTGTCATGTGTGGATTTTTATTTTATGCATTATGCTTTTTTTACACATGTTTAATTTAAAAAAAAACAAATGGATTTAGGACACTTAAACAGTTAAAAAACATACACCTATTTCAAGTAAAAATTTTCTGCAAAAGTCAAGTACAAGCCAAATCTTTTATTTGTTTAACTGAGTGGGAGGTTCTTTAAAAAAGTAACAAGTTATCCAAACCATTTTCAGATCAGGATGGTATCATAGCACTTGGTTTCTTGATTGACAGAGCAATAGCTTACTTGTATGACTTGAAAGGTGTTTTTGACTGTTTGCAAACTGATTGTTGCTTGAGTTTGCTAGAGGTGAAGGGAGAGCTACTGATAGCTAAGTCTAGGAGAGGACAAGAAGGAACAAAGGGTTGAAGGCATCTTCCTTACCTAGAGGACCTCAAGGACACACTTGAAGCATAAACCCTATTGATGGTTGTTTGTTTGCAAAAGGTTGCTTGAATAAGAGCTTGTCTCTACATCCATTTTGTTCAGAAGCTTTGTCATTGTTTTTGAAAGCTTTGTGAGTTTTTTTGAAGTTTTTTTGTTTATTTTCATGATGAAAAATTCATCAAGTGAGGTTTCAAAATCCTCCTCCTTCACAAGATTCTTCAATGAAGACATGAATCGAGACTTCTACATATTGAAGGACATGGTGCAGATTCTGTTTAAATATAGAAGAGAAAGCACCGAACTTCGTGAGAATTTTTTTGCTATGAAGCAAGATAAGGAATAAATTATATAGATATTGCATGATATGGAGATGCAAATCCATCAAGCCCAGGAGGATTTGACCAAGAACATGAGTGAAGCAGAGGTAATTCACTCTAATTTGTCTTCAGTTTCCTCATCAGAAAGATGTGTTGGTTCATTTGAAAATCTCACTAGAGGTATAGGGTCCAAGTTAATGTTTAAAATTGGCTATGAAGGCAAGGGTTTAGGCAAGCATGCACAAGGCATGGTTGATCCTATTTTGGTTTAGAAATGACCTAAGAAATTTGGTCTTGGTTATGTGCAATCTAATGGCAAAGACTCCAAAGCCATGAAGGCATATGAGGAAACTTCAAAGAGAACTTTTGTTCCAAGTTCTAAATAACAAACATGTCAAGTTTGTTTTCAAGTTGATTGCCATTGTTTGAAGCCTATTTTGTAGAAAGAATATTGTATACATGCAGCTTATGGCAAGAATGTGAATTCAGACAGCTATAAAAAAATAAACACCGATGTTAGTCTTCAAAGAAAAGGTGGAGCCTCTACAAGTTCATCTCATCATGAAGGTAAAAAAGATTGACATGCAAAGCAACATGCAAGGTATAATTCTTCCCATAGTCAAGTTGATTATGTTTCTGCAAGGCATGACAATTTTGCATGCATGAAAGGAAGAAAGAGTTGTTGTGCATATTGTGGTATGTTTAACCATGTTGTTTCGAGATGCTGGAAGAGGATGAAGGAATACAGGAAGCATTTCAAGAAAAGACAACTTGCAAAGAAGGTGCATAAGACTTGCACACATTGCTAGAAAATGGGACATGTTGTTTCTCAATGTTGGACATTGCATCCAAATAATTTTCCCAAGCACATGAGTAAAAAGGACAGAAAGACTGGCGAAATTGGAACCAAGGATTCCATCATTGATGTGAGAATGGATGTTTCACATGAAGAAGATTTTCAGCAGCAAAAGTCGTCATGGAAGTGGCTTGGTAAGAATTGGTTTGACTTCTTGACACTATAAGACATAATTTCATTTGTACATATGAAAATTTTAGTCAAGTATGCATGTATTTATGATGTAATCTCATGTTTGTTTGAGCCACCTTGGACCGATGATCAAGGAAGTGATGTTCAACTACCTTCTGTAAATTTCTTACCAGAAATTTTAGAGTGAGTTCAAGGAAGACAGTGCTTAACAGGAGGAAAAGCACATCTAGGAAGGGAAGTGTCGGCTACCCTTGAGTTGTGGTTCAAAGGAGCTAGCCATGAAAGACAAGTCTATGGAGGCTGAAGAGAAGAGGGTGTTGTAATCTCATCTAATGTACAGATCAGTATATCAACCTTTTGGGGTCTAAATGATTCCTAATGGGGAGGTGTGATCAGAATTGGATCATGGACCTAAGTGATAGCTCAAAATTCAAAGTGTTCAAAAGTGTGTCAAACCTGAGTGACCAGATATATCTCGTCTTCCTGATTCCGGCGCCGTGAACAGTTCAAAAAACTGACACTGTATGAATAAGTTATCGCAGTTTGAAAAGTCCAGTAAACTACAATTTTTGGACTTTGACCAAGTTTGACTTGGATTTGGGAAAATTAAAAAGAGAATATTTTAGGGAATATTCCTAGAATATTCCTTGGAATATTTCCCCCTAAATATTCCACTTGAACCAGTCGAATTTTGACAAGTGGCACATTGTTGTTTGTAGCTAGGGGCACGTGTTTTAATTCAGGCCATTGATGGGCTGCCACGTTGCAAGCCTGGAGGCTGCCACGTGGCCCAGTTTTGTGATATAAAATTATGGCCAGACTCCTCGAGAGTCAAGCATGGGACCTTCCAGCCCACATACAAAGCCTTTACCAACTCGCCTAACGGTGTTTCTTAACCGTATAGTTCGATGGTTTGTTTTAACGTGTATTGCACTCTGGTTTGGGGGTCCAGAGGGGCTAGCCCCTCCCAATGTAACTGTTGCCATGAAATGAGGGCTTAAAGGCCTAACCTTTAATGGTCCGATATTTTTGTAAATATTTAAAATGTGGTCACATTGAAATTTAACGCAGACAGTTTACCCCAATCGTAACCTCTGCCCAACGATTGTGGTGGAGTTTAATGTGTGGTTAAAGATTTTATTCCATGTGCTCACACTAACTGCCACATTTAATGCTAGTAGCTAGCTTGGAAGGTTTTTATGCGGAGCTCCATTGTTGGCGGAAATCCCAAAACTAACTGAAGTTAAGTTCAGTCTCTCCACAATTAGCGGATCTTTTTTAGGGGTCATTGGACAAATCTTGTTTTGGCTCTATCTTGAGCTATATTGGAGCAATTTTGGAGCGCCAATAGTCAATTTTGACTATCTACAACATTATAGACTCATTGGTGATGGTTGCAGATCCATCAGAGGAATTTTGAGCATGTTTTGTCTTCATTCAAGTTCAAGGGGCCACAAGGTCCACTAGGGGACAACAACATTTTGAGGCCTAGCCAGTGCTGCTAGAGGCATTAATTAGAAATCCAATAGTGAATATTGGATTTTTCAGATGTGTTGGAACTAATGGTGTTTTTTTAAGAGAATTTAGAGGAATTTTGAAGGCCGAGATGCTTCAATGAAGTTCCAAAGGCCGCTAGGGCCAACAAGTGCCAGTAGCAGTTCGGGGCCTAGTCAGGGCAGCTAGAGACCTTATGCAGAAAAAAATAGTCATTTATGATTGTTTTGATATTTATAAATCCATTGATGGAGGTTTTAGAATATTTTGAGGACTTATAGAGGTCGATAATGAATTAGAGAAGTTTTCAGTGACCCTAGTGCCAAGGGGTGCTAATAGGTGTTGGAGGAAAAACTGGAGCAGCCGAAGGCCATTTTCAATGAACCTCTATTTTTGGCATTTTGTATCCAATGAAGGTATTTCTAGAGACATTTTAAGACTTCTAGAGCTTGAGAATATACAGGGAAGTTTGGGGCAGCCGAGGGCCAACTATGGAAGAAGGCATAGATTGGGGATGTAGTGCTCATTTTGAGAAAACGATTAGTACACTTTTGGTGTATGATGTGTGCTGGAGAAAATAGGTGAGGTTTCAGGGATATTAAAAGAATTACGAAGGAGTTAGTGCCATAGAGAACCTTAGTGTATCTTAGAGCACCGACAAAAGGAATCAAGTCTAAGGAAGCCTAGATCTGTTTGCAGAGTGATGAAAACCACGATAGGGATATAGATGGTATTCTAAGCCCATTGGTTCAGTTCAGTAACCATTGGAATTAAGTGTGGAACTTGTAAGATAAATTTTTCCATAATCCCAAACAGCCAAGTGAAGATGACAAGAGATCAAGGAGACGTAGCCCATGATAGTCAGGTGAAATCCTAGATTAATTTTGTTGTTATGTGTGGATGTTTATTTTTTGAATTATGTTGCTGTTCAAAAAAAAATGAATTTAAGACACTTAAACAGTTCAAAAACATACACCTATTTCAAGTAAAAATTTCCGCAAAAGTCAAGTACAAGCTAGATCTTTTATTTGTTTAATTGAGTGGGAGGTTATTAAAAAGCATAAAAATTTATCCAATCCATTTTTAGATCAGAAATGGAGTTCCACGAACTCAGATGTATTCCGCCCCCATGGTAATACTGGCTGGATATTTCCCACAGCCTTAGTGGTGGGAGACTGGTCGGGAAATAGATGTCCTAAATAGCTAGCTTGATCTAGTGTCCTTGCACGATAAAGACCTCTAGGTATGGGTCCCAATAGCTAACTATCCTAGATAGCAGGGATTCCCCTGCCCTCATCAATGAGTTCTCAACCAACTTGAGAACCCCATATCTCGCTAGTGTGCCTCTCACCACCTGATCTCCCTGGATATCAAAACGAAGCACATCCAAATATATTTTCACTAATATTTCTCTTTAACTTTGCCATACCTACAAAAACCAAAAAAATTGTTAGTCAGAGGAAGAATAACTGCATATAAAACATCAAGCCATGTTTCCCAGCCCAAAACAGGACAAAACCCAACTTTTGGCAGCTTGCACTTTTCCAGATCTGTCTTTGCGAGGTCGCAGTTGTTCCCTATGAAAACTGCGACCCAACTCACAGAACAGGCCCCAGGAAATGCAAGATGGCTATGAGGAGGAGCAGAGCACTATTCCAGGGCTCTGGTCACCTAATTTGAATTTCTAAACCATTGAAACTGAAGAGTAAGGTTAGGCCACCTACTTGCAACTGAAAAATCTCAATTCCAATAGTCAGTTTTTCCTCTACGAACACCGCAAGATTTAGGGCCTTTTCCTCCTCTCCACGTTCACCATGGCTTGACTAGAAAATGTACCAAAATTGAGGGAAATCATATTAAAAGAGAAACCCTAATTTTTCTTTCACCAATTGCGACCAAACCGTAGCTCTGTTTGATGAACTGTTAGCACCATTGGAAAGTTCACACCGAGCTCTAAAATGGGTATCCTTTTGTTTTTGGTGATTTGATACTTCATCCATAAGCATTTTTTCCAAGAAGGGTCACTTTGCCGCCTCTCAAAATTGAATTTTTCACCTACGCCACCTTTTAGCCTTCATACTTTTCAACGCATGTGTCAATTTTTGTCATGAGTAACCATTTTTTGCTCATGTTTTTATGGTCCCCACTGGGCCTATTCTGTGTGGTAGCATCATCGAGTCAGCCTTGATCAGAGCATTCGAGTTGAGTCATCATCACATTCATGGAGTCTGTCTCAAGTCCTTTACCTCCTATTACAGTATTCCATCCATTCACGCTTTTTCCCTCTCTCGTGTACCCCATTTTGGCCTCCGATCACATTTTCCCCCATCCCCTCAGGGGTTGATTTAGTCACTGCCAAGTCATCCATACATTATATGATTTGACAAGGAAAGTCGTCCATTTTCTACTCAGTATCCCCTATTTCATCATCATCCTTGTTGTCATTCCATCAATCGCTCTACTATTATCTCTTGTGCCTTATTTGAGGACCCTCATTACCTCACCTATGGAGGACCTCCTTTTTTCGACATCAGCACATTCATTCCAAAAGACAGATCTAGAGGGTAGTGTATCTTAGTTCCAGCTTCCATTATTTTTTGGTTCCTCAGATTAGGCAAAGGGGCTCCTTATTTCCCTTTGACTTGATTGTTTCTCATCTGCTCCACTTCAACATGATCGAGATTGATATACTTGATAGTTCGGTGATCCAACAGATTGATCCAGTGATTCTCGGGTGTATGTGAGATGTTTCAAACCTCATGAGGAGGTGGCCCTTCAGGTAGGCCCCCATGTGCACGGATGACCTCATTTTATGTGAAAGCCTCAGATGCAACTCTACAGATTTTATGGGTTTGGTTGCATTCGCTTGCAGTGCCTATGGCATGCATGTATCACTTAGATGATCCATTCATATTTTCAGAGCCCTTTCCTATTTATCACGGATTCTTTGGTTGTTTTATATCTCATGTACCCAAATATTATTATATTCAGTCTTGGTTGATGTCTTTGGTGCAGTATGTATGTGGGACCCATTATATTTTTGTCTAGCCCATTTTATGCCAGCATATCATGTACTTTATAGCTCAGTCTCATTTTACTATGCACACCATTATTCTTTGTACTTTGTCATCTCGATGGGCATAGGTATGTCTCCCCCGCCTCACTGAGAATAGGTACCCAAACATTAAAGGATACTTATCTCACTTGTAGGTCTCGCCCCATTAGGTTATTTTCCTCTCTCGCTTCACTCTATCTATGTATCTCTCTCTCTCTATGACTCCCCTTCGGTGTCTAGTGATTGCATTCTTACAACGTACTTTGGTCATATGATTAGCTCTTAACACTCGCACATTAGGGGGAAATATATTACACCAATTTTTGGTCATCTAACCATTTATAATTAGGTGGATCGAATATACCATGTAAGACCAATTTTACCATAGTAAAATTGCTTTCACTATAAGAAATAATTTAATAAAACCTAGTTTATTAACCACGGTGGTTTGGTTCGAAACATCGAAATGAAAAACATGAATGCGACATACCCAGAAATCACTACTACACAAACCCTAGTTTATTAAGTTATTTCTGGTCCAAAGAGGAAACCCCATGAGGAATAATTAAAAAAATCCTTATTTATTTGATTTTCCTCCAGGAATAATTAATTAAACCATTGTTTAAATAATATTCCTGGTAATATTTAACCCAATTAATGAGAAATAATTAGATACATCATTATTTATCTTATTATTCTCTAGGAATAATTAATGAAATGATTATTTAATTAATATTCCTTGTTAAATTTGACTAAATCATTTAGGAATAATAAAATAAATAGTTATTTGTTAAATTATTCCTTAACCTCATCCTTGAAATTATAAATAAATAATTTATTTTTTTATTATTTCTAAATAAAGGGATTTAAACAATTTAAATTCATTTTCCCTCCAACAAAATATAATAAAATATTCCAAGCAGTTAGATTTAGATCTTGGTTAATAATATTTTATTATGCACCATTATCATAGATAGCTCAATATTTTGTTATAAATAGGAGGGTTTTCCATTCATTATTTACCTTTGATCATTTTATCATGGTCGTACTTTGATCCTTTGTCATTGTCATACTTTGATCACTTTTATTATTTTTCTTCTTGAGCTCCCATAGAGTTCAACACGTCTTAGGTTTTCTACACCATTGAGAGAGAGAAACTTTTGGATTTGAAGCATTGAGGACAGAAAAGAACCCATGCCATTGAGGGGGACTGGTAACATCATTCTTTGTTCCCTTCCCAAGTGTTAATACATATACAATTCTTTATATTTCTTGTCTTTTCCATTGGATATTTGGAGAAACTCTTATTTCATTTTATTGTTTAGTTGCTTTACCTGCATAGATCTGGGTTTATGTTGGATTTGTTTCGACTATCTATTACAAGGAAATAAAAAATCAGGTTAATAAAGGATTTGTTTTAGCCTATGCAAATATTGAAGGCCTTTCCTCACAATTTGAAAAAATGTCTTTGACAAGGAAATCCCTTCTTCACAGTTATTTAGCCATCCTGTATCAATACATCTTATCGAGAAGTTTGTAGATAAATTACCCAGATTTTTTCCTCATGAAAAAACATAAAACTAGAATCACCATCTAATTCTCCTCTACTTCTAGTCTAAGAACCATTACCAAACTAATACTCCTAGAATCCTTCTCCTGATTTAAGCAGTAAAGGTAACTTTCGTGGGTCCCACACATTTTTCAATGATGCCCATAAGGAATGGAACATTGATAACCTAATCTCAGACCAAATAAGGAAAATTATCGATGAAATGTTCACTGAATATAAGTTGATGTGCATGAGGGTAAAAAGTGAAGTAGAATCCTACAAAAAATTGGCTTAGTTTTTTACTGGTACCTTTAGAGATGGTGGGAAGTAGAATCCTCCCCAGCACTTGTAGAAAAAATGGAAGAAGAAACAGTTAAAGATGAGTCCGTAAAATAACATGATGGGATCTATGAAATCATTCATTCAATAACATTGGTGTGATGAAGAGACAGAATTTTGATAAACACTCCCTGGCATTAATGAATCTCAAATGCAAGAAGATGTCACAATATGAAGATTTTCATACGGATTTCTTTTAGAGATTTATAACTTTCCTTATTGTGAGTATAGGTCCAAATATTTTATAGCCTTTCTCCTTGTACATTATTTACAATAATATACACATATAAACATATGCACTTTTTCTCAACCAACAAATAAAAGGATACAATTCTCGTATCAACAAAAAGGGAATCTAAAGGCTAAGACCTCCAAATCAAGGTTATAAGAGAATTTATAAGCTTCCTCATCGTGAGTTTACCTAAAACCCTAACCCTAATACTTTTCAAGGGTTTCTTTCTCTTTTTTCTATGCACATGGTATATTGTTTTAGAGTATTAATATTCCTTTTTCATGGCAAGTAAATATGGATACATTGTTCTTCTAACCATACGTAGAATTATTTAGACCCCTTAGTATTTAATTCCTTTCCCTTATGGTGAAATTTTAAGAGGTTTGTAATAATTAATGACTTTTCTTGTTACCTCATAGGTTTTAACTAGTGGAATCAATATACTTGACTGAATATTTTCTAGAATGGAAATTTCTCTATACTTAGAAATATTTTTAATAATATTAAGGGAAATGCCAATTTTTTGGTAAAAAAAAATTTCCATATTAGTTGGGTTTTGTCGTTATTTTTGTGTGAGGGTTTCTCCTTCCTCATAGGGTTTATTTCCATGCCTTCATTTAATTTTTCTATGTTGAACCAAGGCCTATATGGCCGTGACTGCTTGTTTCTCTGTAATTTTTTAGAATAGTGTATATATTTCATATTTTCATTAAAAATGATGGTTACATGTGGTTTATTTGATAAGGAAATGCATTTTATTTAAAATAAAATATGGCTTATGTCTATAGAATTAAATTCCTAGAAACTTTTCTCTATGTTAAATGATAAACAACTATGTGTTTATTTTCTACCATTTTCCAAATTATCGTACAACTTTTAAATATTTCAATAGAACATTATACTTCTAAGGGGTTATACTCTTTTCTTGTTTTTTACATATATATGCATAATATTTCTCTTTAAAGTGATTTATAGATATGTTAAATTGGTTCTTTTCTGGCATGGAGATACTATAGTTTTAATTTATGTATAATACATAACTAGGACAGAAACCTAGCGGACCCCTATAATGGTGAATTGCTTCTGGCATTTTTAGCCCTATCTCTCTTTTTTTCGAGGAATGTTAGTGCTTGGGCATTCAAATAGGTTATTGTTCTTGATATGCATGCACAACTAAACTAGTCATACACATAATATTTTTTTTCTTAGTGTTGTGTGTGTGTGTCTATATATCTATCTATCTATATATGTATATATATATATAAAGATTACTATTTATATATAGATATAAAGCTTACTGGTATTAGAATGTGTTTTCCTAAAAGAAATAATATATATATCTATATATATTATTTCTTTTAGGAAAACACATTCTAATACCAGTAAGCTTTATATCTAGTCCTCACCACCTGGAACTATCTTTGATTAGGAAATTATATTGTCAATTTATTTTACCTCGCCTTTCATTTTTATTCATGTTGTTCACACTCATAGGGTTAAAAGGGGTATTTTCTAGGTAAATTATTGCTACTTTTTGAAACAAAGACGATTTTACCTTGCACCTAAGCACCTCCACATACCTATAAAAAACATATATGACCACACATACATATACATATACGTATACATCTATCTATGCTCATTTAAAAAGTAACAATAAAACTTTTCATCTATTCCTCTACTATTTCTGAATCATTTAAATTCATAGTAGAAATCTATTCTATTTTTTCCCTAAAGCAGGTCGACCATTGAATTATTATTATTCACAAATAATTTAATATTCATATACTTATCTAAATTCTTTCAAAAAATAGGTTAAATGCTTCCATGTTCCACCCAACCAAGAAATATATTTCTCATAGAGTTTCCCCTAATATATACTCCTCCATGCTAGGAAAAAAACAACACAAGAATCCTTTTAGTTCACCTCCTTAACCCTTTAGCAACATCCTACTAATTTTCTAGGGTTCAAAACTAATATTTCTCTCCTAATGGTTATGTTCTAAAAGAAACTTCCTTTATAACACACAACTCTTATTTAGAGGTTCCACTTCATGACATTTATCTTCGTTTATGTATTTCTTGTGCCCTTTCTCTGCCAATAGTTCTCCTAAATGGAAAAAAAGAGGAATTTCTTCTTTTTTCCTACGCCTAGGAAAAAATTGATTCCAATTGTTTTCCCTAGCACTTAAGATTCTGATTTTAAATTTTATCCTTTAAAACGTTTTTCAGAATAATAATGCACAATATATATATATATATATATATATATATATATTAATATTATTTAATAAAAAATAAATATTTACATCTTTACATTTTGTCACTTGTCCCATATGAAATTTTAGCCACACATTAACATGAAAGCCATAAAATGAAATTATCGAGGTATTACATCTCCCCTCCCCTTAAAAGGGAAAGTTATCTTCGGTGTTTTTAGGATTCCATTTTCCTTGGAACAACACAATAAATGATTCCATCATCTTATTCTCCATCTCATAGGCCACCTCCTTAGTAACAAGGTGCTTCCAGTTCACTTTATCCTAGGTGATGGCTTGATTATAAAGTTTAATTTACCTTTGGTCCAATATTTGTAGAGGATCGACCTGGAATTCTGGTTGTGGTTCAACCTCAATAATATTCCAATATATTATATGATTAGGATCATGTATATATTTTTTCAAAAGAGAAACATGAAATAAATTATGAAATCTAATATGAGATGGAAATTCTAGTTAGTAGGCCACTCGTCCTACCTTCATTGGTATCTCAAACACCGCACAAAATAGACGAGCTAGTTTAGAACAACTACCAACATTTAAGGAAAACTCTACCAAATGCAGATAATCCTTCTACTTTTTGGGCTATTTCATTACGTACATGTGTAGCATGTCCTCAAGGACTTGGTTGAACCTTTCTTTTTTCCTTTCTTTTTGTGGGTGACATGTAGTGTTGAAACTCAACTGTGTTGTAACAACCCTAGTTAAATTCCATGTAAAAAATATAAGACCACGGTTGATGGGACACTTATTCCAAGTTGAATGGTGGGAAAAACATCCTAGTTGGTGTTCATTTTGGTTATTATGGCTAAACGAAATTGGAAAAGGAAATGAAAAATAATTTGGAAAGGAAAAATCAATTTTGACACATTTATTTATGAAAATAATGGAAAATAAAAGAAAAGGAAGGTGAAAGGTCACATGTTGCATGTGAGGAGGAAAATGAAGGAAAATAATGGAAATTGAAGAAAATAGAGGCTGCATTGATAAAAAGGCTTATGAAGTTCAGTGGACAAGATTTTTCTCACTTATGGATCTCATTATATTCTCTCTCTCTCTAATACTCTTGGATACTTAGAGTTTTCTTGGAGCACTTTGGCATTGGATCAAGAAAGGCACAGAAGGTAAGAGGAAGGAAGGAGAAACCAAGGAAGAGAAAGATCAAGCAATTACAGTAGGATTCTTTGCAGGCATCGATTTGCATGTGTGATTTCGTTGCTAGATTTGGCATGCATGGTATTGCATGTGGTTATTTGTTATAATGGCATGGGCTTTTCCAAGTGTGATAATTTTTCCAGCCTAGCCTTTCGATTTCTGGATAGCCATGGTGTGATGGGGTTCTCATGTTTTGGTTGAGCTGGATTGTCAAATGGATTCAAAGCTGAGTGAGGTGGATCTTCGAGATGAATAACACATGGCCTAGTGATCCCTGAACCAGACTTAGGATTGTAGTAAATCCACTACCATAGTGACCCTTGAACCAAATCGTAGGTTGCGGTAAAGCCAGGTATTGTGTGCCTTGGTGGGCCTAGGAATCCTCAACCAATTAATGGAGGGATATGGTAAAGCTTAGAGGTGGGTGCTCTCCATCAGGCCTAGTAATATTGGGTTGGGATGTATGGTAAAGCATGGAGAGTGGAGTCTCAGTTAGGGCCTAATGATCTGGGATGGATTGTGGTAAAGCCCAAAGGTTGGTGTCTTGGTTATGACCTAGCGATCCCTGGATCATATTGTGGATTGCGATAAATCTTAGAGACTATCAGGCATAAAAAAATCTTCATGGTGTAAGTGGAGAAATCCGGTGGCATCCATGCTTATTTTGGCCTAGTGATCTGGTGGAGATCATGTTAAAGCATGTTATTACATGTTTATTATTTGACCTAATGATAGGAGATGGATTGCGATAAAGCCTAGTTTTTATCGATGAGGGTGAGGTGGTTTAGCCTCGTGATTCCCTAGTTGGTTCTTTTGGTTTCGAGTTCCACATTCAAGCTTGGAATATGGCATGGGGTTGATAAGATGAAGAGATAATTGGCTCAGCCAATCTATGGTTAGGTGGAATGTGGTAGTCCCATCCCTGGTTGATGTTTACATTCATTAATAAGAATTTCATTCCTTGACATCTTATGTGTAAATTTACTGGTTTATATGCAGATTCTATGGCTAATATATTCTTGATATTCTTGTTGTTATTACGATATTTATAGACATGTATTATGAAATTGATGATGTATGAATCTCCTCATGTTTTTACTTGTAAATGAATAAAAAATGTATCTATGACCTAATATATGATAATGCAACTAATGATTTAAGAGAAAAATGATTCTTAGAGATTCTCAGATAAGTATGAGACCCCTATGCTCAGATTTGTTGTTTAGACCTATAGATTACATATTTGTGACATGTTTGACGAAACTCCTGTCATGGCTAGTAGGGGTCCAGTCTAGACCTTGTCAATGTTTTTGAAAATGTATCATTGTTTTGTTGTTATAATTCATTTATGAACTTGTCATTGAGTTCTAGGAAGTGAACCGGGCTCTGGGCCTGAAAAAGTGGCTCAAATTTTAGGGATGGTTGCATGGGTCCAGGGAAAAAATTCCCTGGACACATGTATGCCCATGTTTTGGGAGCATCCATAGCCTCCCAAATGTACCCTTTCCCATATAAATGGAGTGTCCATGTTTAATGCTCTAAAATATCAGTGCGACCCAGGGGCTCATTACCTAAGTGTTTGGGATGGCTCTTGGGAGTTTTTTTGATGATTTTTAAGGTCTGTGTGATGTGTTTCCATCGATTCCACTTTGTTAAGGTCACCTAGGAGGTTGAATATGATCATAGTAGCCTCTCATCGCATGTTTACCTTGGTTGGCTAGTTACTTGGGTAGATGTGCGATGAGGGTGTTATAGAGTGGTATCAAATTATGGCTCACCGCTTGGACTAGATGGGTGGTGTGTGTTGGTTATGCATTCTTTTTTGTTACACATGTGTTAGTCATCCTTATGGTATATATGATTGTTCCATATGCACAACATCGATCATGGTTGTTGTGATGTCTCTGTGTGAAGGAGGATGTTGTTGTTGTGAACTGTGTCATCATGAGTGTATGATTGGTTATCAATTGTGATGTGTTTGTCGTGCATAAATTTCAGTTGCATATGTGTTATGTATGTTGGTGGAGTATGTGCTTGTTGTGCATGAATGGTGGTGGTCATTGTTGCAATTGCGTTTCCATGTGGAAGTTGATAATGTTTTTTGTTGGATGCGATCATCATGAGTGCATGTCGGTTATGCATTTGTTATTCATGTGAGAGTCTATATGTTGTTATGCATGCATTTTCATGGTTATGGTTGTTGTACATGAGGTCATTGTATGCAATTAGGTCATCATGATGTTTTTTGGTAGGTTATGATGCTAATGTGTTGGCTGTGATAGTGCAGGAGATGGAGATCATAAAAGTGAAGTTGTGGCACTAGACTTCTAGGTAAGAGCGGATCGTCATACACATATTGTATGTTTGGCATGTAGGTATGTTGGTTAATGGTTGTTATAAGAATTAGGGTTATATACTTGTTTGTCATTTTATTGTTGTTGTGGTTACATGCATGACAAACGGTAGTTGATTAGTTAAGTTATATGCATTATGGTTATGTGTATGCCTTTCATTCTATTGATGTTATGGTCACATACATGATAGATGTTAGTCAAATAGTGTGATCATATGTACATGGGTTGGTTAGTCATGCATGGTATTAACTTGATGACTATGTTATGTGTTGTTGATGATTATGTTATATGACTAACTTGTTGATGTTATATGTTAGGTAACTTGATGATTAGTGTTATTACCTTTAAGACCTTGAAGTTATATGTAGCATGCTAATTTGGCTTGGAATATGAAGATGGTTAGGTTTATGATATTCATGTATGAGTCGACCTATTGTGATATTATGTCATACTAATATAGAATGACTGTACATATGTGATTTTTATGAATGAATTACAATTGTTTATGATTTTTTGATTTTATGATGTGAACATGTTAGCTAGTTATTGTTATGGATATAATGACCTTATTTATGTTTGAGTTGATGTGCTGTGAAGTTATATCGTGCTAATCTAGATTGATTGTTTAGATAAGATAACCTCCCTTAAGATACATTAAGGTATGAGTTCTCTTATGTCATAGACTTGGTGCTTGAATATTGGATTATGTTGCCTATTTGGTGTTTGAGTGATTTGGTGTCTATTACACCATCTAGTTGATTTAGTTAACATGGTATGTTTTCAAGTTGTTTGAATGTTTGATTAATTTCATGATATGAGTATATTTGTTTGTAATATTGCAATAAATGAATGATATTGTTTTAATATGGTTTTTATAACAAATATATCCTGAGATAACCGATATATACTTGAGCGTAAATAGGTGATAGTTGTAGCATCATGTATTATGGCTATTATGCGAAATTATGGATTACGGATAAAACATTCGTCCCTAGATGTAGTGCTCATCTAGAACAACAGGTTAAAGACTTTTCAACTACCTTTCCTAACAATAAATAGACACATAGAATAGATCAAAGAACTTACTTGGAGTCCAAGCGCTTCCTATTCTCCTTCTATCGCTTTTGCTGTAGCTTCAAATCTGAGATAAGTCGCCAAAATATTCTCTGCAAAGATGAACACTAAACTAAAAAAGATAGAAATAATACAGATGTATATTAAATTTATTTAGTTAAATCAATAAAACATGAACCATATACATCAGATAAGAATTCATAACACGGAAGAAAGAAGCTTATACAGATACATATGTGGGAGAGTAAGAAGAAATATTTATTAATGGATAGAAGGGGGGGTTACAACCCAGTGATTGATTTGATGTCACCATCTCCAGCAGCATCCCAGCCTCATCACAATGCACATCTCTCCAGAAGCATGTCACTCAAATCAATTCCTCAATTGAAATTCCACCAACATTTCTCTACTCAAATTCTTCCTTACTAAGAACTAGGATCCGTGCTCAATTTATAGAGGAGCTGAAGGTAGTTTTACAATCAATGACTTTCTAATAATAGGCAAGACATGTTCTCAGTCTCAGAGGTATCAAATGGACACATCGATTCAAATTTTGACACATTTGAACTCTTCTCGAAGGCACTGGCCAAGTGGAGATTCCAGAACAATGAGAATTTTGCTCCCAATGTGACCAACACACCTATGAATATCGGGAAGTGCTTTTCAAAGCACCCTGGAATGGGGTTACGTGCATATGCAACACACTTAGTCCCTTTAGAGTCAACGTTGGTGAGCTCTCATATGATATAATATAAACTTCAAACCTTGGAAAACTTTTGCAAATGGAAGTCATGGATGATTTGTCTTGTTCTTTGGCCTAGGGCATGTAACAACTGAAATGATAGGGAATGATAGACCCTGTTCATTGGTCCTGGAGATGATGTCCAGTTAACTAGGTCATTGGGAATGGTGCCCAAATTGACTTATAAAAATGGCTAATGACTGTGAGTTGATTGTTGATATGACATTATTTATAGACTTGGTAAATGTTGATTCCAAATTAGTAGATATGTTGTCTTTATATTTGAAACATGTGATTGACATCTGTGTGATCCGTTATAAGGCAACTTGATTGGAAAAACAAGGTAAGGTAACTAGGATGTTGTTACGTTTATTTATGCACTGATAGTTATGTGTTTATGACAATATGATGTAGAGAATTGCATGGAAAAAGAGACTGTTATGAAATCTTGAAGAAGGCTCAGGTTGAACATTCCCTTGGAAGCGGTCTTGATTGCGTCTAGTGCATGGTCATGCCACTTTGTTTGTGATGTTGTATTGTTATTGGTTTCTCATGGTTGTCTTCTTGTTTTTTCTTGTTCCTGCCTTTTATGTTTTAAGGGTATTGGGAATCAGTTGGGAAAGAGGAAAGTTAATGGAGCTCAGGGAGAGCTTTGTGGTACCCAACATGTAATGTAAGAACCACATGAAGCTCAGTGCATGAGTAGAGGGAAGTGGAAGGTAATAATATGACAAACGGTTTGAATTGTTGGGTCCATTGTGGTAAATGGACAATGGCAGTAAAAACATGAGAAAGGAAACATAAAAGGTAAATAAAGTGGATCTAAGGTATTATATTCCTTGGCTATGTCAGGAACTATTGTTCTCAACGTTGTCCACGTTGTGCATGAATAAAGGAAATTCTCTTAACCTAGACCTTCTAATATCTAGAAATTGTGTTGTGATCATCATTATGTTGATGTTTATATAAGTATAAATGTGTGTATGTATGTCATGTCTGACATGGTAATCATGGATCATGATTGGTTATTTGTAATGCTCATATGTATATATGTTTGTATGTATGTTGTGTTGGAATCAAGATTGTCGTTAGACCAAAAACCGCAGGCATTAGTCTCTGCTACAATTGCTAGAGTTAGGATCAATGAGAGGCAGTTAGTCCATGTCGCGAAACACATGGGGAGCATTGAACCCAATGTCCAACAATCTCCCCCCCAAACGCAAGCTGGGTGAGTTTCGAACTCGAGACCTATCGCTCTGATACCACTTGTTGGAATCAAGATTGTCGTTAGACGAAAACCCGCAGGAATGAGTCTTCACTACAATCGTCAGAGTTAGGATCCACGAGAGGCGGTTATTCCATGTCATGAAACACGCAGGGAGCATTGAACCCAATGTCTAACATGTCGTTGTCTGACATGGTTGTCATTGATCATGATTGTTTTTATGCTAATTTTTCTATATATGTATGTATGAAAGTATCTATGTCACTATATTCAGGGTTCTTAAGGATCATTCTTATGGAGGAATGATTTCTTATGCAGGTGAATGAAGGAATGAAGAGGTTCTTGGTCTTATGAGGAATCAAATGGGAAGAGTAACCCTGGCGATCTATGAGGTTAGTATTATGTGTACATGAATTGATATTATATTCTTGTACTATTCCTAAGTTTATGTTATGGACATGTAATGATGAGGGGTACATGAACGAAGTGAAAGTAGTGTGATAAGCGGAATGCTAAGATAAGCATGGATTATGGAAAGACACTAGATGCAAATTTAAATTTGGTTCCATGTGCAGGTGGCATTGTGTACATGTTGTGCATGTGGTGGTGTGTACATGTCATGCATGTGGTGTTGTGTTCATGTGGTATTGTGTACACATTGTACAGGTGGTGCAGTGTACATTTGGTATTGTGTACACATTGTATAGGTAGTGCAGTGTACATTTCGCATTGTGTACATGTTGCATAGGTGGTGACGTGTACATGTGATGTTCTACACACATTGTGCAGGTAGTGTTATGTATAGGTGGTACTATGTACATGTTGCACATATGATACTGATATACATGTGGTATTGTGTGCATGTCGTACATGCGGTGTTGCGGGCAGGTGGTACTATGTATGTTCATGGTGTAGTCGTGGTATCATGACATGTGTATCCATTGTATTGTACTCTATATATTTATGTGTATTGTGTTGTGTTTTACACTGGATGTAGGTGTATGCGTTGTGTTTTATGGTACACTGGGTGTAGGTGTATGTGTTGCATGCCAGTGTAGGTGTTTGTATTGTATTGTATTGTACACCGAGTATAGGTGTATGTGTTGTATGTCGGTCTGGGTGTATGTATTTTAATGTGTTGTATGTTGTGTGTGGATGTATGTGTTGTGATGTACATTGTGTGTATGTGTACGTGATTGAAGAGAAGCAAAGACATTGGTTCCTTGACGGGTATGGAAACCAACCTGGTGTGTGTACAAAAAGAACAAAGGCTTAAGTAAGGATCGATGAAGGATAAGTATCAATATTTTACTTCATTTCTATTATCCATGTGATCTACGATTCTAACTTATGATGGTTACATATGATTTGTGATTATGGTTTATGATGATTTCATGTGATTCATGATTTTGACCTATGATGGTTTTGTTTTGAGATAACTAGATCAGATATGTTTATACTTGATGATTTGATCAAACAACTAGTTTGACTTGTGTGACACGAAGTGAACAAGATTGCAAGTGTACGTTATTGATGAGATACCAATGAGGTACGATTTGAAATTATTTCAATTTATTTTGAAACTAATGGAAATGGTGTGCTTGGTATAGGAAAGCATGGAAATTACTGGTTTGAGATGGTTGAGTATGACTGTAAGAATTAGCAGCAAAAAAAGGAGCAGGGCCATTATGGGACACTGGTACCTAGTAGTGTCCAATGATTTCCATGAGCATTCTATGACCGGTATGATGGTTTTGAGGAAGGGATATTCCTTGGTTTTTGGACCTTCTGATGTAAGGAAACCTTGCTAAGGGATGGACTACCCAGGATAGGGGTGCCAGCAAGACTTGGAAGGTGTGTGACTACACGGAAGGGGGTGACCGGATTTCCCAAGGGATAATGTAGAAAATAAGGGATGTCAGAAATGGATTTTTTTTCTTCATTAGCATTGCTAGATGGAATGAGATACACTTTGGGAGTATGCCCTGGAACAATTAGTCGTTAATTATTCATTGAGAGGAAAAATGGTGCAATATTATAGCGCTTGACATTGGATGTAGCTTTGAATTTGGCAACATATTCTTGAATTCCTTAGAAGGAGGCGACTCCTGATATTAATTTAAGTGTGCAGGTGTTATGCTATGGATTCCCTTGTTGTTGATATAGGCATTGTATCCTTTTATTTGTTGGTTGAGAAAATGCACATATGTTTATATGTGTATATTATTGTAAATATTGTATCGAGTTGTATTTATAAATATACATAGAAAATATAGTTGTATATGTGGTTTTTATTATACATACCGTAATGATTTATGTTATAAATATCTAGCAAGTGATATGTTTGTCATGTTTTAGTAGTCGTCATTGTAAATATTGCAATGATCTTTGTAATAAAGCTCCATAGGAAGTATGTTTTGTTTTATCAGTTTGCTAGTATGTAGGTGTCATTGAACATAGAGAAGGGTGTTCCCCAAAGGGGGAGGTTTTTGTAACAACCCTGGTTAAAATTCAATGTAACAAATATAAGACCACGGTTGATGGGACACTTATTCGAAGCTGAATGGTGAACAAAACATCTTGGTTGGTGTTCATTTTGGTTATTATGGCTAAAGGAAATTGGCAAAGGCAATGGAAAATGATTTAAAAGGAAAAATGAATTTTGGCACATTTATTTATGAAAATAGTGGAAAATAGAAGAAAAGGAAGGTGAAAGGTCACATGTTTCATGTGAAGAGGAATATGAAGGGAAATAATGGAAGTTTAAGAAAATAGAGGCCTCATTGATAAAAAGGCTTATGAGGATCAATGGGCAAGATTTTGTTTGCACTTATGGCTCTCATTCTATTCTATCTCTCTCTCATACTCTTGGATTCTTAGAGTTTTATTGCAGCACTCTTGAATTGGATCAAGAAAGGCACAAAAGACAAGAGGAAGGACATAGAAAGCAAGGAAGAGCATTATCAAGATGCTACGACAATATTCTTTGTAGGTATCGATTTGCATTTGTGATTTCTTTGCTAGATTTTGCATGCATGGTGTTGCATGTGGTTATTTGTTGTCATGGCAGGGGTTTTTCCAAGTCTAATAGTGTTTTCAGCACTAGCCTTTCCATTTCTGGATAGCCATGGTGTGATGGGTTTCTCATGTTTTAGTTGAGCTAGATTTTCGGATGGATTCAAAGCTGAGTGAGGTGGATCTCCAAAATGAAGAACACATGGCCCAATGATCCCTAAACTAGAATGTGGATTGAAGTAAAGCCACTAGCCTAATGACCCCTGAATCAAATTGTGGGTTGTTGTAAAGCCAGGTGTTGAGTGCCTCGATGGGCCTAGAAATCCTTGACTAGTTAATGGAGGGATATATGGTAAATCCTAGAGGTGGGTGCTCTCCATCAGGCCTAGTAATCCTGAGATAGGATGTACCCTAAAACCTAGAGAGTGGAGTCTCTATTAGGGCCTAGTTATTTGGGATGGATTGCAATTGATCCCAGAGACAAGTGTCTCAATTATGGCCCAGTGATCCCTGGATCAGAATGTGGATTGTGGTAAATCCTAGAGACTAGGAGACAAGAAAATTCCTCGCGGTGCAAGTGGATAAATCCAATGGAATCCATGCTTGTTTCTGCCTAGTGATCTAGTGGAGATCATGGAAAATCCTGTTATTACATTTTTATTTTTTGGCATAGTTATCGAGGATGGATTACAGTAAAGCCCGGTTTCTATTAATGAGGGTGAGGTGGTTTAGCCTCGGGATTCCCTAGTTGGTTCTTTTGGTTTGAGTCTCACATTCATGCCTAGAATATGGCATAGGGGTGATTAGCTGAAGAGATATTTGGCTCAATCAATTTATGGTCATGTTAGGGCTCCTTAGTTTCCCAAGGCTGAGAAAGGAAACCAAAGATGTAACGACAAACCAACTTTTTACTTGGTATCTAGCTCTACCAAATCATAGAGGGCTCTCTAAAAATAAACATCATATCCAATGAAAGTGATTGGAGAGTATTATGGTTTTAGGCTTGTTATCAACTCAATAGGGTTTTTTATTTAGGTTTTGTTGGATAAGAAGCACTAGATTAGGAACTAGGCTAAGTGTTTCAAAGGATCAACTGCAGTCATAGAATGAGGCAAGATAAATGTATCTAGTGACACAAAATGAAATTTTCATTGTAGTGTGGTGAGGAAGAGATCATGTGGAAGAGGTAGAATTAGCATACAGTATGAATTCATTTACTTAGAAGATAAAAAAATTTACATGAAAATCTCAGATAAAACAAAGCATATGAGGTAATGTATCATGTTTAAAACTTATGATATTAACACAAGAAGCACATAGATGGCTGCTTGAAAAAATTGATCATCAGATGCATAAGATAAAGGGAGGAAAACACTATCAATAACCACATCACAAGAACCCCATAAAAATAGCTGCAACTGCCCGTAAATTACTTCTGCAAACAGTCAAGTACACTAGTGCCAAAAGAGTGTGAACTTCAAATATCCAACCCTCTCATTGACTTGATTCTGATTACATTCAGAAAAAAAACAAGATTCCACCTCTAGGGGTTGAATATTAATCCATAGAAACTAATTAATTAACCTAATGACTCATTTCCTAATCCTAGGGAACTTAGAAACAATTTTCCCCCTTTTCAGCTAAATAATTGAGCTTATCTCTCAAGGGATTACTCATACGATTATTTACAAACACGACCATTAATAATCCTATTAATCATTAGACAACTCATGATCCAGCTATTACATCGACCATGTTTTACCTTTTACCTCTACGTGTAGTGAAATTTTCCAAACACAAAAACGCACCCAAATAACTAGAAATGCGGCAAGTCTAGCAAAAGCGCAACAAGTTTTTGGAAGATGATTTGGAGGCCTTCCCAGATGATTTTTTTGCTGAAAAATATATGGTTGGAAAGATGAAGATTTCTAAAATACAATGGAGTCACTAAGAGTTGCAAAAACCTTCTTTCAGCCCCTCAAAACTTGGTTTGAAATCAAACTATCCAAAAATGCAGCAAGTGCCCTGAAAAAGTGGTTGAAATGTGAAAAATAGGCATTGTTTGACCATTTTATGAAACTTTATGAATATCTAGTGTCCCAATGTAATTTTATGACATCCTTATGCCATAATTTATTTCCACATGCTTGAAATCATGCATTTATACCTCCTGAGAAAAAACACAGTAACCACTTGCTACGTTTCTTGGTAGTCATTTTTTTCTGTTTTTGGTAAAACAAAGGGATAAAAGATGGACTAATATCTCTTTAACCATAACCAATTTTACAAAACTAGGGGAGGTTTTTGTAGCTAATATTATTTTTAAGATAAAACTCTCAATTTTTTTCAATTCATTCCCATATTCTCAGAATCCATGCCACAAAATAAGAGTAAAAGAGGCAATTAAATCAGAGAATTTGATTTTCTGAAATATAGGCTTCAAAATTTGTTGTATATCTCCCAAATAATTACACATGTGCATAAACTGAAGGAGGTTTTTGTTCTTTGGTATATTATTGACGAAAAAATATTTCACGTTTGTGTAATTCATCTCCATCACTTCAGAAACTAATTTTGAATTAAAATTGTCCATATGTGCATCAAAATACCTCAAAACCCTAAGAATCATGTCAGTCACCTCCTTTTTCTAACACCTAAAATTTCACCCCTGCTATGATGGCCTGATCCTTCTTGAATTCAATGGAAAATAGGTTTATTAAATCATTATGATAGCTTTCTTCTTTCACCTTGAGACAAAACCCTAGGCAGTATGTCTTCTCAAATGATCTTCTAATAAATTCTGATGCATTGACCTCTCGCATATGAGTTGGCTGATATCTAGATGTATATCCTCCCTTATACCTCCTCCTTTCACTGGTCTTCACCATGTTTTTGGTTTCATTTTTTACAAAAAAACCTTAGTTTCAAACAAGAGAGGGCAAGGGACTTTGAGCTGTAAAACAAGGATAAAAAGGTAGCAACTTGAGGGAAGGGAATAGAGGGGATGGGGGGTAGGAGAAAAATCTGAAAAACTTATGAGAGGTATGGATAGGTGTTAGGAACACATTTAAAGTGGAATTTCCCAAAATGAGTGAGAAATGAGGGGGGGGGGAAGGGAAAACATAGACTTGTGCCAGAAGCGCAACAAAAAGCAGGTTTGATAAGGGAAATGGTGAAATTAAGGAATTTTAATGAGGGGAAGGGTGGGGAATGTTTAGTGAGGATAGTGAAGGACGTGTGAACCCAAAATCAAGGAGGTTTCCTCTCAAAAGAAGAAAAACACCATTGGAAGAGAAAACACAGCAAGAAAACGCAACAAACCTTAGGGATAGATTTTGATAAAATTTATGAAGAAAAAGGTTGCATAGAGGGTTTGCAAGGTTGGGCTTACTTTTTGAAATATCCTTTGAAGAAATGAGATGATAATTGAACCCTTTATTTCTCTCTTTCCCCTCCAAATCAAAAAGTACATAACATGCTCCATAAATGTACTTTACGGTGTGGAAAAAGACGATGGTGAAGTTGAACTTCGATGGATATGACAATACGAAGAGTAAAGAGCGTGTTGAGATCTTGGGAAGGATATCATGGGTGCAGAGGTATTTGGTGTCTGCTTTATAACTGAAAACTGTTTTTGACTTAAGTGATGGAATGACATCATGTACTTTTGACGAAATATTTTATGATGTGATTTGTACTACAACATCATCTTATTTAATAGGAAGGTTATATCTCCAAATGTGACATACGATGTATATTATTTCTACTTTAGCTTGCTTTGTTACAGTTGCCAACTCTGTGGGAAATCTTACTAATTTTGGATGATGATGACATGAATCCAAATGGAAAAATGATTTCACTCATGGCACCCTCATGATCAACCCTATGACACTGTGACTCTTCCTTTTCAGATTTTAAATAATGACACTTAATGAAGGAAAAATGACCTATGGTGACTAAATGACTCATGAAATTGATTATTATTTGACCTTTATGACCTTGAAATGAGAGTAACAATGACACTTAGACAATGACTTGACCATTTGAAAACCAAGAGAGAAGTTAATTTTTTTTTGAAAATATAACAATTTGACCATAAGACTCTAACTATAGTGAAAAAAAGTCAAATTTGATCATTGTGACTATTGGAAACTAACATTGGCTCCAATGGGGATGGAAACTCCTTTAGGATTTGAAAAGAACGCCATGGAATAGGTCGCCTTGTTCATTGGGAAATGGAGTCACTGCAGCTGCAATCCTCAAAATGACTCAAATCAAATTGAAAAATGAATTGTACATCATCAACTCCAAACTCTACTAGAAACTGACACTGAAAAAGAAGCTCAAAATGTTGAGCTTATTCATAAAAAATTAACTACTCTAACTGATGCATAAGCAATCTAATCAAGTAAAGTCGAACATCCGACGTAACCAATCAAGTACATGACTACTTGACTGAAGGCTTGTATTCAACTCCAAAAAGCATAAATAAAGATTTAGTAAATGGAAACTCAAAATGCAACCTGAGTCCAAAGCCTCTGTTGATGAACAAAACAAACTCCACCTTTTCTAATGCTTCCAAAAGACTTCCCAAGGAGTCTTGAAAATCGTGAAACTTTACCTCTTTTTTTATCAACAAAAGGAGATAAATACATAGTATTCCCAACGGTTGGTTGTTCTTGTACTATGCCATCAGTTTCAAGACCACTCTCATAGTAAATTGCAGCAATTTTTTTATCATCCTCATTATTAACAACAAGAAGAGACTTGGTATATTCTTGAACATTTTCAGAAAAGAACTCCACAACATAATCACCGACAACAATTAAAGATAACCCTTCATGTGATTCTATTTGAAGTGTGTCATATACTGGGTTGTTTCTTTCTTGCATCTTTATAGTATGTGTTATTTAAGTGTATAAAGTTTCTACATCTATTGCTTTAGAAAATTGATTAAGCCCAATTTGTTCTTGAATCAAAGAATCAGGAGATGAGAAATATGAAGAGAGATATGAATGACTATCCTCATATCTTTGATCATCAAAAGACTGACAAGTCTGCTACAAATGTTCATCAAACTCATAGGATGAAACATGACTGTCATACATAAGCATCGAATCTTCATTAAAACAGGGCTGAATGTTCCTTTGTTCTTCTGAAATGTCTACAGGTTGTTGGATGCCATCAATAAGAACAGGAAAAAGGAGGCCATTGAAATGCAGATTTATTTCATTTTCATCCAAGAGACAAATTGTTGTCTGTTGTAAGTTTTTTTTAACTTGATGGCAACTAGTTTCTACATCTTCTTCCTGTTTAAAAGGGTTCTCATGGAATTCCTCTATAATCTTGTCACCCATAAGTTGATCATCTTAATAAATACTTTCCAAATGTTCAATAAAATTTTCAAAATACGTGCAACAATATTTGACCAAGAACAAGGAAGGATCACATTCTTTATATATCTCATAAAATGCAACATGAAAACCAGCAAGAGAAAATAAGCAACCATTTGGTAGGATTTCGTACCAAGACCATGATTTTCCCTCTAAATTAGCCATAAAAATCTTCATTAATCAATCCTCATGAAATTCAACCTTAAATCTGTGTACATGCACTTGAAATTTGACCAAATGAAGAGCAACAACATCTCCTTGTCCATCTCTGAATTTTGGCAAGTATGTTTGACAATCTACCTTAGGCATACAATTTGGAAAGCCTAGAACATGATATCGATGCATAGAAGCATGCATTTTGGATTTAGAACTCAACTGTATTTTTGGATCCTACTGCTAGTGCAGTCTTTGGATGAAGTTGGAGTCACCAGGTGAGTTACTCAGCCTTCATGTGTCTAATCACTGTCCACCAACAATAATAATATATGATCTTTATCATTCACACCTAGGGAAAATGTGACCTTTTTCTCCTTGGAAATGACGCCAAAATTTTTAGGGATCCTTAGTTTCCCAAGGTTGAGAAAGGAAACCAACGAGATAACCACAGACCAACTTTTGACTTGGTATCTAGCCCTACCAAATCAGAGAGGGCTCTCTCAAAATCAACCTCACAGCCAATGGAAGTGACACAAGAGTATTAGGGTTTTAGGCTATTTATAAGCTCAGTATGGTTTCTAATTTAGGTTTTGTTGGATAAGAAGCACTAGATTAGGAACTAGGCTAAGTGTTCCAAAGGATCAACTGCAGTCATAGAATGAGGCAAGATAAATGCAACTAGTGGCACAAAATTAATTTTTCATTTTAGTGTGGTGAGGAAGAAATCATGTGGAAGAAGTAAAATGAACATACATGTATGAATTCATTTACTTAGAATATAAAAAACATTTACATGAAAATCTCAAATAAAACAGAGCATATGAGTCAATGTATCATGTTTAAAACTTAGGAGATTAACAGAAGAAGAAAATAGATGGTTGGTTGAAGAACTTTATCATCAGATGCATAAGAGAAATGGAGGAAAACACTGTCACTAAAAACATCACAGGAATCCCATAAAAATAGTTGCAGCTGTCTGTAAATTTCTTCTGCAAATAGTCAAGTACACTAGTGCCAAAAGAGTGTGAACTTCAAATATCCAACCCTCTAATTGACTTGATGCTGAGTACATACAAAAAACAAACAATAATTCACATCTAGGGGTAGAATCCTAATCCATATCAACTAATTAATTAACCTAATGACTCATTTCCTAATCCTAGGGAAGTTAAAGACAACTTTCCCCTTTTTTAGCTAACTAATTGAGCTTATCATTGAAGGCATTAATCATAAGATTCTTTACAAAGATGACCATTAATAAGCCTATTAATCAATATATAACTCATGATCTAGCTGTTAAATCAACCAATTTTTACCTTTGACCTCCAGGTGTAGTGAAAATTTCCCAAACACAGAAACATAGTAAAACAACTAGAAATGCGACAAGTCTAGTTGAAGCACAACAAGTTTTTCGAAGATGATTTGGAGGCCTTCCTAAATGATTTTTATTTTTATTTTTATTTATTTATTTATTTTATTTATTTTTTATTTTTTATTTTTATTTATTTTTATTTTTTTTATTTTTTATTTTTATTTTTTACTTTTTTTTTTTCGGAAAATGATATGGTTGGAAATATGAATATATATAATACACAATGGAGTCACTAATCACTGCAAAAACCTGCTTGAAACCCCTCAAAAATTGGGTTGAAGTCAAACTATCCAAAAACGTAGCAGGTTCCTTGAAAAAGTGGCAGAAAGGTGAAAAATAAGCATTGTTTGACCATTTACTGAAACTCTGTGAATCTCCAAGTGTCCCCATGTATTTTTCTGACATCCTTATGACATTATCTATCTCCACATGCTTGAAATCATGCATTTAGACCTCTTGAGAAAAATCGCATCAACTACTTGCTGTGTTTCTGGGTAGTCAATTTTTTGCATTTTTTGTAGAAAAAAGGGGTCAAAGATGAAAATTATTATAAGTATTATAAGACATAGTCTCATCATGAACAATGGATTTGTTGTAGAAAAAAGGGGTGAAAGATGAAAATTATTATAAGTATTATAAGACATAGTCTCATCATGATCAATGGATTTGTTGTTAATAATATAATTCAGTACTAATGAGGTATTGTAAAAATATTTCACTCATTTTCAACTATAAATAAAATATCTCTATTTCCATATGTATCACATAGCTTTATATCAACTTTAAAAACATAAAGTAATTAAAATTTAAATTAAAACATAGTCCCACTCACTCTTATCATTGGGTATTTTGTTAATTGTGCTAGGAGGTGCATTCTGTAGCCGAGTATGAGGGTGATGTGTGATTCTATACATACGCAATGTGGAGTTGACATGTGTCCCTTTTAAAATAAAATAAAATATTCTTGAAATTAAAAAAAATGTGAGCTATAATAAAAATAAAAAATGGATATACATATTTGGATAAGCTTTAATTGAAAGTATTATAAAACATAGTCTCATTCACTGTGATTAATATATTTGCTATTAATATTACAATAGGGTGTTAAGAAGATATGGTGAAAGTTTTTCTCTCACTCTCAACTATAAATAAAATATTTCTATGTCCATATGAATCACATAACTTTATATCTTAATAGTTAAATAAATAAATAAAAATCAACCTTGTATTTCAATATTTCAATGTAGGACATAAATAAATTATTTGAATATATGGCATTTTAAAAAATTTAAGTAGTGGGACATAAATAAAATATTTAGGTATGTAAGATTAAGTAATATTAAAGTGTGTTTAAAAATATATTAATAATAATAATAAAATGGTTAACTATAAATATATTATATGTGGTTAGGGAAAAAAAAACTATGTATATTATATAAAGTAAAAAGGTTAGATTTTTTTTTGTGTATATTATAAAAATTAAAATATTTTGGCTAAATTAATTTAACTATTACTATTTTACATTTTGGCCATTTTTTTAGATTCAATTTTTAATCCATAAAATATTTGTTGGAATCTCATGTTTAATCGATGTAGTCTACTCAATCCAAGTACCCAAGGGGGTTTTTCAAGTAGTTGAATCCATTTATGCATTAAAAAATGAAATTTAAACAATAAAAAATAAATATTACATATATATTAACCATGGATCTATCAAGTGTGGAGAGAGATCAAATCTCTCAAAGCACAAACATTTTAAGTTTTTCACTCTAAAAGGGATTTTCAACTAAACAGATTTTATGCCTCCCGGTGCCTGCTAGATCTGTCATTAAGATGGATCTATATTGGTCATGTAATACAATATCATTTGAAAAAGTTATCGACGGTTTCCAATTATATTGTAACAATGAAAAAATGTTAATGTTTAATGTACCCCAAACAAAATCCAAGCTTTTGTTTAGAAGTTGGCTTAGTAATGGTTGAGATTTTGCAAAGTGTATAATAATTTCCCGCAATCAAAAGAAACACTTTCTTTAATCCCTAAAGCACTGATTCACCTGGTCTAGATGGTGATTGGACCTTGCATGTTGCTCTTGGCTCACTCACGACCGCACCTTCAAATCCTAATATTTTTTCCTTCATGATCCACTTTGCTCTTCACTTTGTGAAAAGGATTATGCCAACTTTGATACCATCTAACAAGAATGAAACCAATTTGAAACACAAGGGGTATTGCACATCTTTCTCGTCATTAAATATATTTTATAAGAAATCAAGAATAATGTAGAATTGTTTAATATTACTAACTTCTGTAGATATCAATAATTATCTACAAATATCTAGATGAGCATTGTCTAAAATATTTGACAACTAACTATCCAACTAGATTAATTAATAAGAGAGATTATTTTCAACAACTTGATACACAATGATCACAATCTATATACTCATTATTAAAATACTCACGAAAACAACAACATAGATAACTCCCTCATTGGAAAACCACTAGTTATCTATCTTTGTGAGGACCCAACTCTGGGTCCACTAAGAAAATATTTTTTTTCACAAAATTTTGTAGAAAGACTTATTTGCAACTCAACAATTCAATTTATTTATGACTTATTTTCAACGCAACAATAAAATATCAAATTTATTAGATAACAGATTTGATTTAAAACCATTCACATGAACTAAATCACAATAAAATACTTACATGGTTATGATACAGTGGCTTGATTGTGGTGCTCCTACTGGGATTGTCAGACAGAATTTACCACCCTACGGACTAGGAAAGTATATTCGGCTTCCTAGCCTAGGGAACCTCCAAAAGTTCCCTAGCCCTCTACGCCCAAGTCAAACTGTGCCTGTAGTGTTTCCAAGCTAGGTCCAACACCCTCCAACCACAAACCAATCTGTCTATGTTCTCCCTCATCCTTCTCTCGGTTATGTCCTCCTCTCCTTCCCCACTTATAAATCCAAAAATAACCCAAGTCCAAAGAAACTCCCCTCCTTTGGCCTTATGCCTCCCTTCCTCATCCATCCTAACCATGATGTCATGAATGGCCCTCATTCTTTGAAGTCAATGCCTTGAATGACTCCTTAATACCTTCTCAAGCCACAACCCTCCTTATCACTTTACCTACCCTTTTGTCCCATTAATTAACTCCCTAGTGGTTCATTCCCCAACCACCCCTTATTAATTCATTAAAATGTTACAATCCAATAAAATAATATTATACTCTGTGTGAATAATCTTATTAATTTAATATTAAAATATAATCATTATTTATAAATTAGGTTTTAATTTAATTAATTTTTAATGATGATTAGTCATTAATAAAGTTGAAGGCTAATCATAAGCTTGATCATTAATCAAATTTAACTAGTAATTAATTGTCTAACATTGTAAAATTTAATATACCAGCTCATTTGTGTTAAGTGCAGGTATGTTAAGATAAATACATTACAATATTTTCCATAATCCCTGTAATAAATTACCATAACCCATTACTCTAATTTTACACACAAGACCATGTTGTTTTAGTTACACATAAAGAGGTTGGTCTCTTTCTATATAGAGATCACAATTACTTACCATCCCAAATTCCTTAAAATAAATTCATTATACTTCTAGTTGGAATAACGACACAAATGTCCTAAATTTCTTAGAAAATTTACTTTCAACCTCTAAATTTAGGATTATTTGGAAAAAAACCACTAGCATCAAAGCTGCCATGATTTTGGAAGTTGAACATTTGTTACAATGTGGATCGTAATCCTAGTCTCACTGTTAATTATTTTCATTCCCATTGTCATTCAAAATGGCTTTTTATTCCTTCTAATGAATATATCTAGTGACAATGAATCATGTTTACGTTTATCATTCTCTATATACCTTGCATCAACCTTACATTTCACATGGGAATACCAATCAACGTAGTCTAAAAAATCTAGAAATTAGCTCATAAAATAATGAAAATTTCAACAAGATTATAACAAAATTCTGCATAAATTTTTGAAAATGTGGGTTACAGGTGTAAAACTTCAATATTATGGGTGCCCAAGGGTTTTTGATAGTGTTGAATCCATTTCCACCATGAAAAAAATTATTCAAACACTCCAAAATTCTGATTTTTTGAATTTTTTTTACCGGATTCTGGAAAGAAAATTGTAGTCAGGGAGAATCTATAGGGTCATCGAGTATCGATCTAAACTGACAGTCTAATCATATGCACATCAAGCCCAAAGCTTCAGTTGCATAGATTCAGGTTTACATGGCATGCTCTAACACCCATATTTAGGACATTTTGTAGAATTGATACATTGTTCTATAAATAGGCATACACAGTACATCACACTAGTCCTTTTGGGCCTATGAAATGGGTCTTAGATAATTAGGTGTTAAAAATATGAATGATGAGTCACAATAGTTACAAAAAAATTGATATGCAGGTGTAAAATAGTTTGTAATGTTAAGAATTCTCGGTAGGATGGTTGGAAAACTATTTTAAAATTGATAGCTCTAACCACACAACTCAGTGATCCAAAGATTTCAGATGCCAAAATTTGTCTTTTTTCTGTCCATTTTCATGGAATTATGGTGAGTGAAAAATACCTACAATGTGATGCACTAAATTTGAAAAATTTTGATGACCTCCCACACATCGTTACTCAACTGTGGAGGGGAAAAAACGTGCTCCTCCACCAAACTATGAATCAATGATAACCTTAACTATTATCTTAGGCCATATTTACCCTACACTACACGGTGATTTTCCAGAGTTCACAATATTATTTTGAATTTCATAATATATTTATATATTTAATGATTCGTAAATAATTTCAAAGAAATTTTGCACAAACAATGTGTCATGCTCATGATCATTGTTGATGTAAAAGTCATACTCCTTAATCACATAACGTGACTCGTTTTTGTTATCCCTACCATCAAAATTCAATTATGCATGTTTGTATATAACATGTACGTATATGGACACTCGGTCTGAGTGATAGTACTCACTATGGAACTTTTTCGAAGGGTCAAATGTGTAATTCTCAGCAAAGTATACCACTGATAAGATTATGCCTTCCTAAAATACTTTGTGAGAATGCTTAAATTCATAAGATTTTCACTTGGGCCTGTGTGATTGTTTGATATATTTATAGATCTACTTCTGAAACACCCCCATGAATTGAAATAAGAATATCATCCTCAACATAGTTGACCCTGATAAGTTCCAGAGTTGAAGAAGATCTTTGATTTCCCACAACATACTAATATCGCTTCCATGTGGCAGTGACATCTGACATCCCAGATTGGTTGTGATCAATAGGAAATTTCTTATGGAACAATGCCAAATAACCATATTTAGTGCATTTTCTACCACATATACATATTTTCTTGTAAAACAACTCTTCTAGCTCCCTTTTGCACTATATTGTCAAAACCAAATTGCATATTGTAGCAGGAGGAGGATCATCGTGACATTTATTCTTGTAAATTCCTAAAACGTTTCATAATAAAGTTTAAATTTAGCATGATATCGGTAATAACACATGTCATGGATTTTATTAGGCCTAATAAAACACAGTTTCAATTTCTAAAGCATCCTTATGGATATCTTCACATGGTGATTTCTTTCCTGAAATCCCTCGAACATTGTAGCTTCTATCATTTCTACAATGTTCTTAGCATGATCTACATACTCATCTTTAACTTTGTGATGTTGTACGACATGCTTTCTATCCAGAATAGCACAAGAATGGCTCTCCCAAAACTCTACCACAAGTGCTCCTAGTCTTGTTGTAAGCTTGTATTCATAGGGTTTCCTGGTCATAAGAGCCCAACAAGCAGATTCATCATTTTCATTTACTCAAACCCTAAACTTGGTATGCTTTTGCAATATTTTTCTCGAGGCATGGAGCAATTTTGACATTGTTTCTAGATTTTGTTGTCTTAACAATATAAACTTTGAAACAGGAACTGATACAAGTGCCCATTTTTTTGAGGTAGAAAAAAAGTAATCCGATTTTGAAAAGTGTTGATTCAGAATACACCTTTTTTTGGAGCATATTTTTGACACTTTAAATTTATGAATATATTTTTTTAAATGTTAGTGATTTTCATGCTAATTTTGAAAAGCGTTGATGCAGTATCAACCCCTTTTTTTAGAGGGCTTATCTTTTCCACTTCAAATTTTCTAATGTATGAACTGTGGATTTTTTTTTAAATGTTGGTGATTTTCATGCGGATTTTGAAAACCATTCAAAAAATAATAATTAAGGCATATTTTTGACACTTTAAATTTTCTTATGTCCTAAGTAAACATAATTTGTTTTTTAAATGTTGATTATTTAACCAATTTTCAAGTTGTCTTATTCCTCTTCATATTTTTCGTCCTAATATATTTGGTTTTTAGGGGTTTTCCAATTATTTGTTTTTTGTTTTCCTTTGCAATTTTTTTTATAATGAAATTTTTAAATTTGTTTTCTAAAGTTTAAAAAAAATAATAAAATTAATATTTTGAGGTTAGGATTTCTTTCATATTTATATATCGTTAATTAATATTTCAATACACATAAAATCATTGTCATTAAAAAATAATAATTTTAAAAACACCACAAAAAATATACACAACTCAGTGCTCCAAAGATTTCATATGCCAAAATTTGTCTTTTGTCCGTCCATTTTCATGGACTTATGGTGAGTGTAAAATACCTACAACGTGATGCACAGAATTTGAAAAAGTTCAGCGACCTCCCACACATCATGACTCAACTATGGAGGGTGAAAAACGCGCTCCTCCAAAGAAATATGAATCAATTATAACATTAACTACTATCTTAGGCCAGATTTATCGTACACTACACGACGAGTTTCCAGAGTGCACAATATTATTTTGAATTTAATAATATGTTTATATATTTAATGATTCGTAAATAAGTTCAAATAATGTTGCACAAACAACGTGTCCTGCTCATGATCATCGTCGATGTAAAAGTGATACTCCTTAATCACATCATGTGACTCATTAGTGTTATCCCAATCAACATTAAATTGTGCATGTTTGTATAGAACATGTATGAATATGGATATTTGGTCTGAGTGATAGTACTCACTATGGATCTTTGTCTAAGGAGAAAATGTGTAATTCTCAGCAAAGTATACCACTGATAAGATTGTGCCTTCTTGGAATACTTTGCGAGAATGCTTAAATTCATAAGCTTTCCACTTGGACCTGTGTGATTGTTTGATATATTTATAGATCTAGTTATGAAACACCCCCATGAATTGTGAAATAAGAATCTCATCCTCAACATAGTTGATCCTCATAGGTTCCATAGTTGAAGAATATTTTTGATTTCCCACAACATACTCATATCTCTTCCATGTGGAACTGACATCTGACATCCCAGATTGGTTGCGGTCAATAGGGAAGTTCCTATGGAACAATGCCAAATCACCAATACATATTTTCTTGTAAAACAACTCTTATATCTCCCTTCTGCACAATATTGACGAAACAAAACTCTGCATTATAGCAGGAGGACAGTCATCATGACATTTATTCTTGTAAAATTCCCAAAAAGTGTCATAATGAAGTTGAAATTTAACATGATATTGGAAATAACACATGTCATGGATTGTATTAGGCCTAATAAAACATGGTTTCAATTTCTAAATCATCCTTATGGATATCTTCACATGGTGATTTCTTTCCTGAAATCCCTCTAACATTGTAACTTATGTCATTTCTACAACATGTTTAGCATGATCTACATACTCATTTAACTATGTGATGTTGTACGACATGCTTTCTATCTAGAATAGCATGGGAATGGCTCTCCCAAAAATCTGCCACAAGTGATCGAAGTCCTGTTGTGAGCTTGT
The DNA here is from genome assembly GCA_034641835.2 of Pinus albicaulis. Taxonomy (NCBI): domain Eukaryota; kingdom Viridiplantae; phylum Streptophyta; class Pinopsida; order Pinales; family Pinaceae; genus Pinus; species Pinus albicaulis. The sequence goes on from CM076570.1 coordinate 237,053,226, forward strand.
ATTGGTAGGGTTGCCTGGTCATAAGATCCCAACAAGCAGATTCATCATTTTTGTTTACTCAAATCCTAAACTTGGTATTCTTGTGCAATATTTTTCTTGAGACATGAAGCAATTTTCACATTGATTCCAATTTTTGTTGTCTTAACAATGTAAACTTTGAAACAAGAACTGATACGAGTACTCATTTTTTTGAGGTAGAAAAAAAGTAATCCAATTTTGAAAAGTGTTGATTCAGAATACACCTTTTTTTAGAGCATATTTTTGACACTTTAAATTTTCTTATGTATCAAGTATGAACATTTTTTCTAAATGTTAGTGATTTTCATGCTAATTTTGAAAAGTGTTGATGCAGTATCAACCCCTTTTTTAGAGGGCTTATTTTTTACATTTTAAATTTTTGTATGTATGAAGTGTAGATCTTCTCTTATAAATGTTGGTGATTTTCATGTGGATTTTGAAAAATATCAACGATTTTTTTTTAAGGCATATAATTTACACATTAAATTTTCTTATGTCCTAAGTAAACATAATTTATTTTTTTAATGTTGGTTATTTAACTATTTTTCAAGTATTCTTATTCCTCTTCATATTTTTCATCCTAAGATATTTGGTTTCTAATGATTTTCCAATTTTTTGTTTTTTGTTTTCCTTTGCAATGCTTTTTTATAATGAGATTTATTTATTTCTTTTCTAAAGTTAAAAAAAATAATAAAAATAATATTTTGAGGTTAGGATTTCTTTTATATTTACATATCGTTAATTACTATTTCAATACACATAAAATAATTGTCGCTAAAAAATAATAATTATTTTCTTATTTATTTAAATATTTTTTATAGTTGGTTTTTTTAATGTTTTTTATTTTTAAGTTGTCTAATGCTTTTTACTTTTATTATTTTGAATTTATTTACTTATTTTTTCTCAAGTTTTTAAATTTTTATTTTATTAATTTTTTTTTAAATGTTGTCTTTTTTAATGTATTGTTTATTGATTTATTTTAATGTTTTTTTTTAATTATTCAATATATATATATATATTATTTGTTTATTTATTTAATTTTTTTTTAGTTTTTATATTTTGTAGGTTTATTTTTTATCTTTTATGTTTTACATTTTTATGTTTGATTTTTTTTTTGTCTTTTTATATATTTTTGTATATTTGATTTTTTTTGTCTTTTTTTAATTTTGTGTTTTTTTTTCCAATATATATTTTTATTTACTTATTATTAGTTTTAACTTTTGTTTTGTTTTTGTTTTTTTTTCATTGTTTTAATTTTTGTTTTTATTTGTAAATATTTTTTTTTATTTTTTTTGAAATGTTAACGTTTTTTAGAGTCATGATATTTATCTTTTACGCCATTATTTCAAACTATTGAAAATTTATCGTGAAAAAAAAGATGTTATTCCAGCATCAACAATTTTCTTTTTCAAGGTGTTTTTTGCAGAAAAAAATTTGTTTTCACTGTCATTTTTAAAACATGTTGAAAAAATTACCCCCCCCCCCCCCCCCAAAAAAAAAATAAAAAATTTCATTATTCCACCAGAAACACTTTTCGTTTTCGAGTTATTTTTCATATTTTTGGGGGTTTTTTTCTAGAGTTCTTTTTTGAGTTTACAATTCTCGTTTCATAGTTTACATTGTTTCTTGATTTACTTGGTGCAACAATAGGAGTTGCAATTGCCCTACGAGCAACTTGAACATAATTTTTTCTTGATTTTACAAACATAGTGAATTCCTTTGATATATTTTCATTGAAATTCATACATGTCTTATTTCTTTAGCATCTTAGACACCTAAAATATTTGTGGCATGTTTTAGTTTCTTATGTTTGATCAACCCATGTAGTATCTAAGCTTGTGCAACAATTGAATGTTTCTCACAATTTTCTCGAATAATGTTATTGAAATGCTCTCTAATAGTGCGAGCAAGGATAGGATCGCCAAGGTCCTCTATTGTGCTTGCATCAAAATTTTGTATAAACCTTCCGCCCATTTCCAAACCACTACAACTCCTTGTTATATGCTCAACTTGAGAGGAAAGAACCTGTTCTTCTAGTGGTTGATCAACTTGATAGGGCACATTTTCTTCCTCTAGTGGTCGAGTAGATTGATATGGCACACATTGTTCCCCTAGTGATATTTTATCAACTTGATAGGGAATATGTGTTCCTTTAGTGTTCTATCAACTCAATAGGGCATTGTTGAAGTTTAAAAATGCCTCTTTTTACCACCCTTTTTGTCTCATATTCCACCTTTCTGTCATTTTTCTATAAAGCCTTAGCATATTAATGTCAAGATCTAATCCTACAAGGTATTACATCATCCATATTTAATTTCTCTTTTTTTAATGAAATCATGAAAAAATTATTTTGCAATTACCGAATTATTTACATTCTACAGCTGATATTCGTTTTTACAACAAAATCCATTGTTAGATAGGTTGTAGCGCTCTAGAAGAAGGAAGAAGACTAACAAAAGATGATATTTTTCCTTCAGATGGACAAGCACCTACTGGAATTACTTGGAAATCTACGAGAAGTGAGAGATCTTGAAGTCAAAGTTGGGTCAAACATGAAAATTGTTTGTTGCAGATTGAGCATAGGTAGAGGAGAATCAAGCGAGCGAGGCACTGAGTTATTAGAACAGGAAATCTCCTATGAATTTATTTTTCAATATAAAGTCATAAATAGATTTGGATTCTTAAGATATCAATCACATAAGTGTCAAGTGTGTTTATAATTTATCAACTATTCTTTTACTGTTTCTTTTGTTATATGTATAAATAACGGTGACCGAGAAAAATAACACAGTTATGAAGTGGTGGTGATTATTGTTATTTATTTTTTAATCCTTCCAAAAAAATATTGATACTTTGTTCCTTTAATACAAGTTCATGTTACCTTTTCAATGTGTGCATGAAGTCATGATTGATAGTTGATCCGGCACTCCAGGAGGCCCCCTTGTGAGCTGTGAGGTTCTCATTTAAAATTTTTGAACTAGTTTAGTTTATGTTTTCTAGAAGTTCATTTTCATTACAAATTTCATTTTTAGATATCTTATTCTTATCATAGAGTACTCATAAAAGAGAAAATATTAAAAAGAGTTAATGATTCAATGAATCTTTGATTACCTGTACTTATTGTTTTATCATTTCATGATAGTCTTAGTTAGTTGTTTTAGCCTTTAAATTTCAATTATGTTAGTCATTTTCAAGTTATGTTATGTTATACTAGGAATACATTTAGAAGTTAATGCACACACTAGTAATCTTTGTTGAGTTATATTTTCATTCTTGTTATCATATTCCATTGTCATTTATTTTTAAATAAATTTACCTTTCATAGATGAATAATTTTTCCATCACTTTTATCATAACAATTAGATTAAATTTGATCCCATTTCAATTAATTTTGAAGACTTATTTTCATTAATTAGTGCGGAATAATTTCAATTCTGCAGTAGTAGAACTCGGTTATTTTCCTTTTATGTTTTTATTTTCAAGCATTTCCTTATGGTGACTTTTCCAATATTAGATAGTTCTTTACTTTAAAAAGCTCAATTTATTCAGTTAGTACTCTGGATTGAAAGAACATGTGTGTCATTAGTTTCTAATTTGTAGTTCATTTTACATTTTGTTTTATTCATTTTTTCAATTAGTCTTGTTCTTAGAAGAGATCATAGCATATATAGTGCACATACATTTCACAAGTACTGGAATCTTGGTTGACATTTAATGAAGTAAATTAAAGATAATTAATTTACCAAACATTTTAGCATCGATGTGAGGGAAGTGTATATAGAATTTATTCTTAGGAACCTTTTTAATTTTAATAAAATTGATTTAAAAATGATAAAAAAATGTTTATTCATAGAGAAAGAGATTCTAGGGGTAGGTTTGTAAGTAGAGGTAGAAGCTTGATTCTAACATCACCACTCACCCCATCTAGACCTCTTATTAACACACCATCCACTGATACTCACATTCCATTATTTACATACACACATATACTTCCTGAGGTGCTTATATCTAAAACCAAACCTATAAATTCACCAAATTCCTCTACCGAAGTTGTAGTTAAAGAACCTACATCCCCAACAGAAGGAGTAATTTTTATTTCTTCAAATGGAGAAAAACTTATATGACAAGAACAATAAGTACCTAGTGAATAAGAATAATAAACATATATTAATATTCCATTATTATACGAACCAGAACAAGGGCTATACAATCCAATAATAGAACCTTATATTAGCTCTGAAGAATCTACAATGGAAGGGGAAGGAGAAGGGGAATTATATAATTTGAATGGTGAACTTAGGATTGGAGGTGGAAGAGATAGAGGAGGAAATAGAGGAGGAGGTGGAGGAAGAGGGGGAAGAAGTGGTAGAAGAGAATGAGAAACTTTTGTATTTACAACTTTTGATGACGATACCACAACACAAATAAAGAATATCTCACCCTCTATCCTCCCTAGTTTCCATGGATTAAGACATGAGGATCCTGAAACATTTCTTTTTGAGTTTGAAGTCTTGTGTATATCTTATGTTTACTTACTTAATTCTCAAAAATTAAATTTTTTTCCAGCTACTCTTAAAGATGGAGCACTTAAATGGTTTATGGGGTTAGGAACACATACTATCAGAACATGGGAATAATTGAAAAATGTGTTCTTAGATAAATACAAAGATTATTGTTTACCCCATAACCTTAAAGATGAAGTCTTTAATATGATGCAAAAAGAGGATGAAAATCTTGAATATTTAGTTGAAATATTTGCCTATAATTTTTAAAGCGCTAAGATGCATAATCTAGATGATGAAACTTTGAAATATCTTTCGTTGAAATCTATTAGAGATGAGTGAATTGATATCCTCAATTTAATGGGCAAAGGAGATGTTTCACAACTTTCATTTAGAGACATTTGTGAACTATGTATGCATATTTTAAGAGGCAAGGCTAGAACTGGGAAAAATCCAAGAGACCCTGTCGTGACTAGAATTAATAAATCTGCAACTCGGATAGTAAGTAGAGATGAAATAGGTAATTTTCTTGACAACTTTAAAATAGATATTTTAGGGAGTCTTAGTGAACAACTAGATACCCTTCAAATACAAAAGAAGAAAAAAGTTTAAAATGTTGCACTATATATATTTTGTCCAAGTGGTAGAAAGAAACATGCCTTGAGAGAATGTCCCCTCGATAGTGTAGAAATTTGTGTAATATGTGCTGAGAATCATAATACTAAAGAGTGTCCTTCAATACATGGCCTTAAAGTCATCTTTCAAGATGAATTTGGAATAAGAGAAGTTGAATATCTGTGTTTTTTTGCTAAAATACCATGGAAAAATCCACAACCAAATATGACTTAGGCTTTTAACACTCAATCATATGCACAACCACAAAATAATTGGAATGCACTTATTTCTTGTCAACCCTAGCCTCCACAATCTCAAAATCCATCTTGGGTAAAATTTTGGAAAAACCATTATCGTGAATATCCTCAATATCCTCAATTCCAACAACCTTATTCTTCTTTCCCACCACCTTATTTTCCTCAGCCCGCTCAACCCTCTCAATCTCAAAATCCAAACCAAAAAATTTCATTACCATTTCCTAAAAATCTAAATCAACTTCCTGCTCAACCACTTCCTAATCCAAATAATAAAAATCAACAAGTTATTTATAATCTTGAAGGACAAAATTTCCAATCTTGTATGATAACACCACTAGGTCTAAATGATGTTCAACTTACATCTGGTAGAGTTTTACAAAACAATTCACCAACAGTTATCATCCAAGAATCTAAAGAGGATGAGATTCATAAAAAAGATGAAAGTCTTGATCAAGAAGGTACTCCTCTTATAGAATAAATCTCTTTACAATTAAAGGATGATCAAATAAAATAAGCTCCTACAGTTCCTCTAAAAGTACACCCTTCTATTTCTTTACGAGAATCGCCTTTTCCCGAAAGACGTAAAATTAATAAAGGAACAGAATGGAACAATTTTTACCAGAATATGACATGTTAGATGAACTTAAGAATGTTTGCATAAAAATTCATTTACAACTATCAATAAAGGAAATATTAATATTTATAAAAACCATCAATGATCTATGTATTAGAAAACCAGGAAGAAAAAGAAAAAAACATTAAAAAAATTCAGTTGGTGGGAAAATTTGTTGATATTATGATGGGGAAAACTATTGTCCAAAAACATTTATATGGAGGAAGCTCCATTGTAAAAATCCATATCAATGGTATTGAGATACCAAATACTCTAATTGATCTAGGAACAACCATTAATATCATGGGTAAACAGACCACGAGAACAACTCAAAATTTCAAATATTCAATATACTCCAACATTATTACAATTAGAAAACATATATGTTATTAAACGAGATGGAGTATTAGAATATGTGTCTGTATCTCTAGATTATTGGGAATACCCTATAGATTTCAAGATTTTAACTCCCAAGAATAATTTAGGAGGCCATCCATTGATCTTAGGTAGACCTTAGCTAGCTACAGTAGATGCATTCATAAGCTATAGATCGGGATATATGTATATATATTATGGAAATTGAACTAATAATTCACATTGTATCCTCCTGCAAAAACTATAATTGAAATAGAAAGTGAAGTATGGATACATGATGATGAATACTTTGAAAACATGCAATAAATTTATACTTTTGCACAATTAGAAAAAGAAAATAAATTAATCAATTTAATGAATAATAATGATTCTTATTCCTATTGTGAACAAAATTAAATTTTTCAGGAACAATGTAACATTTAAAATTTATCATGACATGAAATTGATTTACATTATATGGAAAAATTTGGCAATTCTCAAGTAGAATTCTATCCATGTAACACAATAAATATTAACAATAAACTGGAGGAACTTCAAAAGAGAAAATGAATAATGATGCTATAAAAATAACATTTTTCTTATGCATGGGAATACGTTGATATGAAAGGAATTGATCCTAAAACTTGTATGCATCACATTTATATTAAAGAAAATGGCAAACCAGTTAGACCACCCCAAAGGAAAATGAATCCAAATCTAAGGGAAATTTTTAAAGAGGAGTTACAAGAATTGTTGCATGTGATTTCATTTATCCTATATCAGATAGTCAATGGGTATCACCTGTTGAATTTTGCAACAAGAACCAATAAAATTGGCATCCGGAAACAACATCCATGATCCTAGTGAAAATTAAGCACCTACACTAGGGTGGGGCCTACAAAGGCTATTTTTAGGTGGATGTCTATTTATAGATTCATGAGAAAATTATATTTATATATGGAGTCTATTTATAGATGTATGTGCAAATTCTATTTATAGATTGCATGTCTATTTATAAATGCATGTCGACTATTATTATCCCTTAATATTAGTTGGAAAATAAACAATAACATATTCTCAATGAGCACTTGGAAATAGTTAACTGAAGTGGAAAATCAGTTATCTAAGTGAATTTCGAGTTAAGAGGCTGGTTAGTGGGACATGCAGGTTGACTTGAGTTGTAAAATAGTGATTCTAGTTGTAACAGAGTTGGAAGTGCATTGGTGCATTAGTTAATGCAAGTTGTAAATCAGTTTAACTCAGTTAAGTGAGTTAAAGTCACTTGTGCTAGTTGTAACTGAAGATACACTAGTGAGAGATCAAGTGAATTAATTATTAATTAATTCACGATCAGTGGTCTCACATGCAACTAATGTTTTTACTATTATTAATTGTATGCATGTCAGATCCAGTGGAGACCTAGTTGAGTTCTAGGTGAAAAGGAAGTTGACTATTAGTTGTGACATTATCGATTACACATGCAACCACACACACATTGGATGTGCCTATGAGGATTGCGCAGTAAACAATGTTACCGATGAAATAGGTAACTCGACCTCAAAACGGGAACTCTAGCCCAAAAACGCTCAAAAAAACATGAAAAAAACACCCCCAAAAAAAAATGTGTCTTCCGTAACGCACTTGTTTTTTTTTCGAAGGTCAAATTTCAACATTTTCTAAAATTATGCTAAAAAACAAAATTGTTTGTTGAAAAAAAGGATTGAAAAAAACACCCCCCCAAAAAAAAAGTGTGTCTTCCAGAACGCACTTTGTTTTTTTTTAAGGTCAAATTTCAACATTTTATAAAATTATGGTAAAAAACAAAATTGTTTCTTGAAAAAAGGATTGAAAAAAACACCCTCAAAAACAAAACAAGTTGATGTCTGGAATAACAAAAAAAAATTGTGTCATACTTTTTCGCATTTTTTAAAAAATAGAAATAACATTTTTTTAATTTTTAAAATTCAAACATTAAAAAAAAACCTAAAATTTAAGAAAAAAAATAAATTTAAAAAAATAAAAAACATTTAAAAGCTTAAAATTTAAAAAAATATATGAAGATAAAAATAATTCAAACACTAAAAAAAAACCTAAAATTTAAGGAAAAAAAAATAAAACAATAAACAAAAAAAAACTAAGATTGAAATTTTAAAAAAATATAGAAATTAAAAAAATAAAAATAAAAGCAAAATAAAAAATATTAAATTAAAAAAAACAAGTTAAAAAAAAGAAGGAAATTATAAAAAAATAAAATATAGAAATTAAATTTAAAAAAAGAAAAAAGAAAATGCTTATTAAATTTTAAAAAAATAAAATAATTTAAAACAAAAAAAATTAAATTTAAGGAAATATATTAAATTTTAATAAATTTAAAATAAAAAATATTAAAAAAAAACATTATTTAAATTAAAAGTAAAAAAAATAAAAAAATAAAAAATAAAATACAATGAAAATATTAAATTTAAAACAAGTATATATTAGAAACACAAATAAACTATAGAAAATAAATTAAATTTAAATTACAAAAAAATAAAATATATATATGAACTTAAATTAAAATATGTATATAGATCAGATTTTATTAAATTTAAAAAAAAATAAAAATATTAAAATAACTAATTAAATTTAAAAAACAAAAAATATTAAATTTTAATAAATAAACAAATAAACAAATAAATTTTAAATATAAAAGAAAAAAAAATAAAAACTTTAAAAAATCAATTGAAAATTGAAAAAAAATATAAAAATATTAAATAATATTAAATAAAAAAAAATTTAAAAAACAAATTAATTTAAAAAAAATTAAGTTTAATTAAAAAAAATAAAAAAAATCTAATTTTAAATACAAAATTTTTAATTGAAATATAAAAAATATAAAAATTTTATGTTATTAACAAAAAAAAATAAATAAAAAAAGTAAAACATTTAAAAAAACAATATTAAATTCAAATAAATTTAAAAAAAAATACAAAATTTATTAAATTCTATAAAATAAGAAAGAAAAATTTATGAAATTTAAAAAAAAATCGATTAAATAAAAAAAAAGGGGCAAAAATTTAATAAAAATTACTAACAAAATAAATAAATAAAAAACAAAAAAAACAAAAAAAATAATAAAATTTACAAAAAATTAAAACAAAATTAAAAAAAAACAAAACAAATTGTATTTTATATAAAAAAAATTAAATTAAAAATAGAATTAAATTTTTTTGAAAAAAAAATTAAAAAAAATTAAAAAAAATTTAAAAAAAAATCAATTTAAAAAAAAATTAAAAAAAATTAAAAAAAAACAATTTATAAAAAAAAATTAAAAAAAAATTAAAAAAAAATTTGAGGGCGGTGGTGGTGGGGGCGCGGCGGAGGCCCGGCCCGTGGGCGGGCGGCGCGCGCCACGCGCCCGGGCGGGGCGCCGGGGGCGGAGGGCCCGATCCATCGCCCCTCGCTCCCGGCGCGGCGAGGCCGGCCTGGGCGGCGGGGTGCGCAGCCCCGCGCCCGCCCACGGGCCGGCTCCGCCGCCGCGGGAGGGCCGGGTGGCGCCACCCCGCCACCACCATCGCGCCCCACCACCGCCGCCCGAAATTTTTTTTTAAATAATTGGTTTTTTTTAATTTTTTTTAATTTTTTTTAAATTGATTTTTTTTATTTTGATTTTTTTTAAATTTTTTTTCAAAAAAATTTAATTTTCTTTTGATTTAATTTTTTTTTATTTAAAATACAATTGGTTTTGTTTTTTATTTTTTTTTAATTTTATTATTTTATTTTTTGTTGTTTTTAATTTTTTTTATACATATGTATATTTTTTTATTTGATTTGATTTTAATTTTTTAATTTTTTAATTTTTTTTTAATTTTTTAATATTTTTTATCATAATTTGATTTTTTTTAAAATTTTTTTTTAATTTCAAAAAAATTTAAATTTTTTTTTATTCAATTTGTTTAATTTTTTTTTAATTTTTCTTTTATTTTTATATTTACTATTATAGATTACTTATATTTTAAAATTTAAAATTTAAAATTTATTTCTTAAATTTTTTTTAAATTTTTAATTTAATTTAATTGTTTTTTATTTTTTTATTTTTTTTAGTTTATTTGGTGTTTCATTTTTTAAAATCTATAAATTGTTTCATTAAAAAAAACACTAAATTTATGTGTATTTGTTTTTTTAATTATTTGAATGTGTTTTTTTTTCTTTTTTTTTGTTTTTTTTAATGATAGTTTTTTTAATTTTAATTTTTTTAATTTTTAATTTTCTTTTTCAATTTTAAATAAATTTGTTTTTTTTTGTTAATTTTTAAAATTTGTATTTTTTTTCTTATTATTATTTTTTTTTAATTTAAATTTTTAAATTTAAATTTTTTTTTAAATTTTTTTTTAAATTTTTTTTTAAAATTTTTTTTTAATCTAAATTTTAATTTTGTAATTTTAATTATTTTTTAATAACTCTTTAATATGGTTTTTTTTAATAAGTTTTAAAAAAAATGTTTTTTTTTATGTTTTTTTTTAATTTTTTTTGGTCAATTTTTGTTTTTTTTCTTTAAATTATGTGTTTTTTTTTCAAATTTTGTCATTTCCTTTGATATAATTTTCAAATATTTTTTGTTTTTTATTTATTTATTTTTGTTTAAATTTTTTTGTTTTTACGAGCTATTTTTTGTTTTTTTTACATTTTTATTGGGTTTTTTTTAATTGTTTTTTATATATATTTTTTTAATCTAAGTTTTCTGCTTTTATTACCAACATGAAAATCACCACTCTAAAAAAAAAGGTTGATGCAAACGATCAATACGTTTCAAAATTAGCATGAAAATCACCGCTCTAAAAAAAAAGGTTGATGTAGCATCAATACGTTTCAAAATTAGCATGAAAATCACTGCTCTAAAAAAAAATGTTGATGCGAAAGCATCAATATGTTTCAAAAATTAGCATGAAAATCACCACTCTAGTTGATGCCTGAGTTGATGCTTTGCATCAATACATTTCAAAATTAACATGAAATTCACTAACATTTTAAAACAAATATTCATACTTCATAAATAAAAAATATTAGAGTGTCAAAAATGAGCACCAAAAAAAAAAATGGTGATTCTGCATCACCACTTTTCAAAATCGGGTGCTTTTTATGCTACCAAGAAAAAGTAGGTAACATTGCGGTTACCTATTTCATCGGTAACATTGTTAGTAAAGGTAGGAAAGAATCAATCATTTAGGGGTTCTTTACCATCACGGATTGCACAAAGTGGAGGCGAGTTTTTTCGGAGATAGTAAATTGGCTAAGGAACTTGCCAACTTTTGTATGACAGATGTGAGACGAGTTAGCTCATGTACTAAGAGCTCTTGGATTAGATATTTGTGTGTAATTGTTTCATGATCCATGATATAATACATACTAGAAGATAGTGGGGTTTTTAGCTTTATGCTTTTCCAATAAATTATTTGTGTTATGTGTGATTGATCTTTCTTCATGATATTGTGATTGGTGATTGTGTTTCAAATTCCACAAAGATTTGCAAAAGCGATTATGTATTTAATAGTGGCATATAATTTTTTAGATCAAGACAATCGAGGACATACATGTAGTTTGTATTAAATTTCTACATGGTATCGAGCACAATAAATTTCCATTTTGAAGCGAGGAGCCGAGTTTGTTGGTGGAAAGAATTCGAAGTTGCAAAAAGACTTTCTTGGCGCTAGAGCTGGTTCAAGGTCGAAATGGCCTTCAATGGCTTGAGGTTAGAGTATGCGCTCGAGGGCGGCTCGAACTGGGAGGAAGTACTCGGGGGACAATGGCTTGAAGGAATTCATTGAAAAAGATGTTCCTAAGCCGGATGTCGCAAATCTTGATACATGGAAAAAGAAAGTGGCAAACGCAGAGAGGATTCTATTATAGGGAGTACGAGACCATATTGTCTCAAGCCTCCATGGGAAAGCCACACCATATGCAATGTGGAAGGCTTTGACGGATCTATTCCAAAGTAGCAATGACCATAGGAAATTGGTGCTCAAAGATAAACTTAGGAAGATCAAGATGGAAAAAAAATGACATTATTCCGATATACTTAACAAAGTTTGTCCAATGTCAAGATGAACTTGGAAGTGTAGGAATAAGTGTTTTTGATGATGATTTGGTGAGTTTTTCTCTCATATGACTTCCTAAGAGTTGGCACAGATTTATGAAGACTTTGTTAACGAAATGGGAAATATTTCCGGATTAGCAACGACTGTGGTCGGATGCGAGTGCGGGGAGGAGTTCGACGGAACACCGAGATATGGCTCTTCATCAAAGCATGATGATGAAGAGGATTGTGCTTTGGCTACCAAGGTGAAGAAGGGGAAGGGGAAGACATTCCATTCTAAATTTGAGGCCAGTGAATATTGCAAGGAGCACAACATATCTAAAGTGAAGTGTTTTCATTGTCACGAGCATGGACATATTGCCACAAATTGTCCACAAAAGAAGAAGAACAAGATGGTTTCTGAGTCTGTAGGCTGGTGAGGCTCTTGCTTTACAATTTGAGCTTGACTTCTCACTTATTGCATGCATGGTGTCAAGTGCAATGAGTTCGATGTGGTACTTGGATAGTGGTGCATCTTTCCACATGATGGGAGACGAGAGAAATTTTTCGGTATCTTGGAGGAGAAGGACCTCCGGATGAATTTCACAATGGGTGATGACAAAAGGTATAGTGCTAATGGGATTGGTATTGTTTCTTTCCAAAGGAAGTAAGGTAAACCATTATTTTTAAAATATGTAATGCATGTACCAGGGCTTAACAAAAAATTAGTTTCAATTGCAATGTTGGAATATCAAGGCTATGATGTGGTCTTTAGTGAAGGTAAAGCCTTCCTTCGGCATAAAACCACAAGGCAAGTCAAGAAGATTGGGATTCGTGTGAAGAATCTCTATATACTTGATGTAGATGTGATTTCTACAGAGATTCCAACCATGGGGAAGTGTGATAAAGACATTCAATTGACCTTTGAGAGGGAGTTGGATTTGCATGCAAGTAAGAGTGAACCTCATGATGTGGAGCAGCCACGAGATGAGGATCATGGAGTGGGAGCAACCACTCATGTAGAGAAATTTCGAGCCGGATGGGCAGAGGGAGTGCATGCAGCTATACCACTAGGTGAGAGTTGGGGTGACATGCATGAATAATTCCAAGAAGAAATTTCGGGCAAGATTCATTGAGATAGTGTGGATCTCATGAATCGAACCCGGCTACAAGGAGCCCAAAGAGAAGCAATAGCGAGGATCATTTGGATTGATGCGATCGGATGTCGTAAGGACATGAAATCAAAGTGACAAAGTGTCAAATACTAGAGCATAGATTAGAGTTGGCGACAAGTGCGAGTGCATGGATGCAGGGTGTCGATGGCGCGGTGGATCCACGAAGACATGTGCGAGTAGCTAGCGATGTCGAAGACTTTGATGATAGATGCATTATACTGATTTATATGATTGGAGGCTATTCAATTTTGGAAGTGTTGCATGTGTAATAAACACTAGAAAAGTGTTGCATTTCGCATGCAAAGGTTGCATGGCGCATGCATGGAGTTGCATGGTGCATGCATGTAGGTGCATGTCGCATGCAAAGACATTCCTTTCTTATTGAGAGGGAGTGTTGAAGTTTGCAACAAGAAACATTGAAATTGGCATCCGGAAACAACATCCATGATCCTAGTGAAAATTAAGCACCTACACTAGGGCGGGGCCCACACAAGCTATTTTTTAGGTGGATGTTTATTTATAGATGCATGAGAAAATTCTGTTTATAGATGAGGTCTATTTATAGATGTATGTGAAAGTTCTATTTATAGATTGTATGTCTATTTATAGATGCATATCGACTATTATTATCCCTTAATATTAGTTGGAAAATAAACAATAATATATTCTCAATGAACACTTGGAAATAGTTAACTGAAGTGGAAAATCGAGTTAGCTAAGTGAATTTCAAGTTAAGAGGTTGTTTTGTGGGACATGCGAGGTTGAATTGAGTTGTAAAAAAGTGATGCTAGTTGTAATAGAGTTGGAAGTGCGGTGGTGCATTAGTTAATGCAAGTTGTAAATCGATTTAACTCAATTAAGTGAGTTAAATTCGGTTGTGCTAGTTGTAACCGAAGATAAACTAGTGAGATATCAAGTGACTTAATTATTAATTAATTCACAATCATTGGTATCACATGCAACTGATGCTTTTACTATTATTAACTACATGCATGTCGATCCGAGTGGAAACCCGATTGAGTTCTAGGTGAAAGGGAAGTTGACTATCGGTTGTGACATTATCAATTGCACACATGAAACCACGGATACATTGGATGTGCCTATGAGGATTTCGGATTCAAGGCATGCAATAATCAATCATTTAGGGATTCTTTACCATCGAGGGATTGAGCGAGTGGAGGCAAGTTTGTCTAGAGACGATAAATTGGCTAAGGAACTTGCAAATTTACGTATGAAAGTGTGAGACAGTTAGCTCATGTACTGAGAGCTCTTGGATTAGTGCTTTGTATGTAATTGTTTCATGATCCATGATATAATACATAATAGAAGATATTGTGGTTTTTAGCTTTATGCTTTCCCGGTAAATTATCTATGTTATGTGTGAGATATTTATTCATTATATTGTGACTTTGGTGATTGTGTTTCAAATTCCACAAATATTTGTAGAAGCGATTTTTGTATTTAACGAGTGGCATATAATTCTTAGATCATGAGAATCCATGAGATACATGTATTTTGTATTAAATTTCTACATCATCTTCGGTGATTGTTCCAAATAATAATGGAACATGGAGAGTATGTATTGATTACGAGAGAATTAAACAAAGCTACTTTGAAAGATCATTTTCCACTACCCTTTATAGATCAAGTATTAGATACCTTGGAAATAAAGAAGTGTTTTTTCATTCTTAGATGGTTTTAGTGGATACAATCAAATCCAAATAGTACCGGAAGATCAAGATAAAACTACTTTTACATTTCCTTTGGGAACATATACCTATAGGGTACTTCCTTTTGGATTATGTAATGCACCGACCACATGTCAAAGAGAAGTCTTAGGTATTTTTATAATCTAATTCATGATTGTGTGAAAGTGTACATGGATAATGTCATTATGTATGGAAATTATTTCGAAGAAGCTATGGGAAATTTAGAAAAAGTTCTTATTAGATGTAAAGAAGAAAAAACTTTCATTAATCCATGAATTTTTTTTTATGATGTTTATTGAAGGTATTGTTTAGGTCACTATATTTCAAGAAATGGAATTAAGGTAGACACATATTAGGTAGAATTTATTTCTAACATTTCAATTCCTGCTTGTCAAATAAATGTTAGAACTTTCCTCGGATTTGCAAGATACTATAGAAGATTCATTGAAAACTTCGGAAAAAATAACATCTCCACTTTTCAAACTTATTACAAAATATTGTGAATTTGCATGGAACTTTGATTGTCAAAAATCATTTGAAACATTGAAACAAAGAATCAACTGAAGCACCAATTTTAAGAGGACCAAATTGGTCTCTCCTTTTTTCACATATCTATTGATTCTTTAGACGAAACCTTAGGTTTTTTTTATTGGGACAAAAGGATTTAACTCCTTATGATATTGATTACTCAAGTAAAAAAATTGACTCCAGCAGAGTTAAATTATATTGTAACTGAAAATGAGTTTTTTAGTTGTTCATCATTACATTAATTTTTATGAAAATTTTATCCATACAAATCATTTTTTTCATTAGTTACTTAATGAATAAACCAATTACTAATGGAATAATTACAAGATGCTTGTTACTATTACAAGAATTCAATGTTACTATTCTTGATAGACCCTGGAAAATAAAACATAGTCCTTGACTTCCTTTCCCAGAATGAAAAATGGTAATGTTGAAGTTATCGTAAAAGACAATTTTCCTAATGAATATATTTTTTACAGTATTTACTAAATTGCCTTGGTTTACGGATATTTCCAATTATTTAGCTACAGGAAAATTTCCACCATAATTGTCGAGCAAAAAGAAAAGAAAAAAAGTTATCAAAACTAGTTCATCCTATTCATGGATCGATGGGGAATTATTCAAAACTATACAAGATTTGATCATTCGAATATGTGTTTGAGAAAATGAAGTACTAGAAATTTTAAAAATCTTGTCATGATGAACCATGTGGAGGGAATTTTGCTGGAAAAAATAATTTCTTACAAAATCCTTTTTTTTGTGATATTATTGGCCATCTATTTTCAAAGATGTCAAAGAATATTTTAAAATATGTGATAGCTATCGAGAGAATGGGAAAGCCAATACCTTATGATGAAATTCCTCTACAAACTCATGTAGTTGTAGATACTTTTGAAAATGGTCTCTATATTTTGTTGGACCTATATATCCTTCATCCAAATAGAAAAGGTACATACTTGTTTGCACTGATTATGTCAAAAAAATGGGTAGAAGTTAAGCCTCTTTTATTTGCAAATGAAAATGTTGTAGTTACATTTCTTTTTGAGGATATTTTTTACTTGTTTTGGTGTTCCAAGAGAAATTGTAACATATCAAGGTACCTAATTCACATCTAAGTTGGTACAGAAGATTATGGAGCAGTCTAAAATCAATCATTGAAATTCTACTCCATATCACCCACAAGCCAATGGGCAAGTGGAATCTACTAACAAGGTTCTTGAATCAATTCTTACCAAAACTGTGCATTTTGCATACAAAGGATTGGGCGTAGAAAAAATTCTAGAAGCACTATGGGCATATCGAACCACATGGAGGAACACAACTGGGCATACTCCCTTTGAGCTTGTCTATGGGAAGAAAATTTTGTTCCCAATCGAGTTCCAAGTGGAGACCTACGAAAAAAATTGTTAAATTGGTCCTTGACCTCGTCAAAAGCTTAGAAGAAAAGGATAGCACAATTGAATGAGCTAAATGAAATCTGCAAGATAATATCAAAGAACTAGCATATGCAACACCAAATATGAAAATGACATGACAAGTTCATCAAAGACAAAAAGTTCAAACAAGGCAACTAGACACTTATTTTTTTATTCCAAGTTTAAATATTTTCAAGGCAATTTTTAGACTCATTGGCTTGGTCCTTATGAGATTGATATTTTTTTTTACAAGGGATTATTCAAAATCAAGACTATTGATGATGAAAAAAATGTATTTTCTTGTTAATGGCCATAAATTGATAGTATATCATAAACCATTGATAGAGGAGGAATTTTTTTAAAGTATCTACAAGAAAATTTTGAGTTTAAGTTGATTAAGGAAGGAGATTTTTCCCTCCTCACTTTTCAACTTCATTGTAATTCCTTTTTTCAATAAAAATAAATAAATAAATAAATAAATGTATAAATATGAAAAGCCCCAAGGGATAGCTCAACCGTTTACCGAGCCGGACGTGGGTCCTCTCCGTAATTAGGGAGGTCACGGGTTCGATTCCGAATTTGAGTCCCTTGGGGGTCGGCGCTCATAATCAGCCGCCGACGGTTTATCGCGCGTACCATCCGGATATTCAGGGAAGTGCACCCGGTTTCTCCGCGAGTTTATTCCTCGGAAAAAAAAATATGAAAACCAACTTTATTGGAATGTTTATAAATAAAATATTTGTTGAAAACCAAGATTTATTGCGCTAATATTTTCGAAATCTTTTTTTCTCTTATCCTTGTTTCCTTTTATACCTCTTTTTTCCTCAAATTTTTTAGGTGATCAACTATAAAAAAATAAGGAAGTATTTTTCCGATAGATCCATAAGTCGATAGACATAACTCCTATAATTTTGCAGCCAATTCACTGTTCCGCAACCAAAAAAAATTTCAACAGATAGTAAAATGTATCTAAAGAAACATTAAGGTATGTAAGATACTTGAGCTATGTTTCATTTAAAAACTTGTACTTTAAATTATGGATGTGATATTAAAGGATTGAAAATCTTATAAATATATTAACCATTATGACCTTAACCCCTCATCACTTCACACTTGTCACATCAAATTTTGATTAATAAATCAAGCACATAACACCAGTCCTTTGAAAGCGATATAGGAAACTATGCAAGTACAAGTCGGACATAATAGTAATTCCTTCATCCATACCTTACCTCACCATCATTTCAAACCCGCTCCATATTCATTTCTCATTCCAAATACTTCACTCTTCATTTTTCTTCCATTTGACGATCGAAGAGAGCATTACTGGGACCGAAACCTTCTCCACACGATGGGTACGCTTGTTTGATATGAACCAAATGGTGAGAAATGTATCTAAGCTTATTCCCGAGTTAAGGAGCAACTACAATAGGTGGGGTGGATCCAGCTTCTTCTATAATTTCAATGGATATGAATCAAAGGTTACTAAAGAATTCGCTTGAGCCTTTGACGGAGTAGAGGTTGAAATTGGGGACATCAAACTCATTCTCACATAATCGAGTGATAGTGGAAGCAACATGACTCCCAAGGAATGGAGAAAGTTGGTTTAAAAACAATAGAATAAGGAGAATGATTGGGTACACTTATTAAAGGAACCGAGATATGGAATTATCTATTTTCAACAAAGGTATTCATTTCACAACATTAAAAGGAAAATGGATAAATATTCTATTAGTAATCCAAGTAATTCATAACATGCGATGGGGGGATTTGGAATAATGTTTATTCATCATGATACACTTATAATGCACATTCTTGATGGATTAGAAATCAATTTACCCTAATTTTTTATCGCAAATCTTGAATAAAATGGCATTTAGTATTCAAAGAGAATATAGGTCCATAGATAGTTCTTTGTAACATCATGGACTCATTAAGATTTTTTTTAGAAGAACATTTTCAATCAAAAGGGGATAATTTGTAGGATTTCTTGGTAATAAATCATTTTGTGGAATCTTAAGTGAAATAACCAAGCATAAAAAATGAAAAGAAGTAGGAGAAAATTAAACCCTAGTTCGAAAAAAGAGAAAACCCAAGAAGAAGTTCAAGAAGAAAATGTGACTCGAAATTCCCGAAGACTCATTTGAGGACAATACTCCACTGTCTCAATTTCTTGGAAAATTAAAATAGAAAAGTGACAAACAAAAATATAGAAGGAAGAAAGCGAGCCCAAGCTAGCTTGTGACCGAATTAAAGAAGAAAACAAAAGGCGGTGAAACTAAAAAAACAAAATATCAAAAGATTGAATGTAAGGAGGAGTAAGAGAATTTCAAAATTATCAACAAATACTCAATCACTAGAGATAATTGATATTTAACATGACGGGTTTAATACACGTCCCGGTACAATCGATCCAATAGGAAATCCACAAGGTGGACCCCGAGAAATTGATCCGAGTTCAACAAGAGATCTACGACTATGTATAATATCTAGAGAAAAAGGCACAAAAGAAAGAAAAATCATCTCAATTTGAAACATGTGAGACCTCAAAGCAACAAAATCAAGTATAGAACAAGGTCAAAACATTGAAGAAAATCTGAATCGAGATGTTTATGAATTAGAAATCCTTACCAAACATTTGATGCAAGAGAGAGAAGAGGCTAAGGTTTAAAATGATATACTAAGGACTCGAATGACAACATATTACTACACCTCTTTCATTGGTACAAAAAACAATAAGAAGCGTAAATCTCAAAATACGTTTCTTAAAAAAAAGGTCGACGGATTACAAAGAAAAGTTTTTTATAAAGAAACCAAGGACCATGTTCATTATGAAAAAAGAAGAAAAAAAAGTAATAGCATAGATGTACTTGCGTAACGATCATAAATCATTCACTAAAAAGGAGAGGACATGAATAAATTTTGAAATTTTTGGTGCATGAGGACATGCAAAGCCTTTAGTGTGGGAGAATGTTGAAGTTTAAGAATGACTCTTTTTAACCACCCTTTTTGCCATCATATTCCACCTTCCTATCATTTTTCTATAAAACCTCGAATATTAATGTCATGATCAAATCCTACAAGATATTAAATCATCCATATTTAATTTCTCTGTTTTTAATGAAATTATGACTAAAGTATCTTACAATCATTGAATTATGTACATTATCGCAATTGATATTTGTTTCTAAAGCATAATCTATTGTTAGATAGGTTGCAGAGCTCTAGAAGAATGAAGAAGACAACCAAAATATTAAATTTTTTCCTTTAGATGGACAAGCACCTACTAGAATTACTTGGCAAGCTAAGAAGTGAGAAATATTGATGTCAAAGGTTGGATCAAATATGAAAATTGCATGTTGCGGATTGAGAACAAGTAGCGAGAGAATCAAGCGAGCGAGGAACCGAGTTGTTAGAACATGAAATATCATATGACTTGCTTTTCCAATGGAAAGTCATAAATATATTTGGATTCTTAATAGATCGATCTCGAGTGTCAATTTTGTTTATGATTTATCGACTTTAAAATCTTTAAAAGTTGGTTTTATTATTAGTATAAATAATAGTGACCAAGAAAAAAGAACATAGTTATGAAGTCGTTGTGATTATTGTTATTAATATTTTAATCCTTCCAAGGACATACTCGATACTCGTGTTCCTTTAATACAAGATTCCCGTTAACTTTTCAATGTGTGGGTGAAGTCATGATTGATAGTTGATCCCGCACTCCACGAGGCCCCCTCGGGAGCTATGAGGTTTTCATTTTAATTTTTTTTTAACTAGTTTAGTTTATCTTTTCTATATGTTCATTTTCGTTACGATTGCATTTCGAGTTATTTTATTCTTATCATAGAGTACTCGTTGTAGTCTCTACAACACCACCCAAAATTTTGGGTGTATTCAAAATTTCGGGTCCCCCCTTTGCTCACTCGGCCATTAGGGTTTTGACCCGGTGTGTAGTCGATAACACCCCTCATGACCTATTCCTACCAAATCTTGTCACCACACCGACTTGTCTTGGTGTGTCATCAATACACTAAGGCACAAGGTTTGCCGCTTTTAGGAGCACCGAGAGTTCACCGTTTAATCTCGGAGATAGGTTTCCCCTAGATTGTCATGGTAGCAGACCTCGAACGATCTTGACCTTCTTCCAGACCCCTTGACAAACCTTCTCATCAACATGACAAGATACTTTTGCTACAATCACGTCATGTGTGGGGGGGGGGTATCATCATGCATACACTTGAGTGGAAGTTTTATGTACATAGCATATGTCCATTGGAAGCACGTTCACCGTATATCATTTAGGTATTCTATTTGGGTATCCCACCAAGATCATGGTTGTATGTAAAGTATTTGGGGACATCATTCTCTAAAAGGAAACTCGTGAACTAATTTATATTGTAATGTTTCATGCTGGTCGATCCCACAGATGATATGCCCAACAATGTCACCACCACACCAAGGGAAAGAAACTAAAGCTAAAACAACAAATAGCACACTAGTTGGGGGAATTTTTCGATCACGGTTAAGCCACATCTTTCCCCGGATGTGTAGTTCCATTCCTAAAGGGAGAGGGTTACCCGATTCAAATGGTTATATATTTATTGAAGAAAAGGGTGGCTTAAATCAACAGCGCATGTATCAATTTGACAATGTAGTTGTGTCGTGGGCTTTTGAATGCAACCCTTGGCATTCCAAATTCCTATTTTCATATCATTTGGTGGGATCCTAGTAAGTTTAAGGACATATATGATGAATATCACTTTATTGATTTTCCTAGAAATGATGTGAGGATTGTTAGAAAGCACCGAAAGCCATGGTTAAAGAGAAAATGAAGGATTCTAATGACCACACATTATGAAATGCTTTAAAAGTCATGGGCTATCGTGGGCATAAATCCAGCTCCATAAATGAGCACTTTATTGATCGCCCAAGGAGTCATATTTTGGGAAGTCCTAAAACTTGTACACGACATGAACACATATGTCTCGGAGACCTTACTATTTGGGAGGTAGTATGTTCGAAGGAAATTGACCGAGGAGGCCACTAAAACGTAGGAACATTTAGGATACATTAACCCGACACCATCAATATTCTCCACAAAATAAATTTCTAATCGTTCATTCGAAGCCGCTCAAAAAATGATGTGCGGCTTTTTCTTTGACATTTGAGGTGGTGGGTGCTCAAAACATATAAATGCATTTACCATAGACCACAATAGCACATTAAAGAAATTCGGAGGTCGCATGGTTAGTCTCGAGAAAGGCCAAAGCTCTTAAAAAGAAGTTCGTAAGGACGTAAATAATGAGAGAAAGCAAGAGATGCATCCTCGCTATACAAATTGGTAGCCGAGGTGCACGACCAAGAGGAATTTCAAGCGCGGAAAGAGGCAAGCGGGAGACCCTCCAAACAACCAATGTCGGTAAGATCGCATTTCATGAGATGCATCGAGGCGCTGCTCGATAACGTTGAAAGTAGATGTGATATTTCATCGTTGCGTGGCGTGACCATTCGACTAAATGGCATTTGAACACCACAATGCGGGCACACTATGAACAACACCTTTGCTTATGTGTTTGACTCGATGGAAGATTCGCACTCGGCGTCATAGGTATCATGATAAGTGTACCACCACTGGCTATTTCTTTTTTGCAGCAACATCCCACATTCTAACAATAAAAAACCTCTTGCCTCACTAATAATCAACATGCAAGAACCATTACCAAGAGCTGATCCGTCATCAAATCACACAAGAGCATTTTTTTCTACAGCCGCAATGGATGCAACTCAACCACGAGCGTGACCTTGCGACCTCCGCTCAAGTCACAGGGTATCATGGGTCGGAAAGTCACAAAACTTAAGAATGAGCGGAAGCCGCAACCTTTGTGAACAGTGACTATGCGACCTCTATAGGTCGCTATCCCCGCTTAGGTCGCCAAGTAGCACATTCTATATGGGGGGAAGAAAGGATGAGTTATGACCCACGCGATCGCTACAAGTCACAATCCTCGCAAGCTTGGAGGTCACAAGCAACCCTTGGGTCGTAGGTCACAAGTAGCCCTTGGGTCGCAAGTCGCAATTGGATCAAGTCGCAAGTCGCGGATGACTCGGGGTCGTAAGGTGGCAAGATCGCAGTGCCCAAAGTAACCCCCCGGGTTGTAGGTCGCAAGTAGCCCCCGGGTCGCGAGTCGCAAGTAGCCCCCGGGTCGCGAGTCGCAAGTAGCCCGGGTCGCAGGGTCGCAGTGCCCCAGGGTCGCGGTCGCAAGTAGCCCCCGGGTCGCAGTCGCAAGTAGCCCCCTAGGTCGCAGGGTCGCAAATGGACCAAGTCGCAAGTTGCGGATGAATTAGGGTTGCAAGGTCATAGGTCACAAGTAACCCTTGGGTCGCAGTGTCGCAAGTAGCCCCTCGGGTCGTAGGCTGCAAATGGACCAAGTCGCAAGTCAACCCAACGATTGGGAAGACCAAGAGTCAAGGGAAACTCAAAGGACATCTCAGCCTATATATACAACTTCGGGAAATGACACTAAGGACTTTTTAGCTCTGTAATTGAAGCCAATAGTATAGAGGAATTGGTGCTTGAGAGCTAAAGGCACTCGACTCTTGGTATCAAGTAGAGAGAGAGGTAGTGAGGCTAGGGTTTTGGTATCATGCATTGAGATGAATAGCCCATGTTCCACTATTGGGTTTTGATGAGTTGTAAACATGTATTTGACGTTACAACAACATTAATAATATATTTTATTTTCCAAAGACCGATTCATGTGCTTGCTTATGGTGATAGTACTAGTTGTCTAATATTTCACTATGTTGTACGGGTGCTTTCATGCATGCAATGGATTATGAACTAATTCACAGTTGTTGCATGTACGTTTGCTAATGAAATAGTGTTTATTTGTTCCTTTCCATGTGAGTGATCTATTGTGAACTACTTTGCGAGTTAAATTCTAGCATGTTTTTGTTCATGTATGTCCGATTGGTTTTTTTCAACTCATTGATCCCACTCACAGACATACCCCCTTTTTATTTTGCTTTGCTTAGACATGCTTGTATCTTTTTTTTGTGGTTCGTCAATCTTGGGCTGATTTTTCTTAGCTGATTGGTCGTTTCACCTTTTGCCTCTCGCTCCATCATCTTCTCATTCGACAACTAAGAGTAGAAACACTTATGGCGACAGTTGGGCCCACATACCGGATGGGGGCTCCTATCCCAAACGGTGTGAGGTCTAATCGGGACCTTTCACCGGGGAGACCCCCTTGTTGTCGACAATACAATTTTTGCTCGTCAACAAATTGGCGCAATAAGGAGGGCCGGATGAAAAGCCGAGCCCTTAGAGCCTAGCGATTAGTCTCATATCCGTAACGGCTCGTCCCGCAAATCATTCTCCCAAGATGTTTATCAGATTTATCCCGGGTCTCTCGATGTTCAATTCCCGATGAACCTATGTATCACTTGTCCTAGTTAAAATTTGACGGTGAGAATGCGGTTTCCATAGCTCGAGCACCTTTTGGATTTTCGTTAGTTTTGTGAGTGTTACAAAAATTGATGATGAGGAGTTGGCTTGTGTGCTTTTCTCCCTCACTCTGGAAGGTCGCATTAAGAAATGGTGCCGCACATTTCCAAGCAACTTCCATCCATTAGTTCGAGCGAGTCGCCGGTGAATTACAACAAGCTTTTCATAGGTACGATTTTCAAAAATGTATTAATAAAGTTAAATGAGATCAGAATGGAACATCAAGAATCTCTAGAGGAATTATCTATCAGATTTGTTCATTTTTTTTTAGTTCCCCGAAAGGGATGTTGATTGGAAATATTTAATTGAGTAGTTTAGACGAGTGGTTTTCATTTCCCTAGAACACTTTCAATCGGAAACAAAGCCCGATCCCGGTGTTCATTATGATAATCCTCAAATTTCTAGTTGTTCGGACTCTTGTCCCTAATTTTTCCTTGTCTATATCCCCGATTCCAGAACACATTTAGGCCTCCAAGAAGAATATTACTATTCCTCCTCCTAAATTTTCGTGTAATGAAGTTGTGGTCACAAAAGTTCTAAGTGATGATAGACATGTGCAAGAAAATAAAAAATTGTTGTACCACCCCCGAATCTTTCATGCACCCCTGTCAAATCGTAGCTTTAAAACCAAATTGGCCCAAAATTTCTCCCTCGTCAATGAAACCAATCTCGAGTCCACCGAACATTTTCCCTAGGTTCGCTTTCTAAATCTTATTCTCATACCGAAAATAGATTGAGCCTTGTCCCTGGATAAAGTTGATTTCCTTACAAAGTCATTGGACCATGATAGGCATGTGGGATCATTGTTCTCTCCAGATGACATCGATGTGCGAGATGAAATTCCTTCTATGGTTGATAGCCCCACATTTGAATCATTTCATCCATTATTCCCCTGATTCATTTCATGAGTCTACCACACCGATAGTTTCTTCAAGTCATTAAAAATTTTCTTGTACTAGTGTTGGCGACAATCATAAGCACGCGGGTGGTGTTTCAAAATCATATTACGAAATTGATGAATCTCTTATGTCCGATATTTTTTCATCCAAAATATTTAAAAAATGACAAGAGTGACTTCCTATCTTGGCAACCTCAAGATGTTTCTCTTGTCGAGTCACCTACATTACTAGTCTGGGAGGAGTGTAGTATACCAAATGCCCAAATTGATGGCTCCAATAATCACTACTTATTTGAAAACATTTTCACTCACGCCTCCGAGAATTGTCATTCGTATCTATCTCGTTGACCATATGAAATCACCAAAATTTGATGATCTCGCTTTGTGATGATTCAAGGATCCATCAGGAAATTGAAGCAGCTCAGCCTTCTGCTGGTCGTTACCTCAAGTTCTTACAATCATGATGAGACCCCGAAACAAGAAAAAAATAGGGTTTTTTGAAATGACGATTCCCACGTATCACACTCCTCTCAAGCATAACCACACCGAATTTCAACTCATTTGGGTAGGTCTTCCATTCAAGAGATGTTTCTCTCGAGCAAATATTTCTATCCCCTAACAATTTCGGTATGCAACAACCCTGATATACCTTAACTTATTCACTAGAAGGAAAAAAACCGGCCATGGTCTCTAATATTTTCGGTTGTTGCCCAGCCAAGCACTGATTACACTCATGAACAAGCGTGTGATGTTTGGTAAACGTCTCTACTGCTCGAAAATCTTCCGTTCAATTCATCCTATCCTCGGGGAATCTAAAGTATTTGATATATTGGATGGTCAACTTGTCGGTTTGCAAACATTTGGCCGAATTAATAATAATCCCACTCACGGTTTTTCCAATCACCACAAATAATGATGACATCCATTTGCTAGTCGACCTCACGAGACCATCGAAGTTTTAAAGCCCCCCCGTCCGAAGATCCAGATCCAAGATGGAAAAGCACTTCAACCTCCGCCTGACAAGCTACTTCACATCCTCACATCCCCGATGGACCCCATGTACAACTTCAAACTAGGGTTTTCAAAATTAGGGTTTTCGCACTTGGGTTTGCAAGCACCTCAAATTTTCCTAACGAGATGCTTATCTTTTTCCATTCCATCAAATTGATCATCCTCAACATCATGGTGAGATCCCCTGGCTAGTTTGGTGGATCCTATCCGATGAATATACTGCAAATAGGCAATGTCCCACCCCGCTTTCGTCTGGGACATAGGGTGGTGCGTGGATGGATGTGTGTCATTTATAAATGATTTTTAGGTTTTAGGTACATATTTCGTGTATCGGGATGAAAGTGAGATTCAAATCGAACAATCCATTCAGCATGTTCTCCGGTAAGTAGCCTTGACCTTCTTGTTGTCGCACATGCTTTTTCGTGTAAGGCTTGTGGTCGGTACACAATTTTTTATGTTGTATCTGATTGTGAGCATTGTTGTTCTTGTAAGGGCGGGGAACTAATGCGATGGTCGTACCTTGAAGGCTAATTTCACATAACACAACCGCCCCTCTAGTTAAATTAGGGTTTTAGGTTTAGGCTAGCTAGGATCCGTTAATAAAAGTTTGTTATTTCAGAGTTGTTAATTAGGTTTACTTGCGAAAGTTTTGCTTTATGGTTTAAAATTATGTTTGTTGTCTTATCTTACGATCGTAGCTTTACACATTATAATTTTTTCATTTATGATGCACTCATTTCTCTTTCGGTTTTCTTATTGCTTTGCATAATATTCGGTTAATCATCGCATGTGCTTTGCCTTGTTTTTTTCCACTCGCAACTAGTTGATCTTTCTCGCACATGTAGCATTGCATTGTGTCACAAGCCTCGTCTATTGAATCTCATTGTACACCTTCTTCCTCGCATCATTTGCAGCTTGTTGAGATAGTTGTGAAATTTTTCGTACATTGCATACCATTGCATGAGCCCTCATTGAACCCGGGCCTTGAAACCCTCGGTCCCCGGACTAGATTTCTTACTCCCCCTTGCACGGTTTTAAAGCTAGATTTATTGATTTTACCTCTTTGCGGACATCAAAATCTGATGATCTTTCTTACTTGTTTTTCCCCCGATTGTTGAAATCCTAACTCCATTGTTTGCGTGAGGTTGCGGTGGTTACGTCAAGAGGCAACTTCTCTTAGAACAGTCATCAAAGTCACGTTCTCACAATAATGCCTATAGTATAAATTCATTAGCTAGGGAGATACAATTCGGTTGCTTGTGGGGGAACCCTAACGAGTTTGAATGGCCTATACCCATAACTCGAGCCTTGTGCCCGACATAGTCTCGAACATCTTAATGATATATTTTTCATAGTTTTCCTATGGGTGGGAGATGGGGTGAAGGCTTGGCATGAGGGAAAACCCAAATTAGAATATATTTCACTTTCTATCAAACAAGAAACAAGCCCTCTCTTGCCTATAAAATAAGTCGAGATACCTCATCCGCCCATGCAAATAAGTGTCACAAGCACATAAAATTAAGTGCTACAAGCACATGAAAAAAAATAAGGGTAAAGGATTGAGAAAGGCTTCCCCGTGGAGAGAGGTAACACAATGACTCGGGTCGGGGTATCGACCGAGCTCACGCGGCGGCGGAGCAACATTTGTGATTTCTTGAGGTCACTCCGCCGAGATACTGTCTAGTCCCCGCCAGCAACGGAGCAACACCAAAAAACTTATTTTTAAAATTTTGAATATAATAAGCCCACTGCCTTTCTCTCCACATCATCATCAAACTTTTGGCATCCGCGACCTTCGCTTTGATGTTTTCTAATTTACATGACCTAGTTGAGGCACAAGGATTGGGCATATCTGTAAGGTCAACGTAATATAAAGAGTACCCATAGACCTTACTAAATATTCCTTTGCATCACTATCTAGACTCGCAGTATTATTGGGACGTTAGAAAGAGATGCTCGATTTTACCAGTAGTTTCGCCATTTGTTGTAGCCGCTACAACACCATCCAAAATTTTGGGTATATTCAAAATTTTGGGTCCCCCTCTGCTTGCTCGACCATTAGGGTTTTGACCCCGGGATCGTAGTCGATGACACCCCTGTGACCTATTCCTTCCAAACCTTGTCACCACACCAACTGGTCTCGGTGTCTCATCAATACACTAAGGCATAGGGTTTGTCGCTAAAGGAGCACCGAGAGTTCCCCGTTGAATCTCGTAGGGATTGGTTTCCCTCTATATTGTCATGGTAGTAGCCTCGGACAATCTTGACTCGCTTCCGGCCCCTCGCAAACCTTCTCATCAACATGACAAGATAATTTTGCTACAATCACGCCATGTGTGGGGGTATCATCATGCATACACTTGAATGGAAGTTTTTTATGTACATAGCATATGTCCATTGGAGGCACATTCATCGTATATCATTTAGGCATTCTATTTGGGTATCCCACCAAGATCATGGTTCCATGTAAAGTATTTGGGGACATCATTCTCTAAAAGAAACCGTGAACTGATTGATATTGTATTGTTTCATGCGAGGTCAATCCCATAGATGATATTCCCAACAATGTCACCACCACACTGAGGGAAATAAACTGAAGCAAAAACAACAAAGAGAACACTAGCTTTGAGGGAATTTCAATCACGGTTAAGCCACATATTTCCGGATGTGTAGTTCCATTCCTAAAGGGAGAGGGTTACATGATTCAAATGGTTATATATTTGTTGAAGCAAATGGTGGCTTGAATTAACAACGTGTATCAATTTGCAATGTGGTAGTCTGTGGCGGTGGCTTTTGAATGCAACCCGACATTCCAAATTCCTATTTTCATAGCATTTGGTGGGAATCCTAGTAAGTTTAAGGACATATATGACGAAGATCACTTTATTTATTTTCCTAGAAATGATGTGAGGATTGTTAGAAAGCTGCACCAAAGTCGATGCTTAAAGAGAAAATGAAGGATTATAATGACCACACATTATGGAATGCTTTAAAAGTCATGGGCTATTGTGGGCATAAATCCAGCTTTCCGTAAATGAGTGCCTTATTGATTGCCCAAGGAGTCATATTTTGGGAAGTCCTAAAACTTGTACGTGGCATGGACGCGTATATCTCGTAGACTTTCTATCGTTTGGGAGCGATATGTTCGAAGGAAATTGACCAAGGAGGCTTCTAATATGTAGGATCATTGAGGATACATTAAATTGGCACCATCAATATGCTCCACAAAATAAAGTTCTAATCATCCATTCGAAGTCAGCTCAAATATGACGTGCGGCTTTTCTTTGACATGTGAGGTGGTGGGTGCTCAAAACGGATAAATGCTTTTACCATAGACCACAATAGCACATTAAAAGAAATTCGGAGGTCGCATGGTTAGTTTCCCGAAAGGCCGACGCTCTTTAAAGAAGTTTTTAAGGACGTAAATGATAGAGAAAGCAAAGAGATGCGTCACTGCTATACAAATTGGTAGCCGAGGTGCACAACAGATAGGAATTTCAAGCACGTAAAGAGGCATGCGGGAGACCCTCCAAACAACCAATGCTAGTAAGATCGCATTGCATGAGATGCATCGAGGCACTTTGTTCGGTAACGTTGACAATAGACGTGAGATTGTACTCTATTTGCGAGGAGTGACCATTCGACTAAATGGCATTCGAACACCACAATGCGGGCACACTATGAACAACACCTTTGCTTATGCATTTGACCCGATGGAGGATTTGCACTCGGCGTCATAGGTATCGAGATAAGTGTACCACCACTATCATTTATGTTTACGACGCAACAACCCACGTTCTAACAAGAAAAAAACCCTCTTGCCTCACTAATAATTAGCATGAAAGAACCATTACCAAGAGCTACTCCGTCATCAGGGTCACACAGTCACATTTTTGCTATAACATCGGCGGATGTGACTCAACCACGAGCGCGATCTTGCGACCTCTGCTCGAGTCATAGGTATCACGGGTCGGAAAGTCGCAAACCTCAAGAATAGAGCAGCAAGGCTGCACCTTTGGTGAACAAAAACTATGTGACCTCCATAGGTTGCTATCCTCGCTAAGGTCACCAAGTTGCACATTTTATACGGGGGTAGAATAGATGAGTTGCGACCATGCGATCGCTAGCAAGTTGCAATCCTCGCAAGGTCAAAGGTTGCAAGTAACCCCTAGATCATAGGTCGCAAGTAGCCCCCAGGGTCGCAGGGTCGCAATGGATCAAGTCGCAAGTCGCGGATGACTTAGGGGTCGCAAGGTCGCAAGTCGCAAGTAACCCCCTGGGTCACGGTGTCGCAAGTCGCCCGGGTCGCAGGGTCACAAATGGACCAAGTCGCAAGTCGCAGATGACTCAAGTTTGCAAGGTTGCAGGTCGCAAGTAACCCTGGGTTGCAAGTCGCAAGTAGCTCCTGGGCCGCAGACTCACAAATGGACCAATTCGCAAGTCACTTACGATCAAGAAGACCAAGAGTTAAGGGAAACTCAAAGGACATCTTAGCATATATATAAAACTTCGGGAAATGACACTAGGGACTTTTTAGCTCTACAATTGGAGATAGTAGGACAGAGGAATTGGTGCTTGAGAGCTAAAGGCACTCAACTCTTGGTATTAAGTAGAGGGAGAGGTAGTGAGGCTAGGGTTTTTGGTATCATGCATTGAGATGAATAGCCCATGTTCCACTATTTGGTTTTGATAAGTTGTAAACATGTATTTGACGTTGCAACAACATTAATAATATATTTTGTTTTCCAACACCGATTCATGTTCTTGCTTGTGGTGATAGTACTAGCCGTCTAATATTTCACTATGTTGTACTGGGTGCTTTCATGCATGCAATGGATTATGAACTAATTCACAGTTGTTGCATGTACATTTTCTCTTGAATCTGTTAGCGCTCGAATCTACCTTAGGGTCTGAAATAAGGTAAAACTCAAGGCAACATCAAACCAAGCTCGGCCCTCGTAGCTAGCCCCTACGAGGACAGGGAGAGAGGCTCTCTCCGCGTCTATCTCGGCAAAAAGATGTCCAATAGGGCCCGAGATGACCTATAATGAATGCTGATTTTAGGATAGTAAATAAATATGAAAGAAATGTTTGATGAATGGATGAATTTTCACGGGGCCGTATGGGACCAAGGAACGCATGAGCGAGAGAGATTAAATCAAGGACACGGATTATTTCGTGAGGCAAGACATGCAGGGAAGTTTAGCAATCAAATTTGGAATAATATGGAGTGGAAAGACAATTGAGAGGCTGAAAAGGGCATGTGTGATGAATCCTTTTCAGCATGAAGAAAACCATACGAACATGAACGCTTTCCCAAGGCGAGAGAAGTAAACCGAATTCTACCTTTCTTACTTAAAAGCATTCAGCTGGAAATGATTATGAATGAAATGTAAAAAATTACAAGATACATATGAAATGAGTAGAAAACACTTATGCTAAAACTCATACCACAGGGAATCTAGGGAATCATAGTCTGCATCATTTCATTAAAATCTTTGCCAAAACTCATACAATGCAAATGTCGGGTTTTTCTCCACACGTTTCCCAGAACTCTCTCTCCCTTCAAATGTTTACAATACAATAAATAAACGGAACATCGTTCCCCTAAAGATCGATGAAAAATAAGGAGATCAGTTTCAATCGAAACTACAAAGATAAAAAAAGATCGATTCATCTATTCTAAAAAACAGAACATCGTTACACTATTTCATTTAAGATTTTCTGGTGACCAATGAAAAGGCGTAGTGTGGATCTCATTTAATCGTGGCTATGGGAAAATTAGGAAATCCAAGCCTATTGTAGATATCTTAGCTTTATTTAGGCATTCGGTCTTTGACTTTGCGCTTACTTTCCTTTATGTTTTTCTGATGCCGTCTTGTCCCAAAATCGAGATCCACAATAATTAGAGCCTCCCCTTCAAAATTGGGCCTTGCCAATACAACACCGAAGGAGAAATAATAACACTTCCACCTGCACATACAACACTCTCCGGAGACATATTCTCCTCTCGAACCTCCAAAGACATAATCCGGTGGAGGAGGTAAGTCGTTCTTTTGTGAAGCCGATTAGTGACTCACAAAACATCCACCCTTCGCACCTATATGGCGCATTGTTATTTTCCATGAATCTCTTGCATCCGCGATTGGCGCATAATAAATTTCCACCCTTTTAGCATACATAGCTGTTCTCATAAGAGGCATTCGGTTTTCCCATACTTAATCATTGTCACCATATGAATTCAAGTTCTAGATTCGATGAGTATTCACTCATGGTTGAGAACTCTATGAACATGTTGCTCAACATTATCATTCTCATTTAGACCGACGATTCTAAGTGTCAAAATACGGACTTCGGGAAGATTGTTCATTCATGAAATCTAACGAGTGTGCTCGTGAAAAACCGAGCAAAATATCCTTATCTTGCTCATTTTTTGTAGAAATTCCCATGAGTTATCTAATTGGTGTCGTTCTACAAAAAAGATCCATGTTTTGGATTTTTTGGAATTTGACTCCAATTGCCCGGAAAACGTACCAAAAATATTGACCATCCCTAAATTTAACATTTTGGAGATGAATACACCTTCTAGCTCGCAAATATGGTTAAAAGGCCATCCATATTCCAAGACTGTGAGTCCGAACTGATCATCTATTAACCCTATCAAATGGCCCAGAAGTAATGTGGGAATGACCAAAGTCAAAACAACAACTTCCATTTGCCATAGCACAAACCTTATTTGAAAAACAAACCCAATCAAGGATGCAAATATAGATCCAATAAACCATACGGGTACAGGGATTTCTATCATAAATTGCACCGAGTGCTTCACCCAACAATGAAAACCATAAGTATAAACTTTGAGTCGAAGGCTCGCAACTTTCCCTCTTCGTGAATTGCTAAAGCTCACAATTATATTCATCTAATCTAAACATGCCGACGAAGCATTTCAAAAATCGAGAGAGTATTTGACCCTTGTGTTAGTACTCGAATCTATAGGGATCGCCAATGAAATGGTCACAAGCAATTTGAAAATTTGGAGCGATGAAGACCAATTCAATTTGAATTTTATGAAGTAATGACAAAATTTTGACTATATGTCCCGTGCGCCGCGCTGCGTGGGTGCGCCGCGCGGAAAGAAAAATGCAAAGGGAAATTTCGGCTCTATGCGCCGCGTCGATTCCGTGCACCGCGCCTCTTTCCTATGCGCCGCGCGCAATCTTCACACAGATCACGGCTTTAATATCACAACTTTGTTCTTCCAATCTTCACACTCGACTTCTCTCTTAAGAAAATGAAATTTGAAAGTGGACAATATCTCATTGAACCATAAATTTTTATTTTTACTTCGTAATAACCCACTTTGTACGGTATGTAGAACTTTGGCACTTTGACAAAATTTGTCTTTCATTTCCTTCTACGACCTTCTTTAGCTGAAATGATGATTCTTCACGATGATTGTTTTGCGAGGATAGGAGCCGCTGAAAACTCAGCAAGATGACCAGGGCTACCTAAAGAACCGTAAAACTTGAAAAACCTTATCAATCATGTATTAAACACAACTTAATGATTTCTTCTTCAAAACAGTAGTTTTAAAGAAGAAATGTCCTTCAGACATTATTAATGATGAGAATCTTGGAATAAAAACTCATCGAAGACATCCTCATGGCTCTATGGGCATTATTCGACATTTCGAGGACCAAACCCCCGCACCGAGAAACTGAAAATGACATCTAAAACATGAAATGCGAGAAAGCGAAATGATCTCGGACGGAGGAATGACAAGACCGAATCTAACGAGAATCAATGTTTATTTGTTCCTTTCCATGTCGGTGATCTATTGTGAACTACTTTGTAGTTAACTTCGGCGTGTTTTCATTCATGTATGTCCGATTGGTTTTTTCAGCTCATCGATCCCAATTACAAGATACCCCCCTTTTTTTATTTTGCCGCTTAGACTTGCTTGTATCCGTGTTTATGGTTCGTCAATATTGGGCTGATTTTTCTTAACTCGATTGGTCGTTTCACCTTTTCCTCTACTCCATCATATTCTCATCCGAAAACTAAGATCCAAAACACTTATGGCGTTGACGGCCCACATACCGAGATGGGGCTCCTATCCCAAATGGTGTGAGGTATAATTGGGATATTTCACTAGGGTGTTATCACTCATATTTTCCTTGAAGTTGTTGGAAAGAGGAAAGGGAGTCCGAGGTAACCACAAACCAACTTTTAGGTATAGAATCTAGCCAACTGCACCCATAGAGGGCTCTCTCTATAAAATTTCGCTTTGTTTTGAAGGATATTAGGCTAGTTATGAAAGTTCGGTGGATTTTGATTGAAATTGGGTGATGAAATTCTATAGCGAGAGGGTAAGATCGAGTATTTCAAGCCATTGGGCTAATGGAGTCAAAGAAGATGGCTTAACTAGAGTAATTTTCTTAACAAAAGATGGTTTCATAGGGCAAGGTAATCAAATAGGGAACAATTATAGATCTAAAGTGAATGGAATGAACTTGAAATAGGTGGAGGGAAATTAAGAATCCTTCAACATATTCAAAAAGGGGGGAAATTGAATGATTATTAACAAAGAGCAATTAAGAAATCTTTATCAAATAATCAAAATGCATAAACTAGAAAAAATAGGAGCAATTAAGAATTCACTGTTTAAACTAGTTCGAAGAAAACATTTAGAATAACAATAAGCCCGCCTACATCGTTGAAAAAGGTATAACCATAAGGGGAGGGCCTTTGGGTGATGTTCGGCAACATGAAGGTTTGGCAAAGGTGATTTAATTCTTCATGGGATAAATTGGCTGATTTCTCAAGTAAATCTCCCATGGAAAGGGGAGTCGTGGGCTTGACCGTGTTGAAATTGTAACATTTCGTTCATGGACCAAGCAGTTATTGGGAAAAGGACGTTTTGACTTGGGGACAATATTGCTCGTTGATTGGGATCATAATTTGCATGGCGAGTAATGGATTATTTTAGGAAAAATGTGGATCGAGGGGAGAAGATACATGGGAAGATTGGATTCCCATAATCCAAAAATGTCGGGAGTCAGTTCGGTAGTTATCTCCGTAGTGGAAAAAAAATTCGAAGAGGATTTTCACCGAGGACGAGGTCTTTGATTTGGAAATCTCCATGCGCTGGCTAGCGATAGTCTAAATATCTATGAGGGGCATTCGGGGGTGCGATATTCGAGCCACGGGAATTTCCATTTCTTGTTATTGTGGATTCGGAAATGAATTCCAAGTTTTGATGAAAAAACGAGCACAACCATAGTTTTGGGAATGCAATTACAATTTTGGGAAAAAAGGGAGAAAAAGGAAGACTCAATCTTGAAACTCGTTTCAGCTTTTCGTGTGAAATTTTAAAACAGAAAACCGAGATTTTGCGAGTTCAACGGAATTTAGGTAAATACCGTTTTCCAAAGAAATACGATAACTAAACATGTGTTGGCTATGGCGGATGAATTCTGGAAAAATCGATCGCAATTTTCTTCGAAGAAGGTGGCGGTTAGCAAACTTCGACGGGTTGATTTGGAATTCGTTGCATGGGACATTGGTCACAATGACGAGATAGTGAAAATGATGCGTACATACGTTTTATTTGCAAGGTCAAAGGTTGGCGAGTAATGGATGACGTCAAGCAAGTACGGTGGCTTCGTCATGGGAGGCAAGCGGTAAGTGGTATTCATTGCACTGCACTTTTGGGGAAGGGTGGTTTTCGAAGAGGGGCGAGCGATTCCATCACGATCAACGACACGTGGCATGGCACTCGCTCAGGAAAAACCACTTGGCCATCATGCGCTATCGTTCGGACATGGATGGGCAACGATATGGATGAAAACCTTAGATCTTGGATTGATCGATCGAATGGTCATCAGAAAGTAAGATGACGAGTAATTAATATGAGCGGGCCCAATGTAATTTATTATGAAATAATCGTATCGGGGATAATTTGATTGGTGAATTAGGTTAATAATTAACCAAGAGGGTTAATTAACATATTATAATGTGGCTGAGATGTTGGGTTTTTAATTGATTGGAATTTCAACCAATTAATCATTTTTAATAATTATATGGTTATTTTTCAACCAACGAGCGAAATATTATTTTAATTGGGAATTTTAATAATTAAAATAATATGGGAAAGGGTTGAGTCATATATGGAATTAAACAATAAAGTTAGAAATTAATATGAAAATGAAATAAAAGTGCTAAGAGTAAAACATTAGGTTAATGTATTTAACTTATGCTTGAATGAATAGGGTTTTTATGAAATATTATATAATTTTCCTAAGTAAAATGGGATTTTTCTGAGGAAAAGATTTTTTAGAAGTGAATGAATGACATGATGAATGGTTTTAAATACTTAGGCTTTTCCAATTATTGGGCCGAGGTTCCGGTCCCTCCAAAAGTCAAGGAAATGCCTTGAGCCCCTCTAATTTTCAAATGCCTTAGTACTTAGGGGAAATTAGTGAAATTTTTAGGGAAAAATGAGAAGGGAAGTTAATAATTTTGACTTTTCTTTGCTTGAAATTCTTCCGATGTAGTGTCCGTCTTTGCACTTGTGATGAAAGTAAAGATTTAATACATCTAGAGTAATTATCCATCACATGTAATTCTGCAACATCATCTACCTACCCTACCTAATTTACCCTACCATTTTTTTTTCTTCTTTATTAGGTGCACTTTGAGCTGGCAAACCCTTATCACATTTTTTTCTTTTACATGTGGAAATCTATCTAATTGTAACCTTATTACATCCAAGGGCTCGATTAAACTGTTGAGATCCTTTTATTTACTCTACCTATCTACTTATTCGCCAAGATTAAACGAGTTGGTCGATTTTTATTCTCTATCTCTAAAAGATAAAATTGAAAAATGAACCAGCCAAGCTTAAACTATTTGATCGTTCATAAATTGTGGCATAAGATACAAGTTGCACACAATTTTGTTTATTACATAAGAGCAAAAAGTAGTGGCATTTAGACTTGCACACTTTCCTTGGCCTTTCTTTTGGTGGGTTCATTTTCTTTTACTTTTTTTGGCCATTTTATTCTTCTCACGCTTTGATTTTTCTTTTAGGGTATACCCTCTTTACATTTTTTAAATTTTTTGATTTTTTTGACGATATGAGGAACCTTTGCAACAAGAAAAGGTATGAACATATTACATATCTCATCAAGTCAATCATGATATATGACACCTATTGGTATAGGAGTCTAACACCGCTCCACTTGGGGATGGCTTTTCCTGGTGAAAAGTTAAGAACAATAGGTCAGCTTGCCCTCTAATGGTTTTGATTGAACCAGTGGAATCTTCTTCCGCTTGTTGCTTTATTGTATGTATGACAAGATATACTTCGAGGCTTAGGAGCCTTCTCTTCGGGCTTCAACTCTAGTAAGTTACTATCCACTCAAAACTAATACATTACAAAGGATATAGTATGTACATGTTAAAAATCGGGATATCCTAATAAATAGGATCAAAGTAATGTTTTCAACATTCGACCATTAACTGTCCTTTTTCGGCTTTCTGTATCATCCAGAGTTTTTCAGAAAATATGTATTGTTTCCTTGTAAATCATGAATAATATAAGGTCCTTTCCACGAGAAGTCAAATTTCCCATGTTTTCCCTTATCCTCTCTTCAGAATCCCATCTTAAAACTTGTTTCCCAGATTTGGAAATCTTCTACCCTGGTCCTTTTATCAAATATCTTCTTTAGTTTCTCCTACAATACTTGGGATCTTTGATAAACTTCCTCTCCGGTTTGTTGCAAATTGATAGTTTGATTTATTCTCCTTTGAATATCATTTGGTTCAACTTGAGCTTCTTGAAGTAATTTCATTACGAGAACTCCTAAAGATGAAGGAAATATAGCCTCAATACCATAGAATAACTCATAAGGATTGGTCCCAATAGATTTTTTGGTGGTGAGTCCGTCTGCTCATAGTGCATTTGTAGGTTTCTTGTGCCAATTTTTCTTGTTTTCCTCCAATAATTTCTTAATAATATTAATGAGACTTTTGTTGGAAGATTCAACAGATTTCCCTTACCCTCGAGGGTAATAGGATGTGGAATGGCTTAGGGTGATATGATATTTATTACATCAACTTATCATCTTATTAGATTTGAAGGTAGCAAAGATTATCAATTATGATTTTCTCGGGACAACCAAATCTTGATAATATATTAGTTTCTAGGAATCCTATGATCACGATGTCATTGGCTTGTCTGGAAGGAATTGCTTCTATCCATTTGGTAAAATAGTTTGTGGCGATAAGGATCCATTTGTGTTGGCTAGAAGAAGGGGGATGGATTTCTCCAATGAAATCCAAGCCCTATTGTTGGAAAAGGTTTTTCGATGGAAATTGGTTTCGTGGGGTAAAGGTAATATTTTTTCTCTTGCCCTAAAAAAATTGACATTTATGGCAAGTAGTGACAAATTTCTTTACATAAGAGAACAAGGTTGGCCAATAAAATCCAGCTCTTAGGATCTTGTACTCATAGCTGATTTCCAATAAAGGTGTTCACCACGAGTCTCGCATGGAATTCATTGAGAGCCTTGTTAGCTTCATCTTTTAACAAACAATTCAATATAATAACATCATGATTTTTCCAAAAGAGAACATTATATAAAAATAAAAAAATTTGAGGATGCCATCTTTAAAAACCTTTTCTTTGTTCTGGATAACCACCGGAGGAGCTTGCGAGGTTTAAAAATACATAAATTATATCAAGCATACCATGGTGAATCTAAGAAGGCTTGGCTGATTTGTGGAGTCGCCATCTCCTCGTTCATCATCCAGGTTCATGAATATCCAGTGGCTTGGAAATTTGTTTCTGTCATGAGATGAGCCAATCCCTCGTCCCTTTATAAGCTTTGTAGGTTTTATCTCAATATCATACTCTAATATGGTAGCAATCCATTTGCCTCTTTTGCCCTCAATTCCATCTTGAGTTAAGATGTCTTTGACAACATCATTTGGTACATAGGCTATCACATGGGAATACAATATATAGATTCTAAAATCTTTAATGGCTTTTACGAGTGCAAAAGCTTGTTTTTCCATGATGTTGTATTTTAATGATGCATCCCTTAGTGCTTTACTAAAAAGGCTATAGGTTTTTCACATCCTTGATCATCCTTTTGTAATAAAATAGTCTGCTACATTGTGTTCTGATGCAAATGAAAAATATTATGAAGTATCTATCAAATTGTGGACTGTAGAGCGGTGTTCTAGTGCAAAGCCATTTTAATTTCTTCAAATTCTTGTTTGGCTTCTATCTGTCCATTTAATACTTGAATCCTTTATTAACATGTTATTAAGCAATCTAATTAGTTCAGCTAAGCTAGATATGAATCTTCTCAAAAATTGATTTTTCCTAGGAAAGCTTTGAAGTTCTTTAACATTTTTACGGGATGAGGTATTTGTGCAGTATAGCTTCTATTCGTGAGAGATCAATTCAAATACCATCTTTGGAAATGATATGGCCCAAGAGTTTACCTTATTCAAGACCATGACTTCTTTGGATTCAAAGAGATACCATACTTTCTCGCATTTTATGAATACTTGTACGAGATGGTCCAAATGCTATTGATCCGATTTAGAAAAAAAATTAAATCATCCGGATATATAACAAGAAAGTCATGAATTTCTTTTGCAAATGCAATGTCCATTGCTATTTGGCGAGTTTCTCTAGCATTTTAAAGTCCAAATGGCATCTTAACATACTTAAATGTGCCCCATGGTGTTGTAAAAGCTATTTTTTCCTGGTCATCAGGGATGAACCGGAAATCCGGTTATACCCTAAGAATCCATCTAAAAAGAGAAATCCTTGAAGCACCTACTACCCTTTGTAAAATGTGATCCATTTTAGGCAAAGTATAATTATCCTTCAAAGAAACCTTATTTACATTTCTTAAATCAACACATAATCTGATCTCTCCAGTTTTCTTCCTAGTAGGGACTAAATTAGACATCCACTCGAAAACCTAATGGGAGCAATTATCCCTGCTTCATACATTCGTTTGATTTCTTTTTTCAATTAAAGGCAACGATGCTGATGGTTGATTCTTCGAGTTTTTCGTTTGAATGGTTTCTAATTTTCTTTCGTAGGTATTGTATGTTGAATTATAGAGGTGTCATATGATTTCAAGTCTTCATAACTCAGTGCAAAGACATCCTAGAATTCTCTTATTAGTTCAATATATTTTAGTTTTTTATCAAGAGGCAAATATTTAGATAAATTTATTATTTTAGGATTTTCTTCAGGTCCCCTAGATTATATTCCTCAATATCGGCTTTCAATGGTTCCATTTGGGGTTTCTTTGGAAGATCGTTAGAATCGAAAAGATCTTCTAGAGGAGTTAATCCTTTAGGAAAATGATTATCTTTTTAAATTAATGATGTCAGATTTTTCCTCTATAATCTCATCAACCTCCATTTGTTTAACGTCCTACATTTCTTTTTTGGTGAAATTTGTTGGATGAAGCATTTGAATTGCACTTTCTTTTGAAATGTGTGTTTCTTGTTCATTTATTTGATCGAGATTCAATGACTCAGTATCTTCATCTATGTTATCGTTAGAAAATTCATTCTCTAAACTCGGGAAATTGTTAATCTAATTGTCATTTGCAAACACTTGCCTAAAATTCTTAAAATTGTCTCAGTATAGCTAGTCTATGCCTAATCTCACCGTGAACTGAGGGATTAGGTTCGAATGGTAATTTACAAGTGCTAGCAAACATTGCAAGACTATGAGCATGCAAATTTTTTTTTCTTGGGATATTAGCAAGCCGTAGTACTTCAGAGAAAAGTGTTGAGAATCTCTACAAGCTGTTCACTCTATATTCTCTTAGTTCGGGATCGTTTGTCAGAAAATGACCTTTGATCGTTGAATGATTAAATCGAATCTCCTATAGCAGATACTCTAATTGCCCCTAATATTTTGACAAGTTTAAGCCCTAGCAAAAAAGAGCTTCATATTCTGCCATATTATTAGTGCACTTAAAGTTTAATCCGCAAGCATGGCCTTCAACATGATCATCTTTTCAAGGTTGTGTATCCAAATTCCGAGCTCCCTGCCTCCTAATTTATTAACGAGTAACCATCAAATTCTAAGTGCCAAATAATTTCATGTTCATAATTGGTATCGGGAGTTTCAGAATTTTCTTATGATGAGATCCGGTTTGTTACTTTCTTCTAGTTTCTCTTGGGTATCGATGTTTCTTTTTCCTCGGCGATTTCCCGGATTTGAACATTGGATTTTTGTTTTGCAATTTCTTTTGGTTCTGTTCTCGGTACTTCTAATTCCGTGGGAGCATCGGATTCAGCATTATAAATAATAAATGAATCCATATCACAATGTAGCGAGTAGATGGGGAAATTTCTCGGGTTTCTCCCACGACTACGACTACATATTTCATTAAAGTTTCTCTGTGTAGTCTCTTAGGTTGGCCAAACTGTTTACGAAATAGTAGCATATTACATGTCCAATTGAAGAGATCCTCCGAGCTTTTCACCCCAATATCCGGATAATAGCATACCATATTTTGGAGGAATATCTTACTTTACTACTATATCCATCAAAATTGTTTTGCGGGGTATTGAACCAATGAAACACACAAGCCTTTGATTAACCCTAAACATCTCACCTGATTTGAATCAAAGAAAAGAGATCTTTGTATGGTCCGGTGATATCTAGGTTTAATCTCTCCATTAGAGCCTTGGGAATTAGATTGTGAGATGCCCCGAGTCAAGCATGGCATTATGAAGTATTTTATCATGTGTGTTCAAACTAACATAGAATGGAGGAGTTCCTCCACTTCCTAGTTTTCCATTTACTCGGAGGCCAAATAATAATCTAGGTTGATCATCAAAAAACATTTACTGAAGTCATCACTTCCAATAATATTAAGTGATCTATTGATTTGACTTGATGAACATCATGTTTAGCTAATTCGAGACAATGGAACAACTATTTTTAATTTGCCTACTTCAACTTCAGTTAAAAGGTTTATCGGTACGATTTATTGTATGTCGAGCAATATTTGGATTCTCTTTATCTTCGTGTTTTTTGTATTTTTTCTCCTTCTCGAGAATGAGGTTGTGGGCTGAAATGTTGTTTCCGAATCAACTTCACGGAGGTTCCTCTACATTTCCTTTGGGAGAGGAGAGAGTATTTGGAAGAATTATCCCTGTTATTCAGATTGACTATTGATACATCTTCAATTATTAGTTGGCGGGATTAGGATCTAATCTAGAAAGAATATGTACTGGGGGTAGTATTGTTTTTATCTTTGAGGGGAGTTGTTTTGTAGCTTTCTATTTTCACTTTTTTCCCGAGACATCAATTATTCGCTCCTCAAATCATATTTCTTGTGAACTTCATAAATGGTTGTGTCATATCCTTCCTAACAAGTCAAACATTCTCTTGAATGGGATTTGAAATTGCTTAGAATGTGAGCTTCTTGATCCTCTTGGTTCAAGAAAACTTTTGGTTTCTGTTATTGCGTTCGGTAAAGTTGTTTATTTGAACATATTTAGTTAGTTCCCGGAAGTTGAGGCTTCACTATAATTTTCCTGAATGGGGGCCTAATATTTTGGTCAAGACCCGAGTTTTTCCCGGTATTTTGATTTTGGTTCCTTTTTGAAATTTGGATTTCTCATAGTATTACTCGGTTGACCATCCCAAAGAGATTTATTTTCAATTGTTTCTACTCTATCTCCTATCCTTTCCATTCCTTTGATAATAGCATCTAGTTTCTTTTCAAAAAGCTGTGGGTTCTTCATTTAAAGACATTCTCCTTTCGGCTCTGCTCTAGCTCGTTTTCTATCAGGGTTGGCTTCAACACTAGCAACTATACTTTGCATTTATTCTAAAGCTTGAGGAGCTCTTTCCTAAGTTGATACACCATATCAGAATCAAATCCATCAAGGAATTTGATTAATACCGAATCTAGAGGAGGTCTAAGATTTTGGGAAATAGCATTGTAAGCATCATTGAACTCGTGACATAATCTTGCATAGTTTCATTTGGTCCTCTCTTTAGTTTCCAAAGTCACGATAAGATTTGAAGAGGATCTTTTCTTTTCCCATTTGTTTAAAAATGATCTATAAAGAGCTTGTAAGTCGGTAACATTGTTTCTGCAGAAGGGCTCTAAACTAGGTTCTAACTTCTCCCAAATAAGACTTTGGACAAATATTCTCATTCTTACATCATCGACGATCTATTTCATAAATTTCAAAATAATCAGTCATATTTTTTAGTATGCATGTTGTGCAATGTAAGTACAAGAGACACGATCGAAAAGGGAGTGATTTTACTTTGATAGTCTAGGCATAGCCCCTAGATTGGTTGGTAATACCAAAGGAGCATATATATTTTCCATTGTAGGAGGTAGCGATGAAATAACAGATGTGAGGTTGGTCTATGAGTGGTGGGTGGAGAAGTAGAAGAGGGTAATTTGAGGTTGAGATGTTTGAGGAAATGTTGATGAACTTGGAGAGGCCGAAGTGATCACATAAATATTTGATGCTCCTTCAGAGGTAAGCTCGGATTGTATGGAATTTTGCAAATTTTTATCAAGATGTGAAGTAACAAATTCAAATTTTAAATCTTCAAGAAACACCGGGTCCTGAACCAAATTGGACAACTCGTAGTTCAGAAAAATTTACAAATAAAGAGGTTTCAAGCGCGCTCGTCAAAGTATCATCCTCAAGATAAATCCACTTCACGACGGATGATATTGAGTGTATAGAGAGGTCGAGAACTACCAAAGCTTTCTTTACTATCTTTGTCTCCTAAGAATTTTGAGGATCGATTCAGATTTTTCAAACACACAGAGGGATTTGAGTCGTGATTAGCCCTAGTCGTAATGAGTCCTTTTACTGATGCTAGGTTTCTAGGTGATATTTTTTGGTTTTTTGTCTAAATGGAATGAACAATACAACTTCAACAATCTCTTTAAGAAGTTTTAGATATTGGATTTAAATTTTCTTAAAGATTTATTTGACTAGAGGAACTGATCAAATGTTTGAAACCAAAGTTCGGTCTACATAAACTAGACCGGAGATAAAATGAAGCAACATTTATTTACTTATGCACCGCAAGTAGCAAAAGCAGAGCTTCAAAGGCTACCTGGCTAACTTCGGGCTTCTTCTCGTAGTTTATAA
The DNA here is from genome assembly GCA_034641835.2 of Pinus albicaulis. Taxonomy (NCBI): domain Eukaryota; kingdom Viridiplantae; phylum Streptophyta; class Pinopsida; order Pinales; family Pinaceae; genus Pinus; species Pinus albicaulis. The sequence continues at coordinate 237,098,072 of CM076570.1, forward strand.
AGTAAGCAATAGTAACAATAAAATTATTTAGTCCTAGTGGAGTCGCCACTATGTTATCACTCATATTTTCCTTGAAGTTGTTGGAAAGAGGAAAGGGGTACGAGGTAACCACAAACCAACTTTTAGGTACATAATCTAGCCAATCTGTGACCACGAGAGGGCTCTCTCTATAAAATTTAGCTTTGTTTTGAGAGGATATTAGGCTAGTTATGAAATTTCTGTGGATTTTGATTGAAATTGGGTGATGAAATTCTATAGTAGAGGGAAGGACATGAGTATTTTAGGCCATTGGGCTAGTAGAGTCAAAGAAGATGGCTTATCGATTAAGTTTCTTAACAAAATATAGTTTCACGGTGGCAAGGTAATCAAATAGGGGAACAATTATAGATCTAAAGTGAATGGAATGAACTTGGAAATGAGGTGAAGGGCAATTAAGAATCCTTCAACATATTCAAAAAGAAATTGAATGATTATTAACAAAGAGAAATTAATAATTTCTTTATCAAATAATCAAAATGCATAAACTAGAAAAACAGGGAGCAATTAAGAATTCCCTGTTTAAACTAGTCGAAGAAAACATTTAGAATAACAACGATTAAAAACGGATTGCACTTAAGCACTTTACACTAGATTTATTCCTTTTCATTAATTATTCGGATATGAGACACAAATGATATAATAAACAAGTATAACACTTAAAAACATAAGAGATAGATGACTTATTGATCCGTTGTACTGACGCGAGAATCCTGTAGAAAATTCTTTTGCATCAATTCCTTATCCAATTTGGCCACACAAAAATTTCTCCTACAAGACTTTATTCCAAAATAGTCAATGTTACATGAGCAAAGTTTAAGAATCCACCTCAATACTCCAATTGAGGGAGTATTTATACAAAAAAATTATAGAAAATATCTCATAACAAATTGAGATATAATCTAGGATGACTCATAAGTATTTTACAACAAACTAGAGACATATGGTCTCGTAGATAAGATAAATGATAACCGATGTTGTCTTTGTTTCCTTCTTTTGAGAATGTGCTTTGAGCGCAGCCCTATGATTTGGCTCGTTGTTGTCCTCTATGGTAACTCACTGGCTTCGGCTGCTTCGTGTTTCATCGATACTCTTTATCCGCACCGATACTCTTTAACCTCTTTTTATCTTTTTATCCTTCTTATCATGACTTACGTAGTAAATAATCAAAAATTCGGTAAGGATAATTTTTACAAAATTTCTAGCATTTCTTCCCACCATTTAGCTTCACGTATTCAGGTTCTTTGCGACTTCCTCGAGTTTCATCTATTTTTTGTATATCTAAAGAAAGTAGTTTGAATTGGGAACAAATGTATTTACCTCATGCTCGAGACAAAACAAATTTTCCAATCATTACGCAAATATTTTTTGCTGTAGGCAATCTGTCACTATTTCGATGAACTAGTCGAGATCGCTGATTCTCAGCATGGTTGTTCAATTTTTCAACATAACTTTCAAAGGTCCATTAGTTTATTCTGTGAAACTAAAGGATCAGGGAAATCCTTTATTCAACAATATCTCAATCTTTTTATGAAAGCATTGATTTCTTCTTGCATATCAAAGCATCTTCATTCTAAATTATGCATCGCAGTTCTTTTAGTAAAAACTCTTTTTAATCTCCAAAATTGTTCCTGTCCCGTCTTGAATGCCAAGTTCTTCAAGTTGATACTTGTTCTTAGTATTTAGAAAGTGTATAAGTTCATTGGCTTCTCGTGCATGTTTCCTCATTCTTCTCTTGCTTTTATAATTTCTTCCAAAGCTAATTTAAATAAATCATTACTGTTTATACATTATTTGAATTTCGAGGGCCATACATCATTTATTGATTGGATGATGTTGTCCCAAAGAATTTCTTTTATTTCCTTTAAAGGTCTCTCCAATGCGGATCTTCTCAGTGCTTTAACCAATTTTTCCAACTTGTTGACTCTCTTGCTTTTTCTTCGCGGTGCTTGTCATTGAGAGATCATATTTTTGTTCTAAAGTGGTGAATTGTACCTTTGTTCTTTGAAGCTCTATCACTTGTAGTTTCAATTCCTCCATTGACTTTATTAATTCTTTGGTACTTAAATTAGAAGTATTTCCCCTGTGATAATTTCCGTTGGGTGACTTTGTTGTGGTTGTCACTGTAATTACTTTTGTTGTAGATGCTTGGAATATTAGGTACGCTTTGTCTTTTAATGTCTTTTCAAGATCTTTTTCAGTTTCATCAAGTTGTTTCATTCAGATCTTCAAGAGAAAATCCATCAATTCTTCTTCAGATTTTGCTTCATGATTTCTCGATCTGTGGATGTCTTGAGGCTTGTAATTTCAGATTGTTTTCTCAGGCTGCAATAACATCATCTTTTTTCGATCAATGCTTACTATACCCTTGACATCTTTGGGATTATGACCTAATACAATAATTATTTCCTCCAAAAGTCCTTTTATGTCTCATATCCTTTAGCCCTGAGAGGAGGCTTTTTTCAAGCTGCAATTTGCATTAGTATTCTCCAAAGTATCTGTCAATTTATGGGTCATCATTGATTTATCGATCGGAGTAGAATAAATCATTTCACCTTTTGTTTTCTTATGTAACTCAATTTGATCCAAAGGATGAATATCCTTTTCTATGACTGTAAAAATTAGTTCCTTTGATATAATCTGCAACTGTTTGAGGGTCATGTTGCACTTTGGGTTTGAAGTGACTTATTACCATCTTACCTGCTTTCGGATGTCATGCATGCTGACATCAATCTTTGTTGATTCTTAGGAGCCATTTTGAAATATTGATTGTAAACTTGAATTTTTAGTGGATCATTTCGGCATTTATATTTATGAATGTCCTTTTAATATCCCGTGCATCTTTCACTAGTGGTTTGAAAGAAGATACTTCTACACTTTGCTACCTTTGTAGTCCTTTTCTCGGAGAAATTAGTGGATGTTCCACTATCATACATGTTCGTTGTACCGCCTAGTTCTACCCTCCTCTCACTATCGGAGATTTCATGAATAGATTCCACTTACTAGAAGATGATTTAATTTTTGTCTTTTAACATCGTGCCTCGAGGACCCACCGTATAGGGGTAGTTGCTTCAACATCTCTTTTTACTCTTTTCTACATTGAGGGAGTTTGTAAAAATTGACATTTCGCCACATTGGTCCGAGTAAGAGAAATCTATACTTCGACCCCTGTTCTTTAGAAGTTTCGGTGTCATTACGCCATTGTAAATTTCTCTCTAACTTGTATATCAGCTTCTTTCTATTTTCCTTTAGATGCTACGTAGCCAATGCAATCGAGTTCACGTAAATTTTGTTGGGAACTTCCAGTGGAAAGAAGGACCAATCCTCGGTCTTTGCACTTTTCTGTCCAAAAGAGTCTAGGTCAAGAATTTTTTCAAGGTCTTTTCATAACATTGTCAACATCGATCTCGTTCACTATCTTTCGTTTCTATCAATGTCCCTTTCATCCATTCATCCATATTAGCATATTGTTCAGATTTCAGGATTCTATGATGAAGGTGGTGATAATTTTTTTTCATCCTTTCTATCACAAATAAAGCTATTTGGTCATAAGGTACCCAATGGAAACTTTTTGTAATTTGAGATAGTCTTCTAAGATTAGTTTCAACTTCTTTTCCAGCATCCCTAGAATTGCGTGACAAAAGGACCTAGCTGACTCTTAATCCCGAGTTGAGCTTTTTTCTTTGCATTGCAAAAATTGACTATATCGAATTTATCATCTGTCCCGAAATATTCTAAGGCAAAGAGTCCATTGGGAGATATTTTGGTAACTTGAAAGGGCATAACTCACATCCATATATTTTGATTTCTGTGTAATTTCGGTATAGGTACCAATCACCTATCCTATATTGCTTTGAGAGTTGGAGAATTTTCTTGATGTCACTATTGACCCTGGAAGAACTCCTATTAACAAGGTGGTTGTGAGATTACAAATAGGTCAATAAACTCATTGTAAGAATAAGGAGAATCGAGAGGAATTATGAGTGATTACAGACTATGATTATGGACCTAGGATTTCCTTTTGGCATCAAGTTTCTTTGACTGAAAGGGAAATTCTCTCGATTGATAGTAAAGCATGAGATGGTATATAATCAGGAGGAATATTTGAACACTCTTTCATTTTCTAATCTCATGAAATCTGATTATGGATTTTAATAGCAATATAGGAAGCAAAGTCATATATGAAATAATGTAGAAAGTCGTCTAGGGGTAAATTGACAACAATACTAGGGTTAATTGATCAACATATTCACTAGTATTGAAACCCGATTATAGAGGATATCATATTCGATAAGCCTTCCCACATCGGTGAAAAAGGTATAACCATAAGGGGAGTGGCCTTTGAGCTGATGTTACGGCAAAACATGAAACGGTTTGGCAGAGGCGATTTAATTCTTGATGGGATAAATTCAGGGCTGATTTCTCAAGTAAATATCCCATGGAAAGTGGGACAGACTTGACAGGTTGAAATTGTAACATTTCGTTGATGGACCGTAGCACGACTTATTGGGAAAAGGACATTTGACTTGGGGACAATATTGCTCGTTGTTTGGGATCATAATTTGCGCATGGCGTAATGCATTATTTTAGGAAAAATATGGACTTGAGGGGAGAATATACATGGGAATATTGGATTCCCATAATCCAAAAATGTCGAGCCGTTGCGGTAGTTATCTCCGTAGTGGAAAAAAAATTCGAAGAGGATTTGCACTAAGGACGAGGTCTTTCGATTTGGAAATCTCTATCACGCTAAGCGAGATAGTCTAAATCTCGTGAGCGACATTCGGAGTGCGATATTCGAGCCACGGGAATTTCCATTTCTTTTCTCATGGATTCGAGAAATGAATTCCGAGTTTTGATGAAAAAAGCGAGGCAACTGATCACGAGTTTGGGAATGTAATTACAATTTTTGGGAAAAAAGGAGAAAAAGGAAAACCAATCTTGAACCCGTTTCTGTCTTTCACGTGAAATTTTAAAAACAAAAGCGAGGATTTTGCGAGTTCAACGAGAATTTGAAGTAAATACTTGTTTCAGAAATAGACGATAACTAAACAGGTGTTGACTATGGCGGATGAATTTCGGAAAACTCAAGCTGCAATTTTCTTCGGCTGGTGGCGGTTAGCAAACTCGACAGTGGATTTGCGAATTCGTTGCATGGGACACGGTCACATGCACGAGATACCGAAAATGATGCAGCGTACATTTGTTTTATTTGCAAAGTCAAAGGGTGTGAGCAGTGTTTTATTTTTTTTAATGGATGACTTAGTGCAGGGTGGCTATCGTCACGAGAGGCAAGTAGTAAGTGATATTCATCGCACAACTTTTGCGGGAAGGGAGGTTTTCGGCGAGGGCGAGCGATTCCATACGATCAACGACACGTGGCGTGGCTGCTCTGTGTAAAACCGCTCAGCCATCACATGTTATCGTTCAGACGTGGATGAGCAGCGATGCGACGACAACCGTAGATCTTGGATTGATCGATCGAACGCGTCGTCGCGGAAAGTAAGGTGAGCGAGGAATTCAATATGGCGGGCCCAATGTAATTTATTATGAGATAATCACACCGAGGGTAATTTGATTGGTTAATTAGGTTATTAATTAACAAAGAGGGTTAATTAACATATTATAATGTGGCGAGTATGTTGGGTTTTTAATTGACTTGAATTTCAACCAATTAATTATTTTTTAATACTATATATGGTTATTTTTTCAACCAACTGGTCGAATATTATTTTAATTGGGAATTTTTAATAATTAAAATAATATGAAAGGGTTGAGTCATATAGGGAATTAAATAATAAAGTTAGAAATTAATATGAAAATAAATGAAAGCACTAATTGTAAAACATTAGAGTTAATGTATTTAACTTATGCTTGAAAATGAATAGGGTTTTTATGAAATATTATATAATTTTGAAGTGAATGAATGACATGATGAATGGTTTTAAATACTTGGGCTTTTTCCAATTATTGGGCCGAGGGTCCGTCCCTCCAAAATTCAAGGAAATTCCTTGAGCCCCCTCTAATTTCTCAAATGCCTTAGTACTTAGGGAAATTAGTGAAATTTTTAGGGAAAAATGAGAAGAGAAGTTAATAATTTTGACTTTGCTTTGCTTGAAATTCTTCCGGTGCAGTGTATCGCCTTTGCACTTGTAGATGAAAGTAAATATTTAACACATCTAGAGTCATTATCCATCACATGTATTTTCTGCAACATCATCTACCTACCCTACCTACTTTACTCCTACCATTTTTTCTTTATTAGGGTGCACTTAGACTGGCAACCCTCATCACATTTTTTCTTTTACATGTGGAAATCTATCTAATTCTAACCTTTATTACATCCAAAGGGTGAGATTAAACTGTTGAGCTCCTTTTATTTACTCTACCTATCTACTTATCTTCCAAGATTAAAATGTTTGGTCGATTTTATTCTCTATCTTTAAAACATAAAATTGAAAGATAAACCAAACAAGCTTAAATCTGTTTATCGATTGTTCATAAATTGTGGCATAAGATACAAGTCTTTCACACAATTTTTTTTATTAAATAAGAGAAAAAGTAGTGGCATGTTTAGACTTGCACACTTTCCTTGGCCTTTCTTTTGGTGGGGTTCATTTTCTTTTACTTTGGCCATTTTATTCTTCCTCACCCTTTGATTTTTCTTTTTAGGGTATACCCTCTTACATTTTTTTTAATTTTTTAATTTTTTTGACAATATGAGAAACCTTTGCAACAAGAAAAGGTATGAACATATTACATAGCTCATCAAGTCAATCATGATATATGACACCTATTGGTATAGGATTCTAACACAAGGAGACACCTTTGTTGTCGTAGGCGACAATTTTGCTCGATCAACGAGTATCATAAAAAGAGAAATTATCGAAAAAGAGTTAATGATTCAATGAATATTTGATTACATGTAATTTATGTTTTATCATTCCATGATAGTATTAGTTAGTTGTTTTAGCCTTTAAATTTCAATTATGTTAGTAATTTTTAATTTTTTGTTATGTTAGACTGGGAATATATTTTTTAGAAGTTAGTGCACACACTAGTAATATATCTTGATTTAGATTTTCATTTTTGTTATCATATTCCATTGTCATTTTTTTAAAATAAATTTACCTTTCATAGATTAAGATTATTGTCATCGTTTTTCTCTATAACAATTAGATTAAATTCGATCCCATTTCAATTTATTTTGAAGACTTCTTTTCGGTAATTAGTACGGGAAATAAGTTCAATTTCGTGGGAGTAGAACTAGGTTATTTTCCTTCTAATTTTGATTTTCAAGCATTTTCCTTTTGGTGATTTTTGCATTATTAGATAGTTATTTACTCAAAAAAGCTCAAGTTAGTGAGTTAGTACTTTGGATTGAAAAGAACATGTGCATAATTATTTTCTAATTTGTAGTTCATTGTACATTTGGTTTTATTCATTTTTGCAATTAGTCTTGTTCTCTTAGAATAAATCCTAGCATATATAGTGCACATACATTTCACAAGTACATGAATCTGAGTTCACATTTAATGAAGTAAATTAAATATAATTAATTTACCAAACGAAAAGCACATATTGATTATCATGTAGTTGATCATCTTGATAGGACACATCGTTTTCCTCATGTGATTGGTCAATTTCCATCCCTACATAGTGGACTATAAAATATACTTGTGTATCAATTGAATCAACATAATAAGACAAGCGTAAATAGTATATCTACATATGTTTATTTAAGGAATCACCATAGGTGGAAGGTCATGATATGATTTGTTGGCTATTACCCCTATTTTAATTTGAATTTAGGGATACTTGATGGTAACTATGGTTGGCATGGGGGTAGTTTTGGTTATGACAAATGGGATCATTTGTGAGTTTCATCCAATTTGGGATATTTAAAGAAGTGAAAAAATGGTATCTTGTTGGTGTTACCCATGATATAATGACCTTCTGTGTTGGTCTTGGTATTGGTATTGGTCTACCCCTGCGTGGTAGTATTGTTTTGGGGTACCTTTCAAGGTGGGTTGGTTGGAGTACCTTGTGGGGTAGTGTTTGTATTGCCCCGAGGGATGGCGTTGGGGATGTCTTGGGAGAATTTAGATCCCGATAAGGTGGATCCAAGAATGGATGTGCCAAAAAAGGTGGCTTGGTCCTGCATTTGTGCCATAATGGTGAGAGACCGTGAGCTCCTCCGTAATGGTGGGAGATCCCATAGGCGCCCGAGTGATGGTCGACCCTTGGGTCCCATATGGTTCCCTAGTAAGTTTGTGGAAAAAATCGCGAGGGGAAAATTTCTTTAGGAAACCAAATGAATCACATACATAAGACAAAGCTAAAAATAAATGATTAATTTCCCCTTTTAATTCTAACATGTGAAAAAATCAACAAAAATTTTATCTGTGAGGTTTTTTTGTATGATAAAAATTCCTAAAATGACCTAACATCCTTCTGCTCAAATAGTAACTAGGACTTGTGAATATTTTAGAATAGGGTATGGGGCCACGTCATGAGTATCACTAGCGATGCTTCAAGTAGTCAAAAACCAAGCAAGTTATGGAGAGCGTTAGAGTGGCATGACATACTAGGGATATGTCTCAGAAAGAGTTGGTGATGCTTCCAATAGCTTGACCAAGATCACCGAGGTGTAAATGTTCTCGCACCTCAACCTATAGGAAATATGCCCTAATATTTGGCCACTAAGTTACTCGTAGTCTAGTGGGAATGGGCGAATCTAAGATTTTAGTTATTATTTTTGGACCCGTAACCCTTGCCACGTGTCGAGAGATAACAATAATATTTGTGATAATCCGCCACCTTAGTTGTACCCCCTCCATGGGTTTCTTTCCATGTGTCGGATTTTTCATAGGATGATGTCAGGATTTTAAGCTCCCTAAAAATACAAATTTCAATGTTTCAATATGAAAAACAACCATGATGGCTTATATGATACCTAACCCCATGGTCCTAGTACAAATTATAAATTATATTTGTGGCCCCTATGGTGAATTTAATGTTTCCAACTAAAGGTTTTTTTTAGAAAGGCTTTGCTTTATTTAGCGTGTGCAACAAAATATAAGCTCAAAGAAACTAAGTACACCGATTCCGTAAAAGAGGATACCATTTATACAAAGTTTAAGTGAGATTAATGTTTGGAGTGATTGTGTGTCCAAGTGAAATTATGAGATAAGATGTGAGAATTGATGTGGATATGTAGTAATAATTTACAATCCTGCTAATTACACTATGTTATGATTTGTTTCCTCGCAGAAAAGAAATGGCGTGTGGATGATTGGACACTTCTTTACTAATTACATTATGTAAGCATATAGGGAGATGGAAGCTTTAGTGCTTTGAGAAAGGGTTCGAGATGCTACCAAAAGTTTTCAATAAGGACACAATGGAGGAAGCACCTACTTTAGTTCTTTACTAACACCAAGTCCCGGTACCCAAAAAATAAATGAATGAATTAAAAGCTTTGGTTAGCAAAAACAAGTAAAAATGATTTGTGGATTTACGACCACTGAGTTTACTCCTAGTTAAGATAGGTGTGGTGTGAATTGGAATGAGAAAAACAAGTAAAAAATATATGTGGATTAGGACCACCATTTAAATCCTCCTAGTTTTTAAGCTATGTTTGTGTGCAAAATTTCAAACTAAAATGTAAGTAATTACTCTACTTTTAATGGTTAGTAAATAAAATTGGTTAGTAGTCATGGTGTGTGCAAGTGAATAGTGCACATACAAAGTGTTTGAATTGCTGGGTATGTGGATACTGTGGTTCCACGATCCCTTAACACAACTCCCCTAATTAAACCATGTGATGTTTGTTCATTGCAAAAGAAAATATGTGTGCATAACGAGCCACTTATTTTTCCAAATTATGCTATATATGTGAACATATAGGTGTTAATGTCTCTCGTAATTTACAAGATGCGAAAATACAAACTACAAAGCCTCACATATGAACCACTTTGGGATTCTAGGATCTAACCCTCCCATGAATCCGGAGAGGGATCTCTCTATAAGTGCAAAGATTGATTTATCTTTTAAGGTTTTAAGTGTGATATTAAGCTAGTTATGAAGAACATGTGGGTTTTTCTTGTTTTTGGTTTGGACAAGGATAAGATGGAGGTGAAGGAAGTCTATATGAAGGGTGAAGGTGTAAATAAGTGGAGAATGGTTTAGCTAATAAGATAGGAAAAGAAACGCTTCTAATCCATTGGGCTATGGAGTCATAAGAGGATTTAATTGAAACAAGTAAGGTTCGAAGAGTGGTCCATAGGGGCAAGTCATCTATGTCAAAGGATCTATTTAAGTTAATTTTATGGAATGAGACAATAAGAAATGGAGTGAGGGAAATCAAGCAGAGATGAAGAAACAAAGAGAAGACTAAGATCAAGTAAGAACTTTGAAACTATCCCTGCTTTTGGCATGCACTTAAGGAATACATAAAGTAATCATAAGATCACGTAGGTACTTCTAAACTAGCCTGCTTTTGATGTACTTCAATATAAAACATTAAAAAACACATAGAATAGCTTAAGATCAAGTAAATACTTTTAACTTAGTATGATTTCAACATATTCAAAGGAAAAAATTCATGATAAACATAAAAAGTACTCTAAGATCATGTAAGTACTTTGAAAGCACATCACTGATTTCAACATACTCTTAAGAGAAACTTTTAAACAACCTTTGGAGAAAGAACTAGAAGATAGGGCAAACCATAAACTTTCCTAGTACAACTCTACTTAGCATGTAATGAAAATATCATTCAAGAACAATGTTTAAAGTTTAGATAGTAAGACGTGGGAACACAAACATTCCTCATCGTCTTGGAATGTATTAAATCATTCTTTAATACACGAGGAGGAAGACATAAAGATAAATGTTATCACGATGAGAGTAGGGTACTTGTAAGAGTAAATCCTAGCTCTATATTTGTTGTTCTTTGTCGGATAAAGTGGATAGAATGGAAACAAAAGAGAAATAACAATTTACAATAAGAAACACATCACCATTGACATGGACCAAGGATCCCATAAATCAACTTGTATTTGATGTTCAAACCGTATACAATCATTAAGTCCAGTGGGTCTCTCATGACTTTCAAACTTCTCATCTCGAGACTATGTATCTTCAATTACAAATAGGGCTACGGCGACTTTGAGAAAAACTATTTACATGCAATAGATATCCAGAGACCAACCCTTTTACAATGTGCCCCTCAAAGAGATTTTATAAAGAAATGAGGAGGTGGGATGAGTTTCTAGGGTTCAAGTATTATTAATTCTACACTTAATGCAATTCCTAGCCTTGAAAACCATGCAAGGCATAGGGCGAGAATGCATTCTATCTATACCTAGCTCTGTAACTCTGTTAGTTTTTATGTAGCTTAGTGGATGAAAAGATTGACTTCAAGGCTCTTTCTTATCTTTGTAATAACTTTCTTTGTGACGCTTTGTAATAAGTTCCTTTGGCTGAAATAATCGCTTAGTTGTCTTGAGGAAAATATCTTTTGAATAGGCAATAACTATGCCTTCTATTGATTTCTTTGAGGTCGCAAATTGGACTTTTGGTAGTGGGAGGATTCAATTAGCCTTTGATGTGGCAGGGTGGAGGCTTTTTTGGACCGATATTTCTTCTTTTTTGTTTCCTAAAACAATGTTAATTTGCTTTACTATGTGTTTTAGGCTTAATTAGGCTTAATCTTCATCTTCGTGTCTTCATATTGTCTTTAGCTCTAGATTAGGCTTTTTGGTTCATTGAGTTCGTGCCTTAATCCATTAAAACCATGTTAAAAACCTTTAATTCTTCATTTATGCTTTGATCCCATCCTTTGACACTAATACTCTTTGTCCTGTTTGATTTTCATTGTGTTTTTGTTGTTTTGCAAGTGCACAGAGGTTTTGTGACTTCCCAAATGCTCATGAGGCACAGGTGGAATCATAGTTTGAACCATGCGGATTCATCTTCTTCATGAATAGTGGCACTGGGGATCGTCATCCCGGTCTTTGATTTATTTTAATCGTGGGAAAAAACCTTAATAACCGCAAAACAACGAACAAAATTTAAGAAAATCCGTGAAGAGTAGGACAAAGGCGCTGCTGGAGGCAAGGATTAATCATGGTCGTTGGATGAAAAACATCCAACGCATTGAGATCACTTGATGGGGTAAATCGAGAGGTGGTTGGGTGAATGAAGTTCGAGTTTAATTACCTGGGCCGTTTGATCGTGATGCGATGAACGACGAGAGATTGATCGGGAATTTATAATGCGGAGGGGGAAATGGTATAATAGGATGGAGGAAATTTAATTGGGACCATCGGATTAGAACAATGGATGGTTAAGATCTTCGATGGAGCGTTCGGGAGTGAAGGGGAAGGGCGATGGCTTGGGGTCGCAAAGTGATCTAGGCCATTGGATTTAAAGGATGGATGGTCGAGATCGAAAATGAATTCATTCGGGAGGTAATATGGAAGCGAGATGAAATGGGATCACAACGTAATGTGAGCCATCGGATCTTAAAGATCGACGGCTAAGATTGCTCAGGGCGAAACATTCGGGGACGGTAGATGAAAGGAAAAAAGCTGGGGATTGGGATATAATGTGAACCGTTAGATCAAAACAATCGACGACCAAGATTAAAAGGTGAAAAGTCAATGCGGTGGAGAAGGTGGTGGTTTGGCGGAATACCATAATGGTTTTCACGAGACTGCGAGGCGTTTTTAAATTTTCTCCAAAAAAAATGCAATATGGTTTTTGCTGCCGACACGCGTCCCCTCCAAAACCACTTTTATCGTGTAACTTTTTGGGCGTTAAACCACGAACATAGAAAAAAAGCAAAACATGTTAGTGGAGTCAGCGGATGGGAGGTCGGAGATCCAACGTGCGGATCGCACGCGACGAGGAAGGCTGGGTCCGGGAGACGAGTGGAATAAAAGTGGCGACTCTTGTGAGTGGGTGGGGTGCTTCGCGTGGCGGGAGTGTTATCGTGAGTTAGATCCCAGACCGTAGGATCTAAAGAATGAACGATCGAGATTTGTCTGTCGGCGCGAGTTATGAAATGGGGAGGAGAAATGGCATGGTGATCGACTTTAATCCTGATCGTTGGATCTTAGAAATGGATGATCGAGATTTAATGATGGAATCGGAGTTAAATGGGCGGAAGGAAAAGATAAGAGCGGGGATCGGTGGCCTAGGGCCGTTGATCCGAAATGATCGACGGGTCTATATTGATTTAAAATCTTTTCGTCGAAACGGAAAAAAATCAAAAGAAATTCGGGTTTTTGAAAGGGGTTTTAAGCCTTTAGTGCCCGGTTAGAGGGCTTAAGTTCTTGTTAGCGAAGGGCCACAGGAGTTAAGCCCTTGGGGGGCTTAAGAGAATTTTATATGTAGAAAGGGTATTTTTTGCCTAAAACGAGTTTTTAAGGAAAATACCAAATAGGGGAGAGTATAAAGTTTTAAAGGGGAAATGGATGATTTTGAAGAGTTAAATGAAGCATTATGGAAGGATTTTTATGAAGGAAAGAGGGGATGAAAAGTAGAGCTTTATTTATGAGTGAAAGGAGGAGTAAAAATGATGGAAAAATGGGGTTTTAAGCGAGTCTTTGGTCTTGGCAAACAATAGATTTTTTGGATTTATGAAGAAAGCATGACGTATGAAGATTAACTAAAGGATTAGTTATCTTCATAAGACTTTAAGAACTCACAATTTAGCCATAAAATTGTTTCTTGAAGGGCTTAAAAATGATTTAGCCACCATTTGGTATGACACATTTTTATAGGTGGCTAACTGATGGCTCCAATATAGGATGGCACCTTCTTGAAGGTGTCAAGAACTTCAAACATGTCTTCCGTGGAAGTTGATCAATGCCTCATCCATTGGGCTACAATTTTCCTTTTCTTTTCGGTCTTCTTTTGATCCGACAATGTTTGCAGACCATCAAAAATAATGGAATTTTATCAAAACAAGCTTTCTACCTACCCAATCCTAATGATCTAACATTTTTCTTCTCTTTCGGAAAGTGCATTTGGATTGTAAACTCTTTTCATCAACATTTTATTTTTTTGAAAACATAAAACTAGTCTATTTCTACCTATATTCTCCATGAACTCGTATTGGCTGAGTTGAGTTCATAAGCTTCTCTACCTAACTACTATCACAGTTAGGATTAGACTGTCTAACGATATTTTTTATTCTCTATATTCTAAAACAGAAAATTGAAAATCAAAGTCAAGTTGAGTTTAATCGCCTAACTTCCTGGTGGTCTATGGCATAAAAAACAAGTTTCACGTAGATTTTTATTTGCGAAAAAATTAAAACCAAAAAACAGATGAAGGCTTAAGATCTAAAAATTAAAACATCCTTCATTATTTATTTCTCACTCCGATTTTGAATTTATTTGAGTTGTTTTCTATTTGTTCTCTCGGTTCAAGTCTTTGGGAATATTAGAACCGGCTTCTTCTATCTTTGGCTCAAGATTTAAAGCCGCATTGGAGCCATCATTCTTCTTTTGAAATTCACAGTGTTCAGATTTGAAGCTTGTTTAAACCTTTGTTTTTCTATCCTAATCTACCTTACCGATAAGCCAATATTGAGTCAAGCTATGACTGATCGAATTCACCAACCTATCGTCAGATGAAATTGAAAAAACTAGTTACTCATGATTAGGTCAGTATGACTAACTAGAAGTGTGTTTTTAGGAGTGGCATTTGAGCTTGCACACCTTCAGTATTTTCGTTTCTATTTTTTGGCATGAAATGTACCTTTCTTGCTTTTTACTCGCCTCTTTTCTTTTCTATTGTTTTTGTATTTTTTCCTTTTCTTTTTCAAGACAAAAATCAACAACTAACTAAATGATCAAAGCTGAGCTATTGCATGCCTCATCTATCCTACTCTAACTCTTGAAATATTTACAAAGCTTCATATGATAGAATAGTGCAATGTAGCAGTTGAGTAGCTGACAAAAAGGAATAGAGAAACTTGCTACTATTCAAAGGTAACCTTAGTACATAGTGAATTTTAATCTTTAAAATCAAGGTCTGTCAAAGGAGGTGACAACATTTTATGTCTTTAGGTCATTGTAAAGGATCCATGCTTGAAAATTTGAGCCAATTTGGGTCTCCACACACTCTTCCATAGGATCAACAAAGAAAAGATGAGAATTCTCTTCTTTTTGGCCCTTCATGATTGGTATATTGTCCCTCCAAGATATCAGCTTTGAGGACAACATTTTCAGGTATGTTCCTTTGGAAGCATCATCATCCTTAACCTACACATCAACTGACAGTTGAAATTTCTTCTTTCTCTGTAGTCTCATGCTTGCTTCTAGTGCAAATTCATTTTCTTTGGGATTACGGATTGATATTAGTGATACGAGAAGTTTCTTCTTGAAAAGATGGTATATCCTCGCAGAGATAGTATTCTATTTGTTTTTGTCCCTCAAAGGTTTGCCGAGATCTTTTCTTGTTTGGGACATCTCGTCCGAATTTTTCTTGAATTGTATATCGTTTTCTCTTCAAGGTCTCGAGACATGTACTAGCTAATAAGGGCTAATCCACTAACTAAAAAACTGTTTTGGTCTTTAGGAACAAGGATAAGTTGAAATTATTTAAAAATATTTTAACAAATCCATAGCATTATCCTTGTAGGCTCTAAGTCTTGGATGTTTAACCATGCATTCTTCATTCACTTGCCTAATTACCAATTCTGCATTTCCATTAACTATTATCCTCCGAGCTCTAAATTTCTTCAATATGTGGAGTCCCAAAAGAAGTGCCTCATACTCTACTATGTTATTTGTGCATTGAAAATTAAATTTATATGAATAGGCCTTAGAATAATTGTTTTTTGTATCCTATAAAGCCATATTCCTACACCCGCATCTAGTTTTACTACATGACCCATCAAGTTCATACTCCAAAGAGGACTAGTTTTCGGCTTTTGTCACTTAATTTCCCCTTACTATCCTCTTTGTCTTGAGTGCCATTGGGTTGTTCTATGGAATAGGCACTATGTTGATGATTGTCTTGTTAAAAGGAAGGTTTGGAGGGTAGCTAGTTGTTTAGTATTTTGATCAATTTCTTCTTCTGTCAAAGGAGATGTTTCCTTATAGATAGAAGTACAACAAACTTCCTTCTCTTGTGTCTAACTCGGTTTTGAAGTTGATATCTTCTTGAGCCTCTTCTATAAGGGATGATGAATCATTATCCATGCTTTCAGAATATTTTGACTAATTTCTTCTGTTCCTTTGATTAATTTCTTCCTCAATTGATTCATCTATATTCTTATAACCTTTCAATAGGATATTAAACAACGATAGTTTGTTAAAATATCTTGAGGATGTATTTTTCCCAAATCCTCATCATTGTCTATAATGTGTTGGGTGATGTTTTGTGATGGATCATAACGTATCTCACCCCCATGATAATGATGTGTGTTTCCCGTTATAGTTCTCCTAAAACACATATTCAAGGTCCTTTAAAGAAAACAAACTACCGATCTCAACCATTCATACCAATCCCTTAGTCCTTTTCCTTCTAATGTTAACATTAACAATTTCATTAAGAAGTCTTCATGCTAGTCATTCTTTAACCTCCATACATGTATGTGAAATTTGATAATATGTAACAATGGGTTATCAAAAATTTTCTGCTGAAAGACAGAAGGTTATCATCCCAATTCACAGGGCATCTTGTGCAGAGGCGGGATATGATCTCTACTCATTGGGGCATATCTTCATTGTATCCTTGGAATCATGTTTGTAAATCAGAAAGAGGTCGCGTATGCCTTTAATCAATTCGGTCTTCTACGAGTGGATTCATTTGGTCTTCGAGAGTTGTAGAGCATGGAGGTAGCCAGTGTGGATGATTTAAATTCTTTTGTCACCAATAGTATGATTTGAGTTTGGTTAATGCATTCCGAAAGGAGTCTACAAAGACTGGAGGGTAATAGGCCTATTAGAGGCTAGTGGAGTCACCGGTGGAAATTTTAGCTCTTTTGGAGGTAAAATGTTTTATGGTCCACCACCATTTATTGATTTGAATACCAATCCGAAATAGTTTTTTGGGTTTTTTGTGTTTTCCCTTAGGTCCTACGAGTTCTGAGAGTGTCCTAATCAGTGTTCAACACTTAGCTAGGGTGATGAGACAAAACGAGTTTACTCTTTATGGCTATTCTAGCCTGAATTTCCTTCAAGCTTTGATAAGTTTCTATGTGAATCCTAAGGGTTACTTAGTTTTTCATTGATTCAAATAAGTCCTATCATGATTATCAACAAGCTTTGGTAGTGCTTGAAGAGCTCTGCTTATACTGCACGAATGTTGAGTGTTTTGTTTAAGGATTTGCTGTGAAACTTCCCTAGCGGAGTCGCCGTAAATATTAGTGTCTATGTAATTTGCAGAGATTAGAAAATACCAAGTCACCAAAGCCTACATATGAGCACTTTGGATTCTAGGATCTAACTCTCGAATCCCGAGAGAGGGATCTTCTATAAGTGCAAAGATTGATTTATCTTTTAAGGGTTTTAAGTGTGATGTTGAGCTAGTTGTGAAGAATAGGGGTTTTGATTTTTTTGTTGGACAAGGATAAGATGGAGGTGAAGGAAGTCTATATGAGCAGTGAAGGTGTAAATAAGTGGAGAATGGTTTAACTAATAAGATAGGAAAGAGAAGCGCTTCAATCCATTGGGCTATATGGAGTCATAAGAGGATTTAATTGAAACGAGTAAAGTTCAAAGAAATGAGTCCATGTTGCAAGTCATCTATGTCAAAGGATCTCTTTAAGTTTATTTTATGGAATGGAGACAATAAGAAATGGAGTGAGGGGAAAATCAAACGGATGAAGAAACAAAGAGCAGACTCTAAAGATCAAGTAAGTACTTTGAAACTATCCCTGCTTTTGGCATGCATAAGGAAAAGACATAAAGTAATCTAAGATCGGATAAGTACATCTAAACTATTTCGCTTTGATGTACTTCAATAAATAACATTAAAAAACACATAGAATAGCTTAAGATCAAGTAAACACTTTTAACTTAGCGCAGATTTCGGCATATTCAAAGGAAAACATTCATGATAAACATAAAAAGTAGTCTAAAATAAGGTAAGTACTTTGAAACTATCCCTGCTTTCAACATAGTCTTAAGAGAAACTTTCAAACAACCTTTGGAGAAACAGGCTGAAAGACAGGGCCAAAACCATAAAATTTCTAGTACAACTCTACTTGGCATATAATAAATTATCATTCCAAGAACAATGTTTGAGTTTTAGATAGTAAGATCTGGGAACACCAACATTCACTTAACTTCTTGATTATGTTAAATCATTCTTAAATACACGGAGGAGAAAACATAAAGATAAAGCTTATCAAAGTGAGAGTAGGGTACTTGTAAGAGTAAAACCTAGCTCTATATTTGTTGTTATTTATCGGAGAGAATTGGACGAATGGAAACAAAAAGAGAATAACAATTTACAATAGAAACACGTCACCATTGACATAGACCAAGATCCCATAAATCAACTTGTATTTGATGTTCAAACCAGATTGCAAGCATCGAGTCCGTTGGGTCTCTACAGCTTCAAGCTTCTCATCTCGACTTATATATCTTCAATTAAACGAGGACCACACCCAGCTTCAAAAAACTATTTACATGCAACATATATCTAGAGACCAACCCTTTACAATGTGCCCCTCAAGGATATTTTATATGGAAATGAGGAGGTGGATGAGTTTCTAGGTTCAAGTATTATTAATTCTACACTTAATTCAATTCCTAGCCTTGAAAACCATGCAAGGCATAAGGCGAGAATACATTCTATCTATTACTTTTGTCTCATAACTTTCGTTTTTAGTTTTTTTAGGATTAGTGGATGAAAATATTGACTTCAAGGCTCTTTCTTATCTTTTGTAATAACTTTGCTGATGATTTGTAATAAGTTCCTTTCTGGTTGAAATAAGCTGCTTGCAGTCGTCTTTAGGCAAATATCTTTTGAATAGGCAATAACTATGCCTTACCTTCAGTTGTTGAGGGCGTGCAGTGGATTTTGGTAGTACGGGAGAGGATTCGATTAGCCTACGATGTGGTAGTGGAGGCTTTCGGATCTGATATTTATTCTTGTTGTTTCCCTAAAACACTATTAATTTGCTGCTCTATGTTTTAGACCAATTAGGCTTAATATTCATCTTCAAGTCTTCATCATCGTAGCTGCGGATTAGGCTTTTGGTTTCACTAAGTTCATGCCTTAATTCCTCAAAAGCGTGTTAAAAACCTTTAATTCTTCATTTCTTCTTTGATCCCATCCTTTTACACTAATACTTTTTTGTTCGTTTGATGTTCATCAGATTTTGTCTGTTTACCGGGCGCGCATAGGTTTTGTGACTTCACAATGCTCATGAGGCACGGATGGAATCACGATTTTGAAATAGTGCGGATTCATCTTCTTCATGAATAGTGGCACGAGAGGATGCGTCATCCCGTGACCTTTGATTCATTTTAAAGGCGATGGGAAAAACCTTAATAAGCTGCAAGAAAACGAACAAAAAATTTAAAGAGAGTGCGTCAAGAATAAGTCAAAAGGCAGCTACTTTGGAGGCGAGGATTAATCATGGCCGTTGGATGAAAACATCATACAGATCCGAGATCACTTGATGGGAGTAAATCGAGAGGAGAGTTGGGTGAATGAAAGGTCAGGTCAAGTCCAGGACATTTGATTCGTTATGATTGAATGGCGAGGAGATTGATACGAGAATTTATAATGCGGAGGAAATTGTATAACCGTAATGGAGGAGGTAAATTCGGGACCGTTGGATTAGAACGGTGGACGGTTAAGATCTTGATGGAGCATTACAAGAGTGAAGGAAGGGCGATGGCTTGGGGTCAAAAAAGTGATATGGGCCATTGGATTTAAAGGTATGGACTGATGGAGATCGAAATTGAGTCATTCCGAGAGATAATAACGGAGAAGTAGATGAGCTGGGATCGCAGCATAATGTGAGCCATCGGATCCTTAGAGATCGACGGATAAGATTTCGCGGTGAAAACGTTAGGGGAGAGTAGATGAAAGGAAAAGACCGGGATCGAGATACAACATGAACCGCCAGCATCAAAACACACACCGAATGCCGTGGGGTACAAAGGTGGCAAAGTCGCGTGTGGAGAAGGTGGTTTTGGTGGAAAACCATAATGTTTTTCGGCGTAGCTCCGAGGCGGTTTCTAAATTTTCTTCCAAAAGCGCACTAATATGGTTCGCCGGATAGTACACGCATCCCCTCCAAAATGAATTTTATCGGGTAACTTTTCGGCGTTAAACCACAGTACGCGTAGCGCAGCAGCTCTGTTCGTGAGCCGTCTGGATGGGAGGGTCGCAGATCCGACAATGCGGATTGCCACGCGGCCGATGCGCGTTGGCCTGGGAGATAGTGGAATACGAGGTGTGGCAGCTTGTGAGTGGTGGGTGCTTTGCGTGGCGGGAGTGTTATGGAGTTAGATCCCAACCGTAGGATCTAAAGAATGAACGGGCCGAGGGTACATGTCGATCGGGAGTGGAGTTGTGGAATGCGGGAGGAGAAATGGCATGGTGATTGGGTTTGAAATCTCGATCGTTGGATCTTAGAAATGGACGATCAAGATTTAATGATGGAACAGAGAGTTAATGATGGACGAGTTAGGAAAAATGAGTCAATGAGATCGCGTGGCGAGGCCGTTGATACGTAAAATGATCGAAACGATCTATATTGATTTAAAATCTTTACGCTGTTGTGAACATAAAAAATCAAAAGAAAGTCGGGTTTTCGAGAAGGGGTTTTGAGCCTTTAGCACCCTGGTTGTGGGGCTTAAGGTTTTATGAAGCAAAGGGCCACGAGTTAAAGCCCTCGAGGGCTTAAGAGGATACCAACATATGCAAAAGGGTATTTTTGGCCTATAAACGTAGTTTTGGCTGGCATAGAATTGAGGGTTCCGATGAGGGGAAATATGAGCTTAAAACCAGCGTGGGGGAGAGTACAAGGTTTTAGAGGGGAAAGTCGAGTGATTTTGAAGGTTAAATGAAGCTTATGGAAGGATTTTTATGGAGGAAAAAGGGGATGAAAATAGAGCTTATTTGATGAGTGAAAGGAGGAGTAAAAATGATGGAAAAATGGGGTTTTAGCCGACCTGTCGTGTGGAAAACCGCATGTGATTTTGGATTTATGAGGGAAACAACAGGCTGAAGATTAACTAAAGGAATAGCTACATGATTTCACTGAGACTTTGCAGAACTCACAATTTGGCCATAAAATTGTTTCTTGAAGAAGCTTAAAGGTGATTTCAGCCACCATTTGTGGTAGGACAAATTTTTATAGGTGGCTAACAAGTTTAGCTCCACATGGGGATGGCACCTTCTTGAAGGTGTCAAGAACTTCCCATACATGTCTTCTGTGGAAGTTGATCAATGCCTCATCCATTGGGCTACAATTTTCCTTTCTTTTGATGGTCTTCTTTTGATCCGCATAATGTTTGCAACCATTAAAAATAATTGAATTCTATCAAAAACAAGATTTCTACCTACCCAATCCTAATGATCTAACACTTTTTCTTCTTTGAGAGTGCATTTGGATTGGCAAACTCTTTTCATCAACATTTTATTTTTTGAAAATACAAAAAGCTAGTCTATTTATACTCCTTATTTCTACCATAGGAACTCGGATTAAGCTTGACTCGAGTTCATAACTCTCTACCTACCTACTATATGTTAGGAGTTCGTACTGCCTAATAGGTTTTTATTCTCTATATTATAAAACGAGAAATTGAGCAAGTCAAGTCAAGACTACCGACCTAACTTGGATGGTGGTCTATGGCATAAAGCACAAGCCGAGCATATATTTTTATTTGCAAGTAAAATTAAAACCATAGTGAAAGGCTTAAGATCTAAAAATTAAAACATCCTTCGTATTTATTTTGCAGCTCTGATTTTTAATTTGTTTGAGATATTTTCTCTTTGTTCTCCGGGTTCGAAGTTTTGGGCATATTAGAACCAGCTTCTTCTATCTTTGGCTCAAGATTTAAAGCAGATTGGAGCCATTCTTCTTTTGAAATTCATGAGGTTCGTGGATTTGAGCTTGTACGCAGACCTTTGTTTTTCTCTATCCTAATCTACCTTACTGATAAGCCAAGATTGATATGTTTGGCTCGATCTAATTCACTAACCTATCAGCAGTAAATTGAAAAACTAATTGATCGCATGATTAGGTTGCATGACTAATTAGAGAGTGTGTTTTTAGGAGTGGCATTTGAGCTTGCACACCCTTCAGACTTTGTTTCTCTGGTATGGGTTGTACCTTTCTTGTTTTTACCTCACTTCTCTTTTCTTTTTCTATTGTTTTGTATTTTTTCCCTTTTCTTTCAAGACAAAAATCAACAACTAACTAAATGCTCAAAGATGAGCTTTATTTCTTTCCTATCTATCCTACTCTAACTCTTGAAAGTATTTACAAGCTTTACATGATAGAATACGTGCCAATGTAGCGAGTTTAGTAGTGACAAAAAGGAATAGAGAAATTGGCTACTAGAAAAGAGGTAACCATAGTACATAGTAAATTTTTAATCTTTAAAATCAAGGTTGTCATACGAGGTGACAACATTTTTATGTCTTTGGGCTCATTGTAAAGGATCCATGCTTGAAAATTTGAGCCAATTGGGGTCTCCACACACTCTTCCATAGGATCAACAAACAAGATGAGAATTCTCTTCTTTTTGGCCCTTCATGATTGGTATATTGTCCGCCTCTAAGATATCAACTTTGAGGACTACACTTTCGGTATGTTCTGGAAGCATAATCATCATTAACCCGCACATCCACCATCGGTGAAATTTCTTCTTTTCTCTAAATCTATGCTTGCATCTAGTGTGAATTCGGGCTTTCTTGGGATGAAAAATTGATATTAGTGATAGGAGAAGTTTCTTCTTGAAAATATGGTGTTTTTATCCCTCAAAGGCTTTCACGTATCTTTTTATTGTTTGGGACATCTGTCCGAATTTTTCTTGAATTGTATATTGTTTGCTCTCCCAAGGTCTCGTGACACATACTAGCAACAAGGGATAATCAACTAGCAAAACTGTTTTGGTGTTTAGGAACAAGGATAAGTTGAAATTCTTAAAATATTTTAACAAATCCATGCAAGATCATCCTTATAGTGCTCTAAGTCTCGTGGATGTTTAACCATGCATTCTTCATTCACTTGCCTAATTACCAATTTCGCATTTCCATGAACTATTATCCTCCCTCGGGCTCCTAATTTCTTCAGCAGTAGAGTCTAAAAGAAGTGCCTCATACTCTACTATGTTATTTGTGGCATTGAAAATTAAATTTATATGAACTAGCCTAGAATAATTGTTTCTCGTATCATAAAGCCATTCTTGCACTCCGCACTAGTTTTATTACATGACCCATCAAAGTTCATACCCAAAGAGGACTAGTTTCAGCTTTATCATTAATTTCCTTACTATCCTCTTTGTCTTGAGTGCCTTTCGGATTGTTCTATGGAATAGGAACTATGTTGATGATTGGTTCTATAAAATGAAGGTTTGGAGGGTACTGCTGTTTAGTATTTGATCAATTTCTTCTTTCTTTCAAAGGAGAGATTTCCTTATAGATAGAAGTACAACACACTTCCTTCTCTTGTGTTAACTAGTTTTGAGGCTTGATATCTTCTTGAGCCTCTTCTATAAGGGACGATGAATCATTTTTCATGCTTACGTGAATATTTTGAGGAATTTATTCTATCTCTTCGATTGATTTCTTCCTTAATTGATTCATCTATATTCTTATAACCTTTCAATAGGATATTAAACTCATGAATGGTTGTTAAAAGATCTTCAGATGTATTTTTTCCAAATCCTCATCATTGTCTATAATGTGTTGGGTGATGTTTTGTGATGGATCATAATGTATCTCACCCCATGATAATGACATAGTGTTTTCTTTATAGTTCTCATAAAACACATATTCAAAGTCCTTTAAGGAAAAAAAACCTAACAAATCTCAACCATTCATACCAATCCCTAGCTTTCCTTCTAATGTTAACATTAACAATTTCATTAGGCAAGCCTTCATGCCATTCAACCTTTAAATCCATACATGTATGTGAAATTTGATAAGATGTAACAATGGGTTATCAAACTTTTCACCCCGAAAGACAGAAGGTTATCATCCCAATTCACCTCGGCATCCTATGTGGAAACCCGTGGATATGATATCTACTCATTGGGGCATATCTTCATTGTATCCCTTTGAATCATGTTTGTAAATCAGAAAGAGGTCATCAGATTCAGTTAATCAGTTTCAGGTCTTCTACCGTGAGTCAATTTGGCTTTCCCCGAGAGTTGTAGAGCGTGGAGTCACTGTGTGGATGATTTCCTCTCGTCCACCAACAATATGATTTGGTTTTCTCTAATGCATTCCTGCATAGATTCTACAAAGACCGGAGGGGTAATAAAGCTCATTAGAGGCATGGAGTCACTCGTGTGGGAAATTTTTAGCTCTTTTGGAGGTAAAATGTTTTATGGTCCACCACCATTTATTGATTTGAATACCAATCAAATATTTTTTTAGGGTTTTCTTCGAGTTTTCTTCTTAGTCCTATGGGTTATGAGAGTGTCCTAAACTGCTTCAACATCTCTAGCTAGGGTGATGATACAAACAGAGTTTACTCTATGGCTAAGCTAGCTAATTTCTTCAAGGTTTGATAAGTTTCTATGTGAATCCTAAGTATTACTTAGTTTGTCACCGATTCAAACAAGTCCTTATCATGATTACCAAAGCAAGCTTTGGTAGTGCTTGAAGAGAAATACTTATACTGCATTGAATGCTAAGTGTTTTGTTTTAAGGATTTTATCAACTCTGTACAGTGAGTCGCCACGTTAGTGTCTCCGTAATTTGCAAGATTGAAAATACAAAACTACAAAACCTACATATGAACCACTTTGGTATTCTACGACGGAAGCTCAATCCAGAGAGGGATCTCTCTATAAGTGAAAATATTGATTTATCTTTTAAGGTTTTAAGTGTGATATTAGGCTATAGTTATGAAGAACAAGAGTTTTTTCTTGTTTTTTGTTGGACAAGGATAAGATGGAGATGAAGGAAGTCTATATGAAGGGTGAAGGTGTAAATAAGTGGAGAATGGTTTAACTAATAAGATAGGCAAAGAGAAGCTTCAATCCATTGGGCTATGGATTCATAAGAGGATTTAATTGAAACAAAGAAGGTTCAAGAGTGGTCCATGGGGCAAGTCATCTATGTCAAAGGATCTCTTTTAGTTGGATTTATGAATGAGACAATAAGAAATGGAGTGAGGGAAATCAAATAGATGAGGAAACAAAGAGAGGCTTCAAGATCAAGTAAGTACATTGAAACTATCCCGATTTTGGCATGCACTTAAGGAAAGACATAAAGTAATCTAAGATCGTGTAAGTACTTCTAAACTAGCCTCGCTTTTGACGTACTTCAATAGAAAACATTAAAAACTCAAAGAATAGCTAAAGATCAAGTAAGGACTTTTAATCTCATTCGCTTCAGCATATTCAAAGGAAAACATTCATGATAAACCTAAAAAGTAGTCTAAGATTAGGTAAGTACTTTGAAACTATCCTACTTTCAACATACTCTTAAGAGAAACTTTCAAACAACCTTTGGAGAAAGAACTAGAAGACAAAAGGAAAACCATAAACTTTCCTAGTACAACTCTACTTAGCATGTAATGAAAATATCATTCAACAACAATGTTTAAAGTTTAGACATGAAGACGTGGGAACACAAACATTCCGTAACTACTCGACCGTATTAAATCATTCTTAAATACATAGAGGAGGAAAAACATAAAGATAAAGCTTATCATTGAGAGTAGGGTACTTGTAAGAGTAAATCCTAGCTCTATATTTCGTTTCCTTACTTATAGAAAGTGGACAAGAATGGAAACAAAAAGAAAATAACACTAATGAGAAACACATCACCATTGACATAGACCAGATCCCATAACCTACTTATCTGGAGTGCTCAAACCAAGCATAATCATCAAGTCTAGTGGGTCTCTACAAAATTTCAAACTTCATCTCAAATTATGTATTTTAAATTAAAAATAGGTTACACCAAATGCCTTCGTAAAACTATTTACATGCAACAAGATATCCAGAGACCAACCCTTTACAATGTGCCCCTCAAGAAGATTTTATACGAAATGACTAGGTGGATGAGTTTCTCGGGTTTAAGTATTATTAATTCTACACTTAATGCAATCTTAGCCTTGAAAACCATGCAAGGCATAAGGCATGAATGCATTCTATTTATTACCTTGCCTCATAACTCATTTTCATTTTTTTAGGGTTACCGGATGAAAGATTGACTTCCAAGGCTCTTCTTATCTTTGTAATAACTTTGCTTCGATAGTTTGTAATAAGTTCCTTTGGTTGAAATAATCGCTTAGCTGTCTTTAGGCAAATAGCTTTTGAAGAGGCAATAACTATGCCTTCGTTGATTTCTTTGAGGCTACAGTGGATTTTGGTAGCCGGAGAGGGATTCAATTAGCCTCGATGTGGCAAAAGGGAGGCTTTTCTGACCGACATTTCTTCGTTGTTTCCTATAAACACCGTTAATTTGCTTTACTCGTGTTTTAGGCTTAATTAGGCTTAATCTTCATCTTTAGGTCTTCATACCGTATTTAGCTCTAGATTAGGCTTGGCGGTTTGATTTCATGCCTTAATCCCTCAAACCGTGTTAAAAACCTTTAATTCTTCATTTTTGCTTGGATCCCATCCTTTGACACCGATACTCTTTGTTCGTTTGATGTTCACTCGTGTTTTTGTTGTTTTTATGCACGTTGCAGAGGTTTTGTGACTTCACAAATGCTTATGAGGCACAAAAGTGGAATCGTCAGCTTGAACCGTGCGGATTCATCTTCTTCATGAATAGTACCGGGGATCATCATCCCCGGCCTTTGATCATTTTAAAACTCGTGGGAAAACCTTAATAACTCGCAAAAATGAACAAAAAATTTAAGAAAATCCATGAAGAATAGGTCAAAGGTTGCTTTCGAGGCGAGGATTAATCTTGGTTGTTGGATGAAAACATCCAAATACTTGAGATCACTTGATAGGTAACTAGAGGCAAGCTTGGGTGAATGAATTTAAGATTAAGTCTGCCGTTCGATCGTGACAATGAAATTGCGTAGATTGATTCAGAATTTATAATGCGAGGGGGAAATGGTATACCGTAATGGAGGAAATTTTATTGGGATCGTCGGATTAGAACGATGGATCGTTAAGATCTTCTAATGGAGCGTTCGAGAGCGAAGGGGAAGGTCGATGGTTTGGGTTGCAAAGTGATCTAGGCCATTGGATTTAAAGGATGGACGGTCGAGATCGAAAATGAATTCATTAGGGTGATAATATGGAAGCGTATGAAATGGGATTGCAACGTACTATGAAATGGCCGGATCTTAAATATCGACGTTAAGATTTCTCGCCGAAACGCTCGAGGAGAGTAGGAGGAAAGGCAAAGAATAGGACGGATACAACGTGAACCATCGCATCAAAAACAATTGATGGTCGTGGATTAAAAGGTGAAAAGTCAATGCGGTGGAGAAGGTGGTTTGGAGGAAAACCATAATGGTTTTTGCACAAATTTCTCCGAGGCGGTTTTAAATTTTCTCCAAAAAAAAACGAGATATGGTTCGCTCGGCCGACACGCGTCCCCCAAAACCACTTTTATCGTGTAACTTTTCGGCGTTAAACCACGATGCGGTAAAAAATCGAAACATGTTGTGGGAGTCAGTTTGATGTGAGGCCTGAGATCCGACGGCTTGGATCACACGCGACGGGGGAAGTTGCGGGTCGAGGAGATAGTGGAATATAGGTGGCCGCTTGTGAGTGGATGGGTGCTTTGGTATGGTGGTAGGGTATATTTTCCAAGTTAGATCTTCGACCGTAGGATCTAAAGAATGAAAGGTCGAGATTTGTCGATCGTTGAGTTATGAAATGGGGAGGAGAAATGGCATGGTGATCGGGTTTAATCCTCGATCGTTGGATATTAGAAATGGAAGATCGTGATTTAACGATGGAACGGAGTTAAATGGGAAATGGAAAAGATAAGAGCGGATCGGGTGGCCCGTGGCCATTGATTCGAAATGATCGACGGCCTATATTGATTTAAAATCTTTTTTGTCGTGGAATAGAAAAAATCAAAAGAAAGTCTAAGCCTTTGAAAGGGGTTTTAAGCCTTTAGCACCCTACAGCAGGCTTAAGGTTTTATGAAGCAAAGGGCTGTCAGGAGTAAGCCCTTGGGGGCTTAAGAGAATTTTTATATGCAGAAAAGGGTATTTTTGGCCTAAAAAAATCGCAGTTTTTAAGGCAAATTTAGGGTTCTCGTAGGGGAAATAAGGGGATTTAAAACTAGATAGGAGAGTATAAGGTTTTAAAGGGGAAATGATGATTTTTAAGGTTAAATGAAGCTTATGGAAGGAATTTTTATGGAGGAAAAGGATGAAAATAGAGCTTATTTATGAGTGAAATGAGCAGTTGAAAATGATGGAAAAATGGGGTTTAAGCAAATTTTTGTGTTGGCAAACAACAGCTTTTTTGGATTTAGAGGGAAACAAAGAGGAAGATTAAATAAAGGATTATTTATATTCATAAGACTTTAAGAACCTACATTTTGGCCATAAAATTGTTTCTTGAAGGCTTAAAATGATTTACCACCATTTGGTATGAAAATTTTTTATAGGTATTAACAATAGGGAGATGAAAAGTTAGTGTTTTGGAAAAATATTATATTTCCATTACCAACTAAATTGAATTACATAACTTGGTTTAATTAAATCATCCAAAAATAACCATTCATATATATGTATACTTACCGAAATTAATTTGCATTTTCTTAATATTTACTCAACTTATACATGTAATTTGGATGTGGAACAAATCAAAGTCATATGAAACCATTATAGATTAAGCATATGAACAAATAAATTTCATCAACTAAACAATTTAAATAGCTAAAATTTTATTCTTATGCATGCATAAATCATGATTTAACTTCAAAGGATGCCACAATAGAGAACACCCAAAGAGGAACCACCATGTAAAGGATAAAAAAATTACAAACTAGTTGAAGTTCTCAAGAATTTGTAAGATATTTGTACTTAAATTTATATTTTACATTTTGAATATTTTCCTATGTTAACAATGAAAAATTAATTCATTTATATATAAATTTTAATGATAAAATTGAATTTATCTTTTATGCTAAATCATGACTATGTTGGGAAAAAAAATTAATTATATATAAATTTTAATAATATATTATAATTAAGTGTTTAAAATTGTCATTCAAAATATGTATTGTATAGTTATAATGTGTGGTTCTATATTTATATGAAAGGTTAATAAAAAAATACAATATTGATTTTCTTTAAATAATCTATTTTAAATTTATGTTTATAATTTTCCAATATCATAATTCAAAATTGTTAATTTATTTTAATCTTCTTTATATAAAATTATTGTATTTATTCAAATATTTCAAGAAAATGTACCATACTACTAAAAAAATTGGAATTGCTTTACTCATTTAATAATGAAAAAATAAATATAAAATTATAAATATATATTTTAATATTTTATATTCTTATAAATTTAACTATATCCTCTATTTACCAAGTGAAGTATTTATTTCTAAAAGTATTTCTTCTTAGAATTTTTTTCTTCAAGATATTGTAAAACTTGAAACTAGGTTGATATCGGCAAAAGTGATGTATTATATTTTTGTTCGAGTATGTCTATTCACTAAACATTTTGAACTAAACCAATTCTAACCAAAGGATCAAAGGAGAAGATATGGTAGAAACTATCATAAGAATATATTAGAAATAAAATTAAAAGGAGAGTAAATTGTCACATACATATTCTAGTAATTCTTAAACTCCGCAGCATAATCTTCTTCCCCAAATACATGTTAAAGAAAATGAAAACCTAGCCCACTAGCATAGTGGATTGATATAGTATGATAGTAGTATATAATTTTCATTATATAACCCCAAAATTTTACTAGTGAATCTACATTTGAAGCTTTGTTTGCTCTCTTACAACAAGTCACATTTACCAAGTGAAGCATTTGACTCTTTTTCAAAGTTAGTTAGAACTTTACGACACTTTTTCATTGCTTCAAAAAATATATAAATCCCAAACTAAAAGTGATACCTACCGTAACAAGGATGGCATTATGTTTTTGTTCATATATCTCATTTACCAAACATTTGAATTAAAATCCAATGCCAATTAAAAGGGATTGTGAGAAGAGAGAAGAAAATATATTTAAGTGATTAAAAAGATTAGTTGTTATGAATAAAATTAGAATAATTCAAGAGTTTACTAAGGTAAGTCAAAGAGAGTAGCTCAAAAATGAGAAGGGGATGAAGATCTAGAAAAGTTGATGATGTAGCAAAGTTGATGAATAAGATATTGTATAATAATTTGCAAGGTTAAGTTGAACTAAATAATAATAGAAATTAAAGTTTAAATTATTATATAAGAAGTCTAAAACACATTTTAGAGGGAATATTACTACGAATGATATGGAAAATCTTTGAATATGAGATAATGGGAGATTCTTGAAAATCAAGCTAGTGACTACCAAATTGAACGGGAAAGTTTATTTCATGAGAGAAAAATATATATATATATATCTATAAATTTATATAAATTTAATTGTATAAGATAATTTGTGACTAAAAAAAACCATACAATACATTAATACACACTCCATGATACAATAAGGAACCTATTCAACCGGTTTTTAAGTATGCTAACATTTAAAAGCCTACTATAAAAGATCCAATTAATTGGAAGTTTTTTCTTCATTAGGAAACACCATATCATTTAGCGTTTTAAAATGTGTAACTAAAATTACCATAAAAAAATAGTAATAAGAACTTTGTTAAAGGAATAACTTATCGAACTACAATGCACTTCACAATTCCAAACAAAAAGTGGAAGAAATGTGGGATAATAAGTATGAGAAGACCAATGAAATTGTTAATAAGGAAACAAAATAACCAAGAGACAAAGGTTTTATTGGATTTAGATAACAAGGAATATGCTTCAAGGTCTTATCAACAATGGATGTACATTTTTATCATTTGTGGTGAAGACGGGCACAAGTGATTTGAGTGTGTTTTTTGAGAATGTACATGAAAATTTTGGCAAAAACAATAAAGTAGGTCACAAAGATGGGTAAGAAGATTTAAAACTATATGTTTCTACAATGAAATTTTTTATGCATGTGCAAATATGGTTATCCAATGTATTTTATGTTTTCAATTATTTCTCATCAAATCTTGACAAAGTTTAAAATAAGGTTCCTATTTTTTACTTTTGAATCATACTTTGCAATATATTTCACGATTACATGTTGAGAAACAACTAGATGAATTTAATCGACATTAGATTTCTACAAGCCTAAGAAGATTAAAATTGTAAACATTTCTAGCATATCATCAATACGTGCATGCTAATTTATTTTTCTCGCATTTATTATTTATGAATTTAATATTGATTAATCACATGAGCCTTCCGTGGAGAATTATAGTGATATGAAATAATACACTCTTTTGTGCAAGCATGAATCTTACAATACACTTTTTATGTCTTTAAAAGGTATCCTCTTTTAAAAATTCTCATAACCTTCATGTGAGAATTGAAATAAGAAGCTTGTAGGTTTTCAATGGTAGGGATATAATCATTTACGATTTAAGGAACCATTAAATTTTATATATGATGATGGATACCATGAAAAATTTAATGTTGTTATATGTTTAACAAAAATGTCTTCTCAACATGTAAATTGGAATGAGGGATACTCTTTGTTCCTTCTAGATCTTGACACATTTTCTCTCTATTAACTCATACTAGGATATCAAGCATCAATCAAAATAATGTTAATGGGTTTTGGAGCACCTATGTGACAACCATTTTTGTTAACTTCCCCTCTTGTAAATAAATTTCCATGAATTGTAATTCATGTAAATAATATATGGAAATTTAACTATTTTATTTGGTTAAATCACCTCGTTAATTTTTGTGGGTTATCCTAAACCACCGAAATTCAAATTGGTTCATAATTTGAATGAATTCAATTGATTTCGGAAAATTCCAATAAACCATGGTTTTAAGTGGTTTTCAATAATTTTCATGGTTTCAAGTGGTTTTCTTTAGTTACTATTACATCTCCATTAACTACATGGTATTACCGGCCGAATACCTCACGTCACTGATCATTGGTATTCTTATGTTTCCTCCTCTAGAACCTCTCTGAGAGCTCCTTGATCCCCCCTGCTGTTACACCTTTCTCACTTCGATAACCCATGTGGTTCTCTCCTCTTCAGACATCCTCTATCCCCTTCACTCCTTAACCAAAACTAGGTTTTCTTCTTCTCTTCCAACCCTCTTGTTACAAGGGTTATCTTTCATTCTTTTTAAAACTTAGTTGGTTCCTTACAAATTTATTGGATATAGCTATGCCATCCACATATGTTTCTACCCTGAGTTATTATATCGATTGAAAAAATTAAATAAAATCAATGACTAGTTACCTGGCCAGGTTCCTCCACTTTCCGAAATCTCTTTATATTCTCTAGCTCTACACTTGGCAAGTATTTCTTCTTCTTCTTCTTCCATATTTTCTCCTAGATGGAATTTCTTCTCAATGTTGTTCTAGCTCTTCCGTGTCTTGATCACTTTGTCTATGTCCTTCCTCTCTTGAATAGTTCCCCTCTCTACTCTCGACTCATTTCTTTTGTGGCATATTGCTCAATTCTTCTTCTCGGTCTTTCCCTCTCTGGGTCATGAACCTTCCCTTGTATATTTGTGCTTTTTATTATTTCCTCCACGAGCATACTTCTTCAACTTTTGTACATATTCGAGAGAAATATTTTTTATAACCTCAACTCTACAACTTCCAACACTCTTCATATTATTTTTACCCAAAGAGTTTCTATGATCTAATATCACTTTGACATAACATCCACATTGATGGTGTTCCCATAAAAATTTGTATAATATTGATGCCATTTTATTGCAACACTATGGAAACATGAATTCTTTATATAGCAATTAAAAATTGAAAACTCCTTTCCAACCGTACCTTTTCTTCTTCTCATACAAACTTTATAGTCTTAACCATTCTTTATATGTAACATGGGTCCACATGACAAGTAGGAGTCAATTTTTTTTTACCTTTCCTTTAATATTTCAAACCAATTTTAGAGCAAGTTGATGAATTCGGGGGTCAAATCTCCACCGCACGTCCATTATGCCTCAATCATTATCGACCAAATTAGCCATTTTTCCTTTGAAAAAGGCTCGTGGGTGACAACCATACCCCGACCTCCACCTCCACCTTGGCATGGGCCTTCCTAATCGTATGCTTCGAGAGGGGGTAGGGATGAAGTTCAAGTGGCATATTGAATTTGGGATCCAAATTCCCAACTTACTCCATTTCTAGTTTCACTACGTAATTTTTCTTGGGTTTTTTACCGACAACTTCGGTTAAAACCAAGACTCCAGAGATGTTCTATGCCCCCAAAACTTTCTTCCTCTCCTTCTAACTTTAATAACAATTGTGTGGCCCTTAATTCAAGGGGAAATTAATCAAGGCTTTCATTATGAAATTAAATTATCAAATTCAACACGTTGGTTGTAAAAATCCACAAAACTCAATACTAGACATGTAGCTGAAATTAACACCAATCTATCTACAAAAATACATCTCGTAAATTAACTCATACATTCAAGGGGAATTTTTGTAAAGTAGTGGGGATGCAAGTCAATACCAATAAGACCAAAATAATGATTTTCTCTAATAAAAAGGAAGAAAATCAACATACGTTCTACTTTGAAGGAAACATTCCCTGGAAGAAGTAAATGAATACAAGTACCTCGTGATTGATTTCAATGTTAGGTCCCTATATTACTAGTGTAGTCCCTTATTTTTTGTTAGTGTAGCCCTTATCGTTATTGTTGTAACTCGTAGTCATATTTTTTATTATTGTGCCCATAGAATCACTATTGTTATCGCGTGCCCTACGATTATCATTGTTAGCGCACTAGGATTATTATTGTGACATGGACTCCTATATAGAAAGGAGGTTTTTGTCAAATTTGTATCATCCAAAAATTTTTCATTTCACTGTAATGTAAAGGAGGTTTCCCCTCGAAGTGGCTCGTTTCTAAGGCGTTGATCTCTCTTTTCTTCTATTTTGGGAGCTGTGTTTCCCCAACATTTGGTATCGTAGCTTTGGATTTATAAGGTTGTTGCTCCAAACGAATTCATCGTGGACTTTTTGCTATAACTAGCTTATGCGAAGTTTGTGAAGTGAAATTTTAGGGTACGAGGAAAGCGAAATCTGAGAAGATTTTCTATTTGAGAGCTTGGTTAGTGATATCGGAGATATGATCTATGGAAGTTAGGTCTTTCAGGCTCCTAAACGAGGTCATCGTGGAATTTGTGCTAGAAATTTTGCTCTACAAAGGTTCGAATACGAAATTCTTATGGTGTGAATTTGAAATCTGAAGAATTCGTCATTTCAGAGCTTGGTTCGCAATATTTTTGGAGATATGATCTGTGGAAGGTAATTAGCTTTTTTCAAGCTCTCGAATTTCATCTCAAAGAGGTGAGCACGTGGGAAAAATCCTCGATAACTCTCTCTCTGCATCGGATTGGAGTGTCGTCAAAAAGTGGCGCAAGTAAACACGGACTTTGGATTTCTTGTGCTATCATGTTTCGGAGCGAAAGGAGGAAAAACGGTGACACCGTGGCAAGTCGTACAAGTTCGCTCTCATGTAACCGTATCCACTAGTACGGTCATTGTGGGAGATTGGGACACAACTTTGTCCTCGAGAATCCAAATCGGCCGGACCTTTGTGGCATTCGAAAGATAGATTAGAGTGCTACGTTGATACTTGAAAGTATCGAATATGAAAATCTTCGGGAGTGCGTCAAATCACGAGTGACATCGACTTTCAATATCGAGCGCCTCCAAAGCAGAAAAAAGTGTGTGTATGTTGTTTACGAAATTGCAAAAGTCTTGTTTGAAAGAAATGAGTTTGAAGTGATTCCAAGGGCATATTTGAAGCATAGATATCGGTATTGGGTCTCCCAAAATGGCATAAAATAATTCAACACCCAGTAAGCACTTCGAGAAGGCTCTCACTATGACTCGTGAAGAGGAAGAAGTGCAACATGATGCATCATAAATTACAAGACCAAGTAGCAAACCATTTCACTCATCGCAAAGAGCAACAAAAAATGAAATGGAAGCTAAGATGGATGGAAATGAAGCCTACCGCTCACATTCTATAAAGAAGGAAGTGTCGTTACGCCTAGAATTTACGTAACCTACAAAGGTTGACACCACAAAATTGGAAGAAAAAAGAGCATAAAAGGGCTTTTCATACGAAATGCCAGGATAGCAAAATACACTAAAGGTCATAAGTTAAAGCCGAGAAGAAATTATTTTTACATAGATAGACGAAGAGGAGGAAGAAAATGAACAAGAAACTTCAAAAGTAAGAGGATATACACCCGTGAACCGACTCTAGAGAGAGGAAGAAATGAATCTCTACCATATCGTGTAATGTAATGGCAGGAATTACCACTCCTCAAACTCTCAAGATAGAAGGACAAATAAAGAAGAAAAAGCATAGTGTTGATTGATTCGAGTAGCACCCATACTTTTATTCATTGTAAGGTAGCCAAGGAATTAAATTGTTTCCTATACCCGCACTCAGAACTGCATATGATGGTTGCAAATGGAGGAACTATAAATTTCTCCGGAAAATGCCATAATATCAAGCTAACCATGGGGGAATATGTATTGACCAGTCCAATGATTTCCATTCCTATGGGAGGTGCTCGATGTTGTACTAGGAGTACAATGGTTACAATCTTTGGGACGATGGCTTTTAATTTTCAAGAACTTTTCTTGAAATTTTTTTTCGAAGGAAAGGAAATCGAATTACAGGGGTATTGAGGGAAGTCGGGAAGGATAATAAGCTCTAATGTCATGACAAAAGCTTCTAAAGAAAGAACAACGAGGCGTAATTGCACAATTATGCTCACTAGAAGTTCGACATCAAAATCATCTATTTCTCGTAAATCTCCAACAAGTCTTGGACAATCATTCCAAGGTGTTTGTGAAACTCCCCAAAGGACTCCCACACTATTCGTGATCATGATCATGCTATTCATTTGATTCCGTGAAGTGTTCCTCCAAACATCAGTGCCTTATAGATATCCTTACTTCTAAAAGAGCGAAATTGAACGTATAGATTACGTAAATGTTAGAGGTGGGTATAATTCAACCTAGTCAAAGTTCTTTCTCCGCTCCGTAGTATTGGTACATAAGAAGGATGGATCATGGCGACATGTGTCCCGGATTATAGGGAGCTCAATAAGCTCACCATATAAAGATAAATTTCCCATTCCCCGTGATTGATGAATTATTGGATGAATTACATGGAGAATTTATTTTACCAAGTTGGATCTTTATTCAGGATATCATCAAATTAGAATGAAGACCGAAGATATTCCAAAAACAACATTTCGAACTCATGAGGGTCATTATGAATTTTTGGTCATGCCTTTTGGCCCTACCAATGCACCTTCTACATTTCAAGGGTTGATGATTCCATTTTCAAACCCTTCTTAGAAAATTTGTGTAAGTATTTCTTGATGATATACTAATCGTACGCATGTCTTGGAAGGATCATGTTGAACATGTTGATAGTGGTGCTCAACTATCAGGAGAAACAATTATATGCAAAAACATCCAAATGTTTCTTTCGAGCACAAGAGGTGGAATACCTGGGTCATATTATATCTCATGAGGGTGTGGTAAAGTAGACCCTAACAAAATTAAAGCTGTAAGGAATGTGAAAGTCCCCACGACCATAAAGCAAAGCTAAGTAGGATTTCTAGCGTTAACAGGGTATTATCGCAAGTTTGTTAAGAATTATGGGAGAATAGCAACACCTCTAACAACATTATTGACAAAATATGAATTTTCATGGACTCAAGCAAACTAAAGTGCCTTTGAACATCTTAAAGAGGCACAAAAGTCAAGCACTCGCTTAGCTACGCCGTACTTCACAAAAACCTTTATTGTTGAATGTGATGCCTCAAGAAATGGAATTTGGTGCAGTTTTTGATGCAGAAGGAAGACCCATTGCTTTTGAAAGTCAGTCCAATCAAAGGAAAGTATTTACAGAAACCTATTTATGAGAACAAAAATAGCAAATACCAGATGCACTAAAAGAAAATGGAAAACCTACCTAATGGGAAGACACTTCAAGGTAAAACCGATCATGATAGTCTTAAACACTCTTTTTGGAATAAAGACTATCTTCAGAAAGAGCAAGAAAATGGGTCACATATGTTGGGTTATGACTTTTGAAATAATCTACAAAAAAAGGGAAAGCTAAAAGTTTTAATGCTAAGAGTGCACTTTCAAGAAAGAATGAAGAGGTGGAAGCATTTCTTTGTGCCATTTCTATTATCCAACCATATTGGATAACTCAAGCAAGATGAATGGAAGAAGGACAAAGATGTATGGACACTCATTCAAAAGTTGCAAAGCAAGATCCTAGTACATTCGATACATTTAGTTGGAAAAATGATTCCTTATGGTACAAAGATCACTTATATCTTTGTAATAATTCCCAACTAAAACAAAAGATTCTTCTAGAATTGCACACTTCTCCCTTTAGCAGATACTCTAGGATTTTTAAAAACTTACCACAGGTGGTGAAGAAAGAATTTTTTCGGGATGGCCTTAAAACTCGATATTCAAAAAGTTTGTGGTGAAAACTGTTTGGTTTTGCAGCTAATAAAGTGGAGACAAATTAAGACCCTGGATCTCTACAACCTTTATCCATTCCAAGTCAACGTTGGGAGGAGATTTCAATGGATTTTATCATGAAGTTTACCTAAGTCAAAAGGAAATAATGTCATCATGCGTGGTAGTTGATAGACTTACCAAGTATGCACACTTTTGTGCATTATCTCATCCATTTAAAGCAAGTACATATGCTACACGCATTTATGACGTAATTCAAAATTCACATGAAGCCCATAAGTTATTGTGAGCAAAAGAGATCCCATTTTTATTGGAAATTTTTGGACTGGAGTTATTTTCTGTTTGAGTACTCAATGTAGCTCATAGTTCATCTTATCATCCTCAATCCGATGGTCAAACCGAGATAGTAACAAATGTTTGGAAGGATATCTTCGTTGTTTTGTATCCGATAAAAACACAATGGGTCAAGTGGTTACCCCTCGCTACAATGGTGGTATAACACTTCCTTTCCATACCTGAAAGCAAAAATTACCCCATTTATGGCACTTTATGGATATCATCCACCATCCATCACATCATCTTTAAGTGAAAATTTTGAAAGGTTCAAGCAGCGGAAGATCACATCGAGCATCAAACGAAGAAGTTCTCCAACCCTTAAAGGACAACCTGAATTTGGCACAAAATCGAATGAAACAACAGCAAATCAACATCGCAGACGAGAGAAGCTTTTGATGTAGGAGATTGGTATTTCTTTACGTGATACAACATACAAACAAATGTCCCTCAATGCAAAGCTAAGAAGAGATAAATTATCGCCAAAGTACTATGGTGCTTACAAGGTTTTGAAAAAGTGATCTAGATTTATGCAAGAACGCAATAATACACAAAAATAAAAAATAATCATGAAGATGCAATGGAAATAATATTTCATTTCATTAATATCAAATAACAAAAATATGCTTATATAAATAATGAAAATAAACTTAGCTAGGGCGATGGTAAAGGTATCTCCGAGAAGATATGTGGCGCCTATAGGCCTCGAATTGTCTTACAATGAGGCTTGAAGGCCTATTTATTATTGAGAAATAATGAAAAACCCTAAACATCCAAAAACCTAACCCTAGAGATGAAGTGCCAAAATTGTACCCTTTAGGTAGTCTGGTACATCAATATTCTCGAGGACGTAACTTTGTGGGAATACGATCTTGTTTGATGCCCTAAATACCTCGTTAGAAATATCTATCCGAGGACTACAACTTTTGAGTGAGGAACATCAATCGATAGACCCATGTTGCTCCTGGGCTTCCCAAAAACTTC
Source organism: Pinus albicaulis (assembly GCA_034641835.2). NCBI lineage: Eukaryota > Viridiplantae > Streptophyta > Pinopsida > Pinales > Pinaceae > Pinus > Pinus albicaulis. The sequence goes on from CM076570.1 coordinate 237,137,313, forward strand.
TATTAGGGCTTCAAAACGGCTCCGCAAGTTCAGACCAAAAAATTTCTAAAAATAGTAAGTTGTGTTGATACCGAAAAACTAAAAGAACTCGATAAGGTGTTATCACTATAAAATATTTTTCCAAACTTGAACAAACTTTGCTTTGTTCCTAGACATAGTTTTTTTAGATAGGTGTGAATTCATGCTAAGTTTTAGGGCTAAGTGATAGGGTTAGAGTCTCATTTCCATTCACAAAATAAAGTCTAAAAAAAACCTTATTTCATACCTTGCGTAGCCTCATACCATGTTTGGAAAGTCAAATTTTAAACCATTTTGAAAAAATTGTTTAAGCCATGAAAACACATTTTCAGAGTTAATGCATAAAGGCTAAAATCGCTTTTGCACTACGAAAACGTCGCTCATTTCGTAGCGCAAAACCCGAATTTGCATTGAGCGCACTATGAAATCGGGATTCGTATGGTCTTGTCAGCTATCAAATCCATCGTAATCTCTCTTAATCATTCATGATTAGGTGTCGACTTACCCAGTCTTTTCTCACACATGAAACCATTCATAGCCATCATAACATCTGCTTGAGGTCATTTCTCTGATGCCATTTTCAAATTTGCAAGGGGCTGGTTTTCATTTTATTGTCTCATGAAGAAATACATGATGCATACCCTCTCTCCGAATGGTAAGCTCATGGCAAGTAGAAAACCAAAAGCTTCTCTTTTCATTCATCAAGCGAGGCAAGGTTCTAATCAAGCGAGGCAAACTTTACTCGAAATCAAGTGAGGTCGTTGGTGACAAGCCTTTTCAAAACCACATAGGAATTTCAAGGAAAGGATGACAGGAAAGAAAATCACAAAGTCAAGCCACTATTTGGCTTAGGAATGAGGCCCGAAAGCATAGAGGCTCTAACCAAAGACAAATCGTTTGAGGAGGCCTTCAAGAAGGCAATGTGATGTTGGAAGTTCTATGAAAAATTGCGGTGGAGGCCATAATCAAATGGCAAAAGAGTTTTCCTTCATTTCACATGTTCGAATACAAAGTTTGGTCTCTTAAAATTTACAATTTCCCCCGAAATTATATCATCGCGGATAGAGATTCCAAAGGGAGAAGAAATATGGTTCAAAAATTTTAGGTTTGAGATGGAACTCGTAAGATTTTTCTGAAGCCAGGGTTTGAAGAGCCGATTTAACTAAAGCAAGCACAAGAAGCTACATCAAGGAAAACTATGCCAATCTTCTCTACAACATTCAAAGGTATCAATTCGCAGTAGCGATACCATAAAGTGTATTCTTATCATCTCAAACTCGTTTCATTTTACCGGAATGATTTCTTTGGATTTGTCTTTCTTCTTGTTTCAAGCTTAGCTAAGATGGAATATAAAGTGAAAATGAAAGCTCAACATCGTGAAACTTCACTTTTCCATCATGGTCTAGTTAAATCGATAGTTTTGCATGAACTTCAGAGAATAAAATGAATGTTCTACATTCTTGTTTTTGTGTGGATTGGGGTGGAAGCACAAGAACAGTGTTAGTCCTAAGACTAAAGAAAAGTTACTATCGAAAACCAAGGACTTTTAGAAACAAGATAAAAAATATTTGTCAAATTAAAACCCGTGAAAAGCAAGTTAAGGAGCCGTAGATCAAAACATCAATCATTCAAGAGACTCCTAAACCCGCACAAAAGAAGACAACTCAGTTAAAGAAATGACAGAACAAGCCAACTAGCAAATCAGCCTAGAAAAGATTGACTAGAAGTCAAATAGTAAAGGAAAAGGGAAAAACAATGGTTTCGTAAGAAGATTCAGGGTTTAAATGGTATTTTGAATGATATTTTACAGGCTATTGATATTGAGGGAATCCCCTTTAGTTCAGCATATTTTATAAGTTTGGATGAAGGGAAATCTAAGAAGCATCAAATCTTCCAAAAAGCTTGATTTTGATATGGTTGCAAGGGCCGGATATGGATTTAGATAAATCTATGGAAGTTTCAAATGATTATGACGAGCCCATAGACCACATCACAATGCCCGAAGGTGAGAGAAATAGAGTTTTCAACACTCAAAGAGAAAAGAGTAGTTATGAAGGAATTCAAAGAAAGTTGAGACTAGAAAACCTTGAAATTTCTAAGCTTAAGAAGAAATAAAGAGCACATGATGTTGAGAAGACAAACTTCTCCAACAGACAAGGGCTCGTGGGAGGTTGAAAAGTTTCCAAAATCAAAACAAACAGTTAGGCTTCCAATACTTTACTTGGAATGTCCCCGTAATCAAAGAGGCAAGATTTATGAGGATGATCAATGTTAAATTGAGGGCTACCAATAGGAGATTGAAGAGACGATTGAAGATCTTGAAATTCAATTGACAAAACGAAGGTCAACATGTGCCAGGTAGACCAAGAGTAGTAAGTGACAAATCCTTAGTACAGTTTTGTTTTTAAAGGACATCACTTTTTGAGGACTTTGCAAAAGTTGAATTATTTTGATTGTTAAGGCTTATTAACATCAAGGAAATCATTAAAAGGTGAAAATACTCTTAAAATTAGAATATTGTGAAAAACCGTGTAACAGGGACATACATTAGCCAGAGCGCTTACGAAAACTACCGTAGGTGCATTTTTGAACATTTTTATAAGGGTTTTGAGAGGTAAAAAGCTTCATTTATGAATTTTGTTGTTGCCGTGTAGGAAAGGGTTCACAAATGAATTTCCAAGTCTCAAGGAAAATAAAGTGGATGGTTGAGAAATGTTTACAAAGATAAAAATTCCGCGCTACGAAAAACAACTACTCATTTCGTAGTGCAGCCATACCATTTCTCCTTTAATTTTTCAAAGGCCTAGTTTCTATACAAAGTGGAGGGGCATGGTTTCATGGAAATGATAACACATGTTCACTTATCTTAAAATTCAACATTTCCGTAAAAAAGGGTTCAAAGATCATCAAAGAAGGAAAAGGCTAAATTATAGAAAACATGTCCCTTGTTTTGTAGGGAAAATAAGATATGAACCAAGATGATAGCATAACAAGATTGAGGTGCATCATCAAGGTCAAAGAGACAAGAGGGAAATTTTTCAGAGATATTATTTAAGTTCTAGATAAGGTTTTTTAGATATAATAAGGAGAATTACTCCTATTTGTAGCTAGGATCTCTAGAAGAGACAAACTTAACTGCCGATGTAATTATGAGTCCGTTTTAGGAGCGTATAGGTGTCACTTCAAGAAATTCAAATTCTCTTCAAGGTGGGATAAGGAATCCAATATTTTAATGATGAATCTATAAGAGACATGAGGTTGAATTACTAAAGGTTGGCAATTTTCATTAACGAGCAAACTATGTCACTATAGCAGACTATGTGCTTTTATCTTAATATAGATATTGGCTTACTACTCAGGATTCAGAAGAGTTTTTACTGCCTGATCTTCCTATGGCTTTAATTATCTACCTATTTCGTAGGTGGTATGAACATATGTTACTTAGAATTCATTGAAAAATGCTCTAACCTCGCATATGTTTGTAAAATGTGTTTTGTTCACTCGTTACTATTTTGCCGATATATCTAAAAACTCGAAATGACCCGACTTCCATGATAAGTTAATTTTGATGTTTAGTGGAAACATACCTTGACTCCATAGCCCAATATATGTTTGTTGATAATTAATTCAACCATTCATACACTTTATCCAATTTATTCCCAGAGTTAGCCATCTAATCCTTAATTCAAAATCTTAAACCTAGAGGGAGAGCCCTTCAAAGCTGAGGAGGCTAAGCCTCAACCAAGTCTGGGCTTGAAATAGTTACAAAGGAGGTAGCCCCGATCGGGAACCTATCGCATCCTATTTTGGTGATAACAAGAGGTTCAAAATGGAATAGGTAGTGGCCACCAATATCCACCTCGATCATTAGGGCCTCAAAACGGCTCGGGAAGTTCATGACCTAAAACCTCGCTAAAATAGTAAGTTGTGCTGAAAGTGAAACTAAAAGAATCAATGGTGGGGGTCCAAATGGAATAGGTGTTGCGTCCAAATGGAATAGGTTTTGTATGTGATATTCTTTCAATGATTAGTCGCACATGTAGGGCGATCGCCCCTTGTATGTTGCGTTGGGCGCAATAGGGGGGTCACAAGGGGAGGGGTCGACATTTGCATGGCACTATTGATTATGGCTCGTGCTACCTGGGAAGACCAAGACTGATAGATTTTTGGACATCCATGGTTTTTTCTAGTACATCGGGCTGGCTATTGGACCAATAATATCTACAAGTGGGTATGTGTTTAGCCTATTTTGGAGGTGTGTACGTTGGATGAGTAAAAGACACCTATAGGCTCTTTCACGCGTATGCAGCATTATAAAGTAGCCACTCATGAAAGCAAGGAAGTTGTTTTCGGCCCCGTAGATCGTGTTCAAGTATGGTGTTGGTGCAAATGGAGCTAAAAAGGATAGAATTTGATAGCCAAAGCGAAATTTTCTCGGCTAAGAACCCTGCTTATCATTCAAAGAAAAAGCATACTGATGTTCAATATCATCAGAGAGATATGGTTGAGGATAAAAGGGATGGAGTTAAATGTGGACACTTTGAAGAATTTTGTAGATGCATTGACAAATTCGTGAGCACTCGGTCTTTCTATGTAGAGAAACAATGGGTTTTTGCGCAGCTGGACTAACGACTAAGCTCTCCTATGCCCTCGCGGAAAGAAATCAATGAGTGGGAGAATGTTGCATGTGTTATATTCTTTCCACGATTAGTCACACGCGCGGGGGTCATAGGAGGCGCGACAACCCCCCTCTCAGACGCGACGGATGCGTAGGGGTCATAGGTGGGGTGGCATGTCCAGGAAAATTTTTTGGAGCCTATTTTTTGGTTTGCGGACTCACTCCATGGTTTTGTGCATGGGTCGTTATGGTTTTGGGCATGATGGTTTTTAACCCTGTATTTTGTAGATCCGATCAAGGGAACTATGGTTATGTTCATTCCGTGGTTAAATGGATTGGGGTTTACGAATGCTTCAAAGGTGTATATGTGTGTTGTAACATTAAAAGGAATATCATGAAAAATCAAGCCGGTAGTCTCGATTTGGGATCCGTGGGAAAAATCTCTCGTGTATATCTATTTTATGTTTTATTTCTTTTTTTAAGATTCATTTGTAGATAATTTATATAGAGGGTTAAAACCTACACAGGTGGGTGTATTGCTTCATTATCTCTGGCTCGGATCATTCCTCCCCCCTTAGGAGGCGTGATCCCCGACGGTGCTGAGATCCTCTATCGTATGAGGCAAATTCTCCCCGAACTGGGTATTATATTTATCAAAGATGTCATGGACCCACGACAAACATGTTGGATGCGTTCGCAAATTTGGCTTCTTTATCAGCCTCAAACAAGAGCATGTGTGGATTCTTTTTGTTTGGTCATATGAGTGTATGGAAATATCAAAGCATGCATGCCCGGGGTCGTATCAATGGAGTGTTTGACTCATGTAGAGGAACCTCTTTGTGGGTGAGGAGAAATGTCCTCGTATTCCTCCATGTCTTTTCCATCTCGCTTTGTCGCTGCCAGGGGAGCCTTGTTTCCAGGTTGTGGCCATGATATTCTCTTTCCTTGTAGGTGAATGGTAATGCAAATAAATTTCCTTGTTTGGGAAACAATCTTAATGCGTTGTTTTCAATAGTCAAAGAGGTGGCAAGGTGAGGGATGTTACTACCTCTCGATATCATGTACAAGTTATTTCCCAAAGTAATAATAACATCACGAGGCCTAGACTCATACAACATGACCCTCCACAAGTATGGTTAGCCCAATAATACATCAGACATCTCAAGAGGGACTTCAACATCACAAATTAATTCATCCATGAACGACTTAATGTTGTACGAAAGGTGGCACCGTTGGTGAATTCAGAGATTTATTCCTCCATGAAGCCACCCAATGGTATATGGTTGCTGTAAAGCATGGTCGGTAGGTCGAGCTGCTTAATGACCTAGTATTGAATGAGGTTCTTGTCGACTATCACAAGGAATTGGTGAAGTGGAGAACCCTTCACCCACATCCGTGAATGGAAGAGGCTTTCCCCATCCTCCGGATCCTCGGATCCTCCCGCATCTTGGTGGTGGAAATAATGGCACTAGGATCCCATCAATGATCTACTTCCCCCTTTTCATCGTCTTCTCTCGGGGTTATGACTTCCGGATTTGTCTATGTATCCATTCAAATGCCTTTAGTTCAACAAACAATTGTTTGCCCGACAATCGTTTGTGCTCCTCGAGTGGGCTGAAAGAGGAATTCACAATCACTTCCTCTAAAATCCTCGATGGATTTGTGGTGTTTTTAAGTCGCCTTGCCCCTTGTTCTCAGATTTCGGGGGCGCCATTCCCTCGGCTTAGGATTCGTGGATCCAAAATCTCACTTAAGCTACTTAAATTTCTTCTCAATCTGCATAGTGATATGCCTGCCAAGCAATGTAATTTCGAGGAATTACTTCTCCCGAATATATCCGTGTAAACAAGCCATGATAATTGGGCACCAAATTTCTTGAATCTTTAATACCCGTATTTGTGCATAGGGTATGGAACAGACTAAGCGCTCGTGCACATCTTGATCCCTTTGTTGCCGCAACATGGTCCATCGGGATGTACTTTTCATCATAGTTTCCCACAGGTGGTAATATTTTTTCCTTGATGTCGTCTCTTAACAAATTTCAAGTGTGGTGTGGATGAGAATAGAGAGGGTTCCCTCTCATCCTTTTTTCAAAGTAGGTTTCCACCAGCCTTGATGTATTTATTGTTGAGGAGTGCAGTAAAATAATCTTTTCTGGCCCTGAGAAATGATTGGACCGAGAAATACCCTTCCAGCAAATTCAACCATCTATCTATAGTGTCTGCATCTATCAGGCCTTCAAATATCGAAATGTCAAAGTTTACTTGTACCTTGAAAGGAGAGGTGCCTCCAGAGTGGCTACTGGATGTAGATGTGTCGTTAATGGGTAGTCGTTGAAGGATCTAGGAAAAGTTATCCATCATCGCGTTCCTTTGTTTCCCAAGGGCCTCCTCAAGCAATATTTTGATAGGATATATTGCTCCCTCATCTCTCTTTTATTTTTCCATGGGAGGTCGTCAGGGTTTGTGAGGTTGATCTTGCAAGGGTTCAACCAGATTGAGCCCTAACTTTGTATACCCTAACCTTGTTGGGGACATGCAAAGAAAAATAGAGAAAGAGCAGACCACTCTGATACCACTAATCCAGATTTATGCAGGAACAAAATAATACACAGAAACAAACATAATCATAGAGATGCAGCGGAAATAATTTTTCATTTCATTAATATCAAATAACAGAAATATGCTAACAGACAATGGAAATAAACTAGCTAGGGCGCTGGTAGCATATCTCTAAGAAGAGATGTGGCAGCTACAGGCCTCTAAAATGTCTTAAAATGAGGCTCAAAGGCCTATTTATTGTTGAGAAACAATGAAAAACCCTAAACATCTAGAAACCCAACCTTAGGAGATGAAGTGCCAAAACTGTGGGCCTTGTTTGGGTAAATTGGTACATCAATCTTCCTGGGGACGTAACTTTGGCATACAATCTCTATTTGGCACGCTCAATACCTCGTTAGAAATATATATCTGAGGAATACAAATTTTGAGTGAAAAAAATCAATCTATAGACCCATTTTAATCTCGGTTTTCCCAAAAAAATGTAGTTTAGGGCTTCAAAACGACTCTGGAAGTTCAAGACCCGAAAAACTGCTAAAAATAGTAATTTGTGATGAAACTGAAAAATGGAAAGAACTAATGGTGGGGGTTCAAATGGAATAGTGGGTGGACACTAATATCCACTAGGATCATTAGGGCCTCAAAACAACTTCGAAAGTTCAAGACCTGAAAACTTGCTAAAAATAGTAAGTTGTACTAAAAGTGAAAAACTGAAAGAACTGATGGTGGGGGTCCAAATGGAATAGGTGGGTGGCCACCAATATCCACCTGGATAAAAAAATATTGGTACTATGGCATACAAATTGGATTTTCCTGTTTCTTCCCGAGTGCACCCAGTTTTCCATGTTTCATGCTTAAAGAAGGTTATAGGTGACAAACTTCCAGTTCAAACAATATTTCCATAACTTGATGAGGAAGGAAAAATCATATTTTAACCTAGATAAGTCATAGAAACAAGAACTCTATAGCTAAAAAATCAATCAATTTCAGAGTATCTCATAAAGTGGAAGAACTTACCCACTAAAGATTCCACATGGGAGGTTGAGAATTTTATATAGAAGCATCCAGAACTACTTAAGAGTTGAGGACACCACTTTTTTGAAGGAAAGGGGCATGTTAGGCCCCTATATTACTAGTGTAATCCCTTATTGTTGTTAGTGTAGCCCCCTTATTGTTATTTTTGTACCCCTGTAGTCTCCATATTGTTATTATTGTGCCTCATAAAACCCCACTATTGTTATTTTTGTGCCCTTACATTATTATTGTTAGGTCAGCTAGGATTATATTATGACCCCATGGACTCCTATATATAGAAAGGAGGTTTTTTCGTTTGTATCATCCAATAATTTTTCATTTATGTAATGTAAAGGAGGTTTCCCCCTCGAAGTGGTTGATTTCTAAAGTGTTGATCTCTCTTTTCTTCTATTTTGGGAGTTGGTTTCATAACATTCAACAACAAGCTTAATTGGGAAGATTGCGGAAAGAAAAGAATTTTAGGAGGGTGGAACGTATTATATGCACTTCAAAACAGATGTAGAGAGGCAGAGTTATGGGATTGGAACACGATCAAAGTTATTTTTTGACTCCTATTTTGTCCAGTGATATTATATGGGTGTGAATTGTGGGCTAGTAGCATCTCTATTTCAAAATGGAAACAAGTTGAAAAAATTAAAAAAAACTTGATTATGAGTGAGTTAAAAATAAATATTTTGGTTCCCTATGAGATAATGTTGAGTGAAACTGGGGCAGCTCCCATCGAAGCAATTGTTACGGTTCTTATTATAAGGTATCTAAAAAGAATTGAGAAAATGGGAGAAGGTAGATGGCCGAAAATTATCTTCAATGAAGGCATGAGTGAAAGGAAGAAATCATTGATGAGACAAAACAACAAATGGAATAAAAAATGCAATATTCACCTTAATTCATGTCCCACAAATAGCAAGGTGTTAAAGAATTTTGTGTTGGATAATTTTCATAAGGGTATATGGGGAAAAGAGTTGGGTAGAAAGAAGTACAATGTTTAGGAATTCAACCCCACTTATGGTCCCCAAAAAAAAGAGTACATTCAAGCTAACATTCCGTGGAGGGAGAAGATTATTATTTCTCAATTGAGAACTAGCTCACATCAACTTCGGTGTGAAACAGGATGGTGGAAGAGACCTAAAGAAGCTTGGGAAAAAAGGGTGTGTATTTTTTGCACTTTTGGGGCAATGGAATTAGAAAAGCATTTCATTTTGGAATGTGATGCTTTCAGAGACATCAAGGACAGTTACCGAAGTATGTTAGCATCAATTTTGTGGCATTGTCTTTTCAATGAGGGTACTGTTAGAAGGTTGGGTCAGCTCATCATCAATTTGAGTAAGAAAAGGATTGAATTACAGAAGGAAAAAGACAAGGGAGCTGGTAGTCCCGTAGACTATTTTTAGTCTCGTGGACGTTAAAGTATCATTCATTCATTCATTCCACTTTATTCTCTCACCCATTCAGACAAGCATTGGTTTGCATATACAGATCCAGAAATTGAAACAACTTGGGAAAAAAATTATGTTACTCTCTCATTAGGAGTACGCAATTTTCAGTCAATTTAGATCACATACAGAGCATGTGCAGCTAAATTCACACGAGGACAAAAATTAAATTTTACTCTTATTTCGTAGCAGTAATTATACATATTTCATTTTACTTCAAAGCACACACTAATCATAACAAAAAATATACACAGAGGGGTATTGCCCCTTTGCCCAATAGTAAGAGGCATCATGTTCCTACCGAGTGATGTTTTTGACATATATTGGTTCTCTTTCAACTCCCTCTTATATACTCACACACCCAATCATACAAAACCAACATTCTACACTACATGCTTGTTTCTTCTTCATAACCAAGAGTTGGAAAATATCCTAATAAAACAAACAAGATTTGGATATGTGTCCAAAACTACCTAACACCTCACCTGGGAACTTGTTATATTGACACAAGCCCACTTGACCATAATACCAACTTACCAAAATATCCTAGCAAACCATATTCTAAAGAAATATGGACACCAAAACCCATTAGTTTTATCTTACATGAAATTACAAATGGAGGGAAATATATTTCCCTTGGAAGAATTTTTTCTGACCCCTCTGGGTCAGCTCAAAAGTTTCTAGACATCGGGATGATGCTCCTGCATCATATTTGTTGTTGCATGTTGTATGCATGTGTTAATATCAAAATTCTAGAAGGATATGAATGGCATAATTTTGATGTGTTAGTTTTTTTTTTCTGACTAACTTTTTAGCTTGTAGTTGTTTTTCCTAGTAGTATTGGTAAAAGGCTTATTTCAAAATTAGTGATGATATGAATATAAACATACTAATAGGAAATTTTCATTCCTAGAATATGTGGCTGGCATGAATTCTAGATGTGTGAACAAAAATAGAGCAACACACTTCAGGTCAACATGCTTGGTGTTGACATAGCAAGGTAACAAGCCAATTTGTTTATGTTGATATAATTAACAACTATGTGTGTGTGAGAAGATCCATTGGAAATAGGAAATAAAATCATGGACAAAAATATGGTGTAACATAGCATGAACCAAGTCCATCATGTGCAAGAAAGGGAAAGTTCCCCTGCTAGCACAAAAACCTTCAAGTGCTTAAAAGTCGCATTGAAGAGTTAAAATTCAGAGAATGAAAGGTTTTTTAGGAAGTAGAAAGATTAATAAAATCTAAACACAATGATGCTACAACACCTACCATACATGCAAGATTTGTTGCAACAAGCATCATCCTCTGAGGAAATTCATGCTAACAAGGTCAGAGGGAAACCTCATGAGACTGGAAAGAAAAAAAAAATCAATTTCATGTTGCCATTGTAGATAGGAACACCTAAGAAGATATTGTCCTAAAAAACAGGGAAATAAGAAGAATATTATTTCATGTGAATTCAGGGCACATGAGCCAAGAATTAGTAATACTAAAAGAGATGAGGGAGCATCCCCTCAAGCTCTCTAAGATACTGAAAAGTCCCTTTTTGAACTATTTTTAGGGATGTGGGAAATTTTAGGTTGCTTTAAACCTTAGAAAAGAATCTGCCTAAAATTTTCTGCATATATATTAGTGAAGGATACACTTTCAACACTAGAACTCATGGGATTGAGTAGTTATATACTAATGAATGGTGGAAATGTTTTACATGTTTTCTTGTTATCATTGGATGCAATTTTCCCATTTCTTTTGTTGGTTGACTTTGAGCACGGTCATGTTTCCTTGTATATTTTCATGTGTTTCTATTGTGGTTTATCTCTGTTTTCATTCTTTCTTCTTTCCAGTTTAGTATGCAAAGGCTTTTATTATATTAGTATGGAAAGGCTATGCTCAGAATGAAGGAATTGATTCTGATGAGACATTGGATCTTGTAGCAAGATTAGAGGAAATTTGAACGTTTTTAGTTTTTGTCTATCATAAAATTTTAAATTGTATCAAATCAATGTGAAATCATCCTTTATGAATGGTGATCTTGAAGAAGAGGTTTACATAGAACAATTTGAAGGATTTTTGTTGTAATATCCCAAAATTGGGAGAGCAACAATATAGCACATAAAAATGGAAATAGCAGTGAATAATATTACATCAAGATATGAGACCAATATGGAGCAATTACATTAATCATATCAGCAACAAATAAGTGCAAAATATTGGGGCACAAACCATATGATATAAGAAAACAAGCCTCCAATAAATGAACACTCTCAAAAGTGAGATGTTGCTGCTATACAAAATGTCAGAGAGCTGCTACAGCATAGTCATAGTGAACATAGCTACAACATGGGAACATAAAATGATATAAAATAACTTATATATGCCTCAAGAGATGTTAGACATAAATAGAAAGGCTATATATCACCTTTCCAAGACAACCCAAGAGGGTTCACTGCAATAGAATAAATGGGAAGATATGGCTGAAGCTGATGTAGAAGTATGTGGCTCTCCTCCAATAGAATATCTGGGTGAAATTTTGATCCCTCCACTAAAGATCTAACTCCCCAAATGGTGCACTGAAACCACCCCTGCAACTCCTCCCTAAAATAACGCAGTCCAAGACTGAAACTATGTTGTAGGGGATGATAATGACTTGGCCTGATGCCAAATTCTGCAATAATTCCCAAGGACATTCTACTAGCCTCCCAATGGAAAGGATGCTACCTCCACTAAAGACAAGATCATAAATGACCCTATCAAATCCTCCACTACTGCAACCCTACAACACAACACAATCATGACATAACTTGCGTTGTAGAAGGAAGTTGTAGCTTGGAAATGTGGAAATGTAGCCCAATAGCTTCTCCTGAGTGGGCACTCAAAGTCCCTCGAGGATGAAGGTGGGATTCCCGCTCAGGAACACCCTTGTGCTAAACAACACTGCAATCTCCGCTAAACAGCTGAAGAGAGCAACAAGTCATAATAGGCCATAAAAAAAATAATACTCAATCATATATTCCATGGCTGCCATCCCCTTAATTATATGCTTTGTGAGCTTTCTCACCTTGGGCCCCACTCATTAAAGCCACTAATTCCATGCAAGGAATCTCCCTCCAAAACTGCACTGTATCTCAATGAATGTCCACTCCCTCCATACCAGTGTTGTTGATTTGGTCAAAGTTGACCTAGTCCACATGCTTCATCCCCTCTTCACACATAAGGGTGCTTAATCTAGCTACTTTAATGACCCCCATTCACTTTATGAGTTATTTTATTCCTTCTAAGGAGATTTATGGGTCTCCCTACCCTCTTATTCTTCTAACTAAGAAACAAAAACAAAATTTAGTATTCCAACTAGCTGAAAGCTAATTGAGAATATTACAGTCCTCCCCTCCCAAATGTTTCTTGTCCTCAAGCAACTGTAAAGGTGGGTGTTGCAAGTCTTCTCCTCGTTCCCTTGTGACACCTCCATGCGATAATCTCTCCTCGTGAAGTGTCCCCCGATCAATCCATCCATGAAATGATCCTCCCAAGTGCTTATGAGATGCATCTCCCAAGTGCTTAGGTTAACCAAATGGCTCATCCCATAAGGAAATAAGAGGTCTATTGTCGCAATCATGGGTTGCCCAATGTTCTCCCTGAATCATGAGGCATAATAAATGTGGAGAATGTCATTCCCCATGGTCACATCCAATCCATGATTCATTGCTCCAATCATGCCCACAACAATGATAAGTACATCATCAACATATGGGATCATAATCAAGGTCATACTAACTGCCATATGTAAAACCAAAGGAGGATCATAGTCTCACATGTGGAACTAGGGTAGTATGTCTCCTGACTGCCTCATAATATGATATAATAAGTGGTTCCCCCACCACTTGTTTTCCGCCACAATCCTCTCACATGCTTGGAGAAGGTGAATGATGTTTGGTGCCAATGGAGTATACCCTAAATGATATATCATCTCCCAAAAATCTCCTACGGAGTGGCCATGCTCATCATTGCTTATGGCCTCAAGTAGACCATGAAGTCTATAAGAAAGAGTGCACCCTCTTGGAGCAATAACATGTACATGGATGGCAAGGAAATGAAAATACATAGAAAGTGAATCATGATGCACATAAACACAACCCTTACAATGTACATTAAACAAGCTGATAAAGTGGCTCATAGATGGGCCTCTTCTCATTCTCAATGAGAAAGCAAGTGGCTGCGATAACTCTACCAAAGAGTTATGTTACTCCTCAACCTCCAAACAATCCATGCATCTTCTCATATGATGGTGCATCTCCTCTTTGATGCCTTCCCAAGTGAATCCCTCCATGACAGTACGATATGCCCTCATGAAGTCAGTGTGGCTGGAGAGAAAATCCTCATAGGCTATATGTAGTAGCTTCTCCTTGAGCTTATAGGCTCTAGTCAAGAAGATCCTACTCTGATAATAGATGACCCCATCTCTCACTGCATATCTCCCATCTGATAACTGGCCATCAAGTATCCTGCATGAAAAGAGATCCTTGGATTATTCCACCAAAAACTGGGATCTCCAATAAGGATCTATACTCAATAATGACAACACTACTGATCTACCATGTAAAGAACCTATCATGTTGCTGCCCTCTTCTTTGACATCTCCCATGCCAAATTCATAGACCGGGATGCTACTATCCTGTCTTTGTTGCTCATGCTCAAGTAAAGGTTGAATTTTTTGGAGGTTAGACTTCAATGCGAAGCTATCACCCATCCAAAATTTTCCGAGTTTGGCCAATGTATGCATGAGTGGCCACCAACATCTACCATATGTGGAAGATTCCTCCCTATGTGGAAGTATCTTATGATTCTCCAAATCCATGGAGTGGTCTCCTTGCACCATGATGGTGCCATCCTCCATCTCTGAAACGTCTTCTCCCAGTGCAAAATGTTTGGTGAGAGTGGGTAATACTAATATTGGGAGAATGTATCCCTCTTCCTTGAGCCTACCCAAGACTCTCTGAATTGTACCAAGTCCTCCCAAGGTTCTCACCCCTCCTAGATCTATGAATAGTGCAACCTGTTGTGATACATCTCTCATCAACTCCTGATCTGGTGGCCTCCCAGGTGGAATGCTTCTAAACAGTAATGTATCATGGGCCAAAGTCATCTACACAACTGATTGGATTGTTAGGTCCTTACTCCCATTGCACAAATCCAACTCTATCTTCTTTGTAGGAGCTATCTGAGAGGGATAAGTGTGCATGCCCCTAATCATCTGATGCTTTCCACTCTTTCTATCTGTAATATCCATCTGTAAAATATCCCAATCTGTGGTGACCTTCCCAAGAGTAATCAACCATTGCGCACCCAATATCACATTGGTGTCAAGTATGTCAACCACAAAGAAGTGATCAGTAAATGTATATGTCCCCATGGTGATAGATAAACATGGAACATAATGCATGCACTACATAGTTCTAGCCCCTGGAACCAAAAATGAAAACCCCTGAAAGTCATCAATGGGTATTGCCCTCCTATGCACTAATTGGGCATCAATAAAGTTGTGGGTAGCCCCACTGTCATTCAACATTGATACCATATGATCCTGAATGGAACCTCAAACTCTCAAGGTCAAGTACTTGGGTACTCCCCTCAATGATGCAAGGGCCCCTCCAATTGGATAAAATGCTCCATTCCCACCTCCTGGTGGTGGTGGATCCTCTCCTGCTATCCCAGCGCTGTGACCTCCTTCTAGTTACTCTCCTTCCTCCTCTTCATCATCAGAAAATACCTCTATATAGTGTTTCTTCCCTGCTACACATCAATTTCTGGGTGCCCATGATTCTTGGGATGTGAAGCAAAGCTTCCTTCTCCTCAAGTGTCTTAGGGCATAATCACTAAGAGGTACTTTGTTTTATCTCTCCATTGAAGAATGAGTCTTCTCATATTTTCCCTTTGATGGAAAAGTGGGCTTTTGCTGAAATGTTTCATTTTCTCTTCCCAAGGCATCTTGTAGATCTCTAGCCCTTTCAACAACATCTTGAAGGGTATTTGGTTTGGTTGACTTAACCAACCCATGTAGAGGTTCTTCTAGCCCATCAATAAACATATAGACCCTCCTAGCTGCAGATAAATCAGGAACCATAATAGAAAGTTTTAGAAATTCATAAATGTAACTTTATGGATTACCTAATTGTTTGAGCTTGGCTAGCTCAATTAAAGGTTCCTCCAGGTCTCTTCGATCCAACATCTCCACCAACCTCCTTGTGAACTCTAAATATACAGTCACATTGGCATGTCCCAATGTAGAAATACCATGAAACCACCAACCATGTGCTTCACCCTCAAGGTGCAATGCTGCTATTTTGATGGCATCTATCTCTAGTACTTGGTTCAAATGGAAGTAGATTTCTAGCTTCTCTACCCAATATTTTCCTATACATTTGGATGACCCATCAAAAGTGGGTAAGAAAAATCTACCCATAGTCCGGTGAAGATCATTGTTTTGTATGAATCCTCCACCTCTATTGTGATGTCGGGGTCTCCTATTATCCTTGATCTGACAAAACTCTTGAAAGCTAAAATGATCCTTGAATCTCTGAGATTGAGACTCACACTCAAGAAAATAATCTTCAATAGTTTCTTGTTCTTTAAATCCTCCATTTCCCACTGCTAAGAATGTAAGCATAGTAGAGCATTGGGAAACATGTTGCTTCACTGGTTGATCATTCCAGTGATGTGAAATGTCAGAGCCTTCTCCATGTAGAAACCCTTTAGGGGATTCTTTGTGTCTATCCATCCACATCTCCTTGATTTCTCTTGCAATATCTTGCATGGTTCAAAGAAGAAGTTTAGGGAACTCCTTGTCATCCTCCTCTCCTGATACGGGAGTTTTTCCCTTGTATTCCTTATCATCTGTATAATCATATCTCCAGTTCCTTATTTTTAGATACCTCTTATCTCTGTCTGTGAGAGGATCTCCTTCTTCTGATGACATATTGGCTTAAATGCATAGGCTGAACCAAGATTATGCTCTGATACCACTATAATATCCCAAAATTGGGAGAGCAGCAATATAGCACATAAAAATGGAAATAGAAGTGAATAATATTACATCAAGATATGAGACAAATATGGATCCATTACATTAATTATATCAACATAAAATAAGTACAAATTATTGGGGCACAAACCATATGATATAAGCAAACAAGCCTCCAATAAACAAACACTCTCAAAAGTGAGGTGTTGCAACTATACAAAATGTCAGAGAGATGCTACAACATAGTCATAGTGAACATATCTATAGCATGGGAACAGACAATGATATAAAATAACTGATATATTCCTCAAGAGATGCTAGACATAAATATCAAGTCTCTATATCACCTTTCCAAGACAACCCAAGTGGTTTTTCGGAAATACACCAAAACTACAATGGTGAACTGCAACCCTAGGGTTGAAGGTTCATTGCAATAGAATAAATGGGAAGATATGGCTGAAGCTGATGTAGAAGTATGTGTCTCTCCTCCAATAGACTCTCTGGGTGAAAGGCTGATCCCTCCACTGAATATCTAACTCCACAAATGATGCACTAAAACCACCCCTGAAACTCCTCCCTAAAATAACACAATCTAAGACTAAAATTGCATTGTAGGGGATGATAATGACTTGGTCTGATGCCAAATTCTGCTATAATTCCCAAGGACCTTATTTACTAGCCTCCCAATGGAAATTATGCTTCCTCCACTGAAGACAAGCTCAGAAATGACCCTATCAAATCCTCCACTGCTACAACCTTTCAACACAACACAACCCTGACAAAAACTGTGATGTAGAAGGAAGCTATAGCTTGGCGTAATGCTATAATGTGGAAATGTAGCCCAATAACTTCTCATAAGTGGGCACTCAAAGTCCCCTGAGGATGAAGGTGGGATTCCCACTTGGGAACACCCTTGTGCTAAACAACAATACAATCTCCGCTAAAAAGCTGAAGAGAGCAACAAGTCATAACAGACCATAAAAAAAAATTAATACTCAATCATATCTTCCATGGCTGCCATCCCCTTCCTTATATGATTTGTGATATTTATCACCTTGGGCCCCACTCATTAAAGCCACTACTTCCATGCAATGAATATCCCTCCAAAACTACGTTGTCTCTCAATGAATGTCCACTCCCTCCATACCAGTGCTGTTGATTTGGTCAAAGTTTACTCATTCCACATGCTTCATCCCCTATTCACACATAAGGGTTCTTAATCCAACTACTTTGATGCCCATTCACATTAGGAGTGATTTTATTCCTACTAAGCAGATTTATGGGTCTCCCTACCCTCTTATTCTTCTAATTAAGAAAAAAAAAAAAATAATAATATTCCAACTAGCTGAAAGCTAATTGGGAATATTACATTTGTTGTCAGAAAATCTCAATGAAGTATGTATATTAAAGAAGGAATTGTATGAAATTAAACAAACACCGAGGGTATGGTGTTCCAGATTAGACATGTATCTACAACATTCAAAGGATTTAAAGGAGGAACAACTAAAAATATCCTATATATTAAAGCTAAGATTTAAAATATTTTATTTATTTTTATTTATGTTGATGACATAATTTTTGGTAGTGATAGAGACTCAGTAAAAAAATTGTAGCAGATATGCAAACTAAGTTTGAGGTGTCCATGCCTGGGGGACTCTTTCAAATTACTGAATCAAACAAAGGTATATTCATTTACTAGAGAAAGTATACCAAATAAATGTTTAAGAAGTTTATGATGCAAGAATGCTCTATAGTCATTACTCCTATGGTCATTAGATGAAATCTTAACAAAGATGATGAGTCAACAGAGGTAGATCAAGAATTGTATAGATAAAAAATTGGTAGTATTCAATGTACCTAACAACCTCAGGAAAAAACATTATGCAAGTTTTTGTAGTAGTTGCAAGCCATCAATCAATGCCCTAATAAATTCATATCTTAGCTTCCAAGAGAATTCTTGCATACTTAACAACCACAATAGATTATGTTCTATGGTATCCAAAGGGTCAATAATTTTCAATAACTACATACATAGATGTTGATTAGGATAGAAATGTAGATGATAGGAAAATCACAAATGGTGGTGCTTTCTTCCTTTGGAATTGTGTAGTAGCCTAGATGAGCAAAAAAAAAATCAACTATCTCCATTTCTATAGTTGAATTTGAATATATAACAGCTAGATCTAGTTGCACTCATATTTTGTGGATGAAACAAAATCTACAAGATATGAAAGTTACTTATGATAAACCCATTCCAATCATCTGCGATAACATTAGTATAATCAACATAACCAAGAATATTTTTCTTCATTAAAAAACCAAGCATGTCCCCATAAAGTACCATTTTCTTAGAGAATATGTTTTTAATCATATAGTGAATCTGAAACATGTCTCAACCAAGGAAACATTTTTCAATAACTTCACTAAATATCTTACCCGAGACCCTTTTAAATGTTTAAGGAAAAATTTGGGAGTGATATATCTCACTCTTCTCTTCATTGGATTTCTTCACAAGCAAAAAGGGATGTCTTTCAAATATGTACAAGAATGGTACAATGAGTCTTCCAAAGCAACAAGAATAGTACAAGGTTAGCAGGAGAAAAGTGAAAATTCAAGCATAGTGTCATGATACTATTGCATCTATAATATTTGTTTTCAAGGGGAGAACATTGAGCAAGTTGTTATATCCTTCTAGGGGGCACATGATCATAAAGATAATATCGAGGCCCTTTTCCATTGATGTCAAAGTGGGAGAGTAAGAAAATGACTAATAATTTTTGGTGGTGTTTCCATCAATTCCAAAGGGGGATTTTATTGAACAAGTTGATATTGGTTGTCATTGTTGTAAATTTCAGTGATTGATGTCAAGTAATGTCAAGTTCAGGGGGAGGTTGATGATGCTTATGTTGTTATTGATGTCATGGTTGTTTACTAGGAAACATATATTTGAAGGAAATTTGTCTACAGTTTATTTGTTTAGAAGTATATTTCACTTCCTTATTTGGATATTCCTTTCCAACAATATATGGCACTTCTCCTAACTCCCCATGAATCAAGAAGAAAAATAAATTGAAATGAAGAAATCACACAAGGTTTCAAGTTGGGAAAAATTTCCACCCTCAAGCAATGTGTTTGGGTATTAGCAATGTATATGGATATCTATAGTGTATCCGTCTTCTTGAACAAGTCCAAATATTTCAACATCTATGAACCTGTTCAATGTATCCAAATCTTAAAAATATTCCACATTTTCGAGTATTTTCGAGTTCTTTTTATCATTTCAAGGCATCAAGGCCTCTTACAATGGTAGCAAAGAAACACTTAAACATTCAACCAGATACTAGATATGCATGTACCAAAACTGTTGTGAAATCCCTATGAAAGAAATAATAAGTGGTAGCAATGCAGCAAAGCTGATGAGATGGAAAAACATTACACATGGAAAGTTTTGGTTGGTTCTTAAAGTTTTGACATGGAAGTATTAAAATATCACTAAGAATTTGTTTGGCGATGGTTTTCATTGTATTTAGCCTTTGGATAAATAGCCATGAACAAGTAATTTGTGTCAGAAACAACATAACAAAAACTTTATAGGACATCCAATAATTTTCTAATCTGGTGGTCCATTAGTTCACACGTTTGCTTCTAGACTAGATCCAGATATAAAGGAAAAGATAGTTGGTCAAGCTAAAACATCTGGATATTTAGGTTCCAGAAAATATAGGGTATACACAAAATGGCCAAAGGATCAAATCCAAAATTAGAGGATTGTAAGGCCAAAGTTTCAATGCTGAAGGTACCACTATTCCATCTATCCATTTGGTGATATGGGATTATGAGTACATACAATTTGACCAAAATAAAAAACAGCTAGATATCAGATTAAGGTCAAAGGTCAAAAGATGAAGATTCTAGCATTGGTTACGGTTCCATGTGGATCCTTGTGGACCTAGATCCAAAATATGATATCAAGTTGTTTTAGCATGTGGTCTCAAATCCTGGTCATATGGGGTAACTAACGAATTTTTGTGATATATTTTATAATGTGGGTTGTAAGGTATTTGGGTGTAACATAATTTTCCACGATCAAATGGACTCATATTTGGAATTTTCTAGAATAAAGTCACTTCATATGGTTTCATGAAGTTCAATTTAAGCCTCAAATATGATCGTTAGATTGTCGTGGATATTACACTAAATAGTTCATCACAACAAATATGATAATACTATACTTAAATTATGGAATTCTACATTATTATAGTTTTATTAGATTTATGGATGTTTATTTTTACTGTTAATAGTGCATGCATGAAAATTAAAATTATGAAGAAAATAGAGAACGAAAAAATAATTATCAAACAGACATTAGACACAAGATTTTCTCTGGGAAACCCTTTTCGGGGAAACACCTAGTTGGAAGGTAAGGTTGCTTCACTCTTTTCTCTATCTCGAAATAAGGTTGCGAGTACAAATATGTGTGGCTTTTGGCCCGTGGGATGCTACAGTGCACAAATCCTCTCTGTGTGCTCTACCTTGTATCCCTCTTGGCTAATTTTTCTTATTTATGGAACAAATTCACTCAAAAGAATCGAATGGCCCTTCCTCCTAGTGGCCTGATTATAACATAGCTCAATAGCCTACTAGTGGTTAAGTTTGACTACCTAAATTCTTAACTAAAGTTACAATATAAACTCTTATAGAGTATCTTTCATCATAATCATGTGCCTAACCCATTTTCCATGAATAATGGGGGTTGACATGACATTCCCAAATTATGGGTGTGAAGACAGGAAGATTAGTTTCTAAGTGGTATAAATTTTTCATACAGACTATGATTGATGTGCTTCTTGCATTGTTGGAAAGATATCTGTGTGTAGAATAGCATGAAAAGGAGTTTCACTAAGGTGGAAAAACTTTACTCCCAAAAAATTTCATTTGATCCCTGAAAATTCTCCTGGAAGGTTTGAGACCTTGTTTTGCCAAACTGGGTCCCACTAGTAAAAATGATCCAATGAGTTGATTCCTCCACCTTTTCTGCTTTTAATGCATCGAGATGTATGAAAAACAACATAATGATGCAATAGAGATCAAAAGAGCCTAGGAATTAAATTTTATCCAGGTCACCTAGATTGGATTTCCAATAAGGAAAAAATAAAAATTTATAGCCTTTGAGTCGACCTTGCC
This sequence comes from Pinus albicaulis, assembly GCA_034641835.2. Lineage (NCBI taxonomy): Eukaryota > Viridiplantae > Streptophyta > Pinopsida > Pinales > Pinaceae > Pinus > Pinus albicaulis. The sequence continues at coordinate 237,159,180 of CM076570.1, forward strand.
ATACTTGATCAATCAAATAAAATATAAATAATAAAAATATATTGGCAGTTTCTTGTGTTAGATGCCACTAATTAATCCATGGATTTTGTGAAAAGGTTTGTCTTTGGTATTTTCTGGCACAAGGGAATAAAGTAAAGGAGTGGAATGAAGCTTGTTGAAGATGTGTAATTATAGAATATTATTAGAGAATGTCTCTGAAGCCAATCAGAGGGATTGGAATTGGAATTGAATCACAAAACATGGTAGTTGTACAAAACAGAGTTGTATAATGAACACATGTGGGTGTGTGTTTGAAAATTTAATGAAAAAAGGATCTGTTAGATTAAAACAAGTTGGAGCTTGTAAAATTAGGTAGTTGGTGCTTCCTTTAGATTTGAGCCTAGAAAGATCAAGGAGTTGATTCTTCCTTCAAGTAGGTGCTTGTAAATTCAAGGGATGGGTCTCCTTCTTGTTGGAGCCAAATAAGTTGATGTAACAACAATATTCAAATACAAATTTTTTGGTTTTCTATCCTTATGGGTTTCCACATATATATTTGGTGTCTTTATGAATGTGTCTTTTATATGATTGATTCATGAATAAATTGAGATATTGGTTATTTTTTATAATTGTTAACATTGGATATAATATTGATTCATCCCCTCCTAGTATTATCCTAGTCTCTTATAACTCATACGAATCTTCTGATTGAAGAGATACTTGTTCATCTACAATTGCAAAGCTCAATAGTAATATTATAAGTTATCTGTTGAATTGAGCTTGTGATTGTATCATAGAAAACCTTTAAATGACATGAGGATTTTAAAATGTTTAGAACCATGAATATGTTGAGTTAGTTAGACTTCAGTTGTTTTTCATAGATCAAAGTTTTTCTTTCATGTCAAATTTCGATAGATTAAGTAATAAACTAGACCTAACATATATTGTGGATTACACTTCACACATCTAACCAAACCAGATTGATGATTTAAATATAACAGAATTCTAGTACAATTGAATTGACTGACACAAGTGATTTAGCAAGTCTTTTTTTAAGAAAGAATGAGTTCATTCAAGTATATGAAATTTCTTTAATATCTAGGTCTAATATCTTGGCCTTGAATATCAATAGTTTATTTGTTTCTTACATTTGGAGATTTTTTCAAGTTCAATTGAATGTTGGGTTTATTTTGGTTTAAAATTATGTTAATCTCCTCAATTCTTCTAGTTCTCATTTTATTTTTAATTAATCTTTTTTTTGTGGCACGTTTGGTTTCATATGATTTGTATTGATTAAAGTGTTTCAATTAAAATTAAATACCTTTGTTGAGTACACAGGGGCTTCACTCAATGAACCTCCACCATATAATGTGTGTTCGTGGCAAATTAAACAATGCCCTTAATTTGACTACATATTGGAAAATAGCTCTAAAAACCACATTATTTAACCCCTACCACTACAAACCCAATACACCTTCCTAATTTAAAAAACCCCTTATTTCACTAGATATTGTAGGTATCCATTTTTCATTAACATTTTTTACCCCTTTATATTTTTTCATTAACTTTGAGCTCCATTTCTCATACCTGCCAATATCAAAAACCTTTACCCCCTATTTTATGCTCAAAATTTTATGTCATTTTTCCCTCAATAGATATCCCCCAATATGAGCACATTGCTCCCCTAGTGAAGCCCCCGTGATTGAATAAAGAAGCCTTTTGTTTATATTTTTTCATGATTATTTGAGAAATATATGGTATAAAGCTTAATATATGGCTTTAATCATTCTCTTGGAATTCAATGTGTTTTCCAAAATAAATTTTATTTTCTATATATATTTGATGGTTCAAGGAAAGGCTTTTTATTTCCTTTAACTTTATGGCATAACTAAAACACCTTCTAAATATACTATTTTTATTTTACATTTTTTTTGAAAATATTTGTTGGTTATTAAGAAAAGGAAATGAGCTTTGCTTAGCTAAGTGAAGAGAAAAATGGTTTATGCAATAGGTTAATATGTGTTCATAATAAGAGACTCAGAGACTATTGTTTAGTTTTATATTATATTTTTGAACTCATCAATTGTGTCATTTTGATGTGTTTGTGTTATTATTTCGTTTTTCAAAATTATCTATAGAGTTAAGTTTCAATGTAGTGTTGAACGCTTAGTTAAACTTGGGGGGGGGGGGCAGCGGGGTGAATCAGTTTAACACATTCATGAACTTTTAAAACTTTCCTTTGAGCTTATTTACACCTTCGAATCAGTTTAACACATTCATGAACTTTTAAAACTTTCCTTTGAGCTTATTTACACCTTCATTTCATGATCAACTTATTATATAATGTAACAACAATATTAATATGTGAGAAACAAATATTAAGTAGATTAAATACCGAATATCAACACATAATCATCATGCACATAGACAACAGATATAAGTGGAAACCCATAAGGGAGAAAACCACATATTATTGTTGTTGTGATGCAAAGGAAAGCTCCAACTCCCTCTCACCATTGATTTTATGTAGGCTACTACCTCAAATTATGCAAGCTACAACTTGCAAGGAATCTCCAACTCCCATCTATTTTCTGTAGGGTACAACCCACAAGAGACTCCTACCTCATCCAGCTACAACTGGAAATCTATCAAGCTACAACTTGATATGGAAGCACCAAGTTCGTCACATTGAAATGAAAACACATGCTGATTTACCTGGTTATGAGCTCTGTTCTATTCCTTATTCACTGCTGTCCTCCAACCTTCATATCTGATTTAAATCATCTCTGGATCTTCACAACTTTTCTTTATGCTACTTCTTCTTTTTCCTCTCTCTCACCCTATGCTGCTCTTTCTCACCTCTCTATGCAAATTGATATTACATGTTTTATACAAATAACTACATGACCGTTTTCATTCTACATGGAATTCGAAGTGAACAGGCCTGACTCTATGCCTTCCACCCATTTGATTCCTCACACTTCATTTCAGGTTATTACATCAACCAAAAATACAAAAATAATCATTTCAGCACTTATTGCATTTTTTCCTTTGCCTATGGAGACTTGTCTTTGCATCACATACAATAAAAAATAATTAATTCATTTACATTTACAGTTACAACAAATATATTTCACTCAACCCTTTCAGCCCTTGGCTCGATGTGCATTTGTCCTTTTTGCTGCTATCACTTTCTTTTCTATTTCTGTCGTTTTATTCCAGCTCTGCTGCATAACTGCCCCATTTCTTCCATTACTTGTGTCTTTTTTGTTGCGTTCACCCACACTTTGTATATATAAAATGCACATATCAATATTAAAGACCCCAAATAGTAGTAACTTCATATGTGGAAGCAATTTTCTTCATGACCTATGGTATAAACCATACAACATATTTCTGACATAATTATTTATCCCCACTCGCAACTTTAATTAAATACTAAAGTGCCAGCGTATATCAACAATGCCTCCATCAATCCGTCCATCCTCGGCATTAATAATCAAACCTTAACATAAGTTGTAAAAACTTTATAACTTTCCATTCCATTAATTTATTACTTTTCACATACAACGATGCTAGTTCAATAGGCCTACATATATAAATATTCGGGCCACAACTTTATGAAATCACCTTTTCACCTTCCTTGTAGCTTTGCTCCTTCGACATCCACCGTAGATTTTCAACTACTACTCGATCCAACGGTTATCGTTTCATTGCGACTTACCTTTCTCTTAACACATATCAATGCTCCTTAGTAAATATGGACCCACAACGCATCTTTACTCCTTCACCATCGATTTACATGCCTTCCCTTATCCAACGGCTATCACACTCCAACTACGATCTATGCGTCTATCCAATGGATATTGCAAATTAACTTGCATGATATTTAACCCTTTTTAAACCCACGCGAAATAGGTGGTTTTGATCTGCCACGCATTAACTTCTAAACACTATCGCATCCATTTCAACCTTTACCGCTTACCAACCAAAGGTTTTGCGATAAAACCATTTTAGTTTTACGAAGCCACCTCCACTGTTCCATCTCCTTATTGGCCATCGCATCGCAATATCAGCTATCACAATATTGGCTATCGCAATATCATTGTAGCAATATCCATTGCTCTCGCTTCTGATTTGTGATGTAATTCCCGTCATCGATCTTGCTCCATCCAATAGTTCCCATTCCTCCACTGTTCTGTGCTTCTGTTGACTTTAAACTATGCGACTTAATCCTAGCCGTCTATCTCCCTTAATCTCATCCATTGATCTCTTAGTGCTCAACCCGCGGGCACTTTTAGCGTGGGGGTTAACACGCAGGGGGGCTCCACATTTGATCGTGATGTAGGCATGATTGACTAAGATCGACGGACCAAGATCACTTGTAGCACCACGCCGAGGAACCCATGATGCCTGAGGTGCCCACACAGTGATGTAAGTGACCAGAGGAGGAAATCAGACGACAGGAATCAAGCACAAAAGCACTAATTCCAATTTGTGATCAAAGATGATTCGAATTCCCATTCAAAATTTACTATGGAATTCATTAGTTTCCTTCACTCTGTTTTTTCCAATTAACTTCTTCTATCTCTACTTCTTCTCTCCTATCTCTCTATCCTACTCCTCTCTACTTTTATTGCTTCTTTGTTGCCTTTGCTGCCTCTGTTGATAGTATACTCCTTGCCTTTCTACTGCTCCTCTTCCTTTCTTTTATGCTTTCTTACTGCATTATTGCCTGATCTGATCCTTTGCCTTCTTTTTCTTGCTTTTCCTCCCCCTTTGAAATCAATGGAAAGGGGTTGCACATTTTCCAATGCAGTTTCTATCTTTTCATAATACTTTGATCTTGAGCACCTGTTCCATGCACTGCTCCGTTGCTCTAGCTCCTTTGTGACAAATTTATTGATTGTTCTCCCCATGGAATGATGCTTTCCTGTCTGATACAGACTATCACTTGTCTTCTGCATTGATCTCGTTCCTTGTATGCAGCCATTACTTATATATTTTTTAATATTTTTATTTATTTTTTCTTTTCTGATCATGTCAGAGAGTAAGATCTGCAAACACTACTCCTAGTTTGTCTCTTACATATTTGAATGGTTCTTTAGCAAGAGGTTTTGTGAATATGTCTACTGTTTGTTCCTTTGTTGGTACATATTCCAACTTTACTAATTTCTGTGCTACTTGTTCTCTGAGGAAGTGGTACTTTATTGGGATGTGCTTTGTTTTTGAATGAAGTACACGATTTTTTGATATACTTATTGCACTAGTATTGTCACATTTGATAGAAATGGGCTCATCAATGCTTACCTTCATGTCTTGGAGAGTTTGTTTCATCCACATTACTTGTGTACAACACACTGCTACTGCTATGTATTCTGCTTCCGCGGTAGATAGAGAGATAGAAGTTTGCTTCTTGCTTAGCCATGCTACCAGACTTTTTCCCAAAAAAAATGTACCTCCACTTGTGCTTTTCCTGTCATCCACACAGCTGGCCCAATTTGCATCTGTGTATGTTGTCAATGTGAAGCTTTTTCCTTTTGGATACCATAGGCCACAATGTTCAGTTCCTTGTAGATATCTAAATATTCTCTTGATTGCTAGTAAGTGATTTTGTTTTGGTGCTGCTTGATATCTTGCCACAAGACCTAACGCCAACATAATGTCTGGTCTAGAGGTAGTTAGGTATAGCAGTCTTCCTATCATGGATATGTAAAGTCTTTGATCTACATCTACAAATCCATCATTAGCACATAGTTTGCATCCAGTGATCATGGGAGTTGACACAGGTTTGCAGTCTTCCATTTGGAACCTTTTCAACATCTCTCTTAAGTATTTTTCTTGCAAAATGAATATTCCTGTGTTCTTTTGTTGAATTTGGAGTCCTAAATAGAAGGTGAGCTCTCCAATCATAGACATCTGAAATTCTGAATTCATTTCTTCCGAAAGTCCTTTTGCTAACTCATCTTTATTTCTACCAAACATGATGTCATCTACATATACTACTAGAATTAAGAGTTCATTTCCATCAGCTTTTATGTACAAATTTTTTTCTACTCCTCCTTTCTTAAACCCTTGTTTTCGCAAGTATTTGTCCAGTCTTGAATACCATGCACGAGGAGCTTGTTTCAGACCATATAAGGCTTTCTTTAATCTGCACACATAGTCATGTTTATCTGTTAAGGAGAATCCTTCAAGTTGTTCTATGTAGACTTCTTCCTCTAAATCTCCATTCAGGAAGGCAGACTTTACATCCATTTGATATACCCTGAAATCATGATAGCATGCAAAGGCCAAAAACATTCTGATTTCTTCCATTCTAGCTACAGGGGGCAAAGGTTTCATCATAATCAAGTCCTTAAATTTGAGATTATCCCTTGCATACAAGTCTAGCTTTATTTCTGATTACCTGCCCTTGCTCATTCATCTCGTTCTTGAATATCCATTTTGTGCCAATGAAATTTTTCCCAGTGGGTCTTGGCATTAACTCCCAGGTATTGTTCTTCTCAATTTGGTCTAGTTCTTCGTTCATAGAATTTACCAAATTTTTGTCTTTTTTGGCTTCTTCAAACTTCTTTGGCTCTATTTGAGATAACATGGCGAGCTATAATTCTTCTGTTTGTTCAGCGAGTTGTCCTCTAGTCTGGACTCCCACACTCTTGTCCCCAATAATTTGATCTTCTCAATGGTTCTTTTGAGTGTGTCTTGAGGGACCTTTTGAGTTTAATTCAGTATCTCCTGTTGTCTTGCTCTGTTCATCATTATCTTGGTTCTCAGCTTCATGATCATCTAGAGGATTGGCACAGCTTGTGCTTCTTGTTCTGTTTGGTAGATCTTCGTCGAATCTTACATCAATTCTTTCCACAATTTTGTGCAGTATTTTTTTGTAGCACCTGCAACCCTTACTCTTGGATGCATATCCTAAAAATATTCCTTCATCAGCTCTTGCATCAAACTTCCCTAATTTTTCATCATTATTTTTTATGAAACACTTGCTTCCAAAGACTCTAAAGTGCTTGATTGATGTTGGTTTACCATGCCATAATTCATAAGGAGTCTTGTCAAAATTTGGTCTTAGATGAGATTTGTTAAGAATGTGAACAACTGTGTGTATTGCTTCTGCCCAATAGGTTTGGGGAATGTTACTTTCTTGCATCATGGCTCTAGAAATCTATTGTACTGACCTATTTTGCCTCTCTGCCACTCCATTCTCTTGAGGTGTACCTGCAATTGTAAACTGTTGTTTTATCCCATGTTCATTGCATAGGTATACAAAATCATAGTCTATGAATTCACCTCCTCTGTCTGATATAATGCATTTTAGCTTGCATCCTATTTGATTTTCTGCCAGTGCCTTGAATATCTTAAATTTCTCAAGTGCTTCAGATTTATATTTGAGAAATTCCACCCACGTCAATCCGGTAAAATCATCTATTATCAGCATGAAATAAGATTCTCCATCTAGTGCATTAGTTCTTGAAGGTCCACACACGTCCATGTGTACAAGCTGAAGTGGCCTACTTATAGATAGTTTATCTTTGGTCTTGAAAGATGTGCGGGTCTTCTTGCCTAGTTGGCAGGATTTACATATGGTATTTGGAGGCTTCTTTATTGTAGGCATATCTCTGACTGCATTCTTCTTACTCAGACTGATGATGTGGTCAAAGTTTAGGTGTCCCAATCTTCTATGCCATAATCATGATTCGTCAAGTTTTCTTATGTGGCACACTTCTTTCTCTTCTTTCACTATATAGACATTACTTTCTGTTCGAACACCTTTGATCAAGGTCTTTCCTATGGTGCTAGATCTTACTTCAAAATATTGGGCTCTGAAAAAGACCTCACAACCTTTATCACACATTTGACTGACGCTTAGTAGATTTGATTTCAGCCCATCCACAAATAGTACATCTTGAGCCTCTTCTCTTCCATTATTTAGACTAACTGAGCCTTTTCCTTTGATTTTCCCTACTTTATCATTGTCGAATGTTACATTTCCAGATTTATTTTCATCAAATGTTACAAACTTACTTCGATCTCCAGTCATATTCTTTGAGCATCCACTGTCCATATACCATTGGCTTTTCTGATCTTGAGCTATTAGAGCCAGGTCACACTTATTCAACTTCTTTTTCCACTGCATGCAGCTATTTGTTTGGTACATTTCCTGAGAAGATGGAGCACGGTCTTTGAGAGGAAATTTGTGAGACTTGTGCCCGATTTGATGGTAGTCAAAGCATTTGATTATATTTATGAACGGATTATGTATACGAGTGAATTATCCATTGTTCATAAATCCCCTTGAGTTTTCATACATCAGTCTTTGTCCATACGTTCTGCACTCCATGGCTTTATGATCGAACCCCTTACAATAAAAACAATACCCATGGAAACGATTAGTGTACCTAGTGAAAGGTTGTCCTCTCCATTTGTTTGCTTGAGGTAGTCTTTGCATTTTCTACATCCTTTCTTGGTTGGACTCGATTTTATTTGTCTAACAGTATGCTGCAATATGTCCCAGTTTTTGGGAGGCAAAACAAGTTATATTTCTCATAGGAGGAAAGAATCTCCTTTGAAAACTTCCGAATTTATTCAATTCATATTCAGGAGTGTAAGAGTCTTTTTCATCTGACTATTTCTTCATTTCGTTATTTGTCATTTGAGGTTCCTTCTTGTTTCTGTTTAGTTCATTGCAAGTCATGTTCTTGCTGGTTTCTACTTTTGTAGGAAATTTTTGAGTTGTTTCATTATCTGTTACAGCTTTTACAAAAATGATATTCTTGTTATCTTCTACCTTGGACTTACTAGTTTTTCCTTCATAGCCTATCCCAGACTTTATGAGAGGAGACCTTTGAGGATTTAGAATCTGGTCCAACTGTCCAGAGCTTTTCATTTGTGGAATGTTCATAATTAGTTCAAATTGGGCCTTCTCCAGTTTCTTTCTTAGGCATACCACTTCTTCCTCCAATTTCTCTTGCTCCTAATGTTTATCTTTAATTTGCTTTAGCAAAATGTCTTGCACCTTCTTAGCTTCTTCAAGTTCTACTTTCAACTGAATGAGGTTTTCCGAATTTGGTTCTTCCTTTACATATTTCAGAAGAATGTCTTTATGTTTTCTTCACTTGAGTCTAAGTTTGTCTATTTCCTCCAAGGAACCTCTTAGCTCCCCCTCAAGATCTACCTCACCTTATTCGTCATCTTCTAGAAGGAATCCTTCTGGCTCGTCCTTGGCCATCAACACAAATTCAGAGGTTCCTTCTTCATTTGAGGATTCATCTAAGTTTTCAGATGCACTGCTATCTTCCTGAACATAAATTTATCTCCTATTGAATCTCTTCCCTTTTTTCCAATTATTTTTTTTGGTTTTCTCTATCTCTTGTGTCTGATTCTTTGTTTTCTTATAAGGACACTTAGATGCATAATGCCCAAATCTTCCATTGTTAAAGAATTTAAATGAAATTTTACCTTTATACTTGCATGCACCTCTACCCAATATTCTGACAAATTTGGCCTCTTCTTCATTAGAGCAAGAGCATGTATCTTCCTTTTCTTATTTGCACTTCTCTGCCTTAAAGGCTGCTTCCCTCACATTTGACTTTCTCTGTGGAAGTCTCATCTCATAGGCTATTAAGTTTCCAAGTAATTGGTTCATGGTCAATGTTTCCCAGTCAGCTATTTCTTCTATGGCAGAAACCTTGGGGTTAAACCTGGATGGTAAATATATCAATATCTTTTGTACAATTACACATTCTCTAATGGTTTCTCCTATATCTTTCATGTTATTCACAATTTCTGCAACCCTTAAGAAGAAGCTGGCAACTTATTCTTCTTCATTCATTTTTATATTTCAAACTAAGCTCTATAGACTTACAGTTTGGCAGCCTTCAGCTTTTTATCTCCGTCATGGATACTTTATAATGTATCCCATATTTATTTGGAAGTCTTTTTGTGCATTACTTTCATACATTATACCTCACATAGACCACTTAAGAGTGCATTCATGGCTTTTGCATTAGCTATAAAATATTGTTTGGCTTATTTCTCTGTGTCAGAATCCTTTGGGGCATATCCTAATTCCATAGCAGCCCAAACTTCTATTCCTAGAGACATTATGTATGTCCTCATTCTTATTTTCCAGAAGGCATAGTTTGTGCCAATAAAAAAAGGGGTTTTATTTGTTGAGCATCCTTCTTGACTAGCCATCTTGGGGATCTGTGATCTCCTTCTAGTTGTTAAACTGATACAGAAGGAATTGGCTCTGATACCAATTTTTGAACCCTTAGTTAAAATTTTGGTGGGGGGGGGGGGGGTGAATCAGTTTAACGCAATCATGAACTTTTAAAACTTTCCTTTAAACTTATTTACACCTTCATTTCATGATCAACTTATTATATAATGTAATAGCAATACTTATATGTGAGAAGAAAGTATTAAGTAGATTAAATATAGAATATCAAAGCATAATCATCATGCACATAGACAACAGATATAAGTGGAAACCGATAGGGAGAAAACCACATCTTATTATTGTTGTGATGCAAATGCAAGCTCCAACTCCCTCTCACCACTGATTTTCTGTAGGCTCCAACCTACAAGAGGCCACTACCTCAAATTCTGCAAGCTACAACTTGCAAGAAATCTCCAACTCCCATATATTTTTTGTAGGCTACAACCCATAGGAGGCTCCTACCTCAGCCAGCTACAACTGGACATATATCAAGCTACAACTTGATATGGAAGCACCAACTTCCTCACACTACAATGAAAACACATATTGATTTACCTAGTTATCAGCTCTGTTCTATTCCTTATTCACTGTTGTCCTCCAGCCGTCATATCTTATTTAAATCATCTCTAGATCTTCGCAGCTTTTCTTTCTACTACTTCTTCTTCTTCCTCTCTCTCACCTTATGCTACTCTTTCTCACCTCTCTATGCACACTAATATTACATGTTTTATATAGATAGCTACATGATTTTTTGCATTCTACAGGGAATTCGAAGTGAACAGGCGTGACTCTATGCCTTCCACCCATTCGATTCCTCACACTTCAGTTCAATTTCTTACATCAACAAAAAATACAAGAATAATCATTTCAACACTTATTGGATTTTTGCCTTTGCCTATGGAGACTTGCCTTTGCGTCACATACAATAAAAAATAATTAATTCATTTACATTTACAGTTACAAAAAATATATTTCACTCAACCCTTTCAGCTCTTGGCTCGCTGTGCATTTGTCCTTTCTGTTGCTGTCATTGTCTTTTCTATTTCTATTGTTTTATTCCAGCTCTGCTACATAACTGTCATGTTTCTTTCGTTACTTGTGTCTTTTGTGCTGCATTCACCCACACGTTGTATATATAAAATGCACATCTCAATATTAAAGACCCCAAACAGTAGTAACTTCATATGCAGAAGCAATTTTCTTCATGACCTATGGTATAAACCATACAACATATTTCCGACAGAATTATTTATCCCTACTCGCAACTTTAATTAAATACTAAAGTGCCAACATATATCAACAACGCCTCCATCAATCCGTCCATCCTCAACATTAATAATCAACCTTAACATAAGTTATAAAAACTTTATAACTTACCATTCCGCTAATTTATTACTTTTCACATACACCGATGCTCGTTCAATAGGCCTGCATATATAAATATTTGGGCCACAGTTTTATGAACTCACCTTTTCACTTTCCTTGTAGCTTTGCACCTTCGACATTCACTGTAGATTTTCAACTACTGCTCAATCCAATGATTATCATTCCATCGTGACTTACCTTTCTCTTCACACATATCAATGCTCCTCAGTAAATCAGGACCCATAATGCACCTTTACTCCTTCACCATCGATTTACGTGCCTTACCTTATCCAACGGCTATCGCACTCCAACTACGATTTATGCATATATCCAACGGATATCGCAAATTAAATTGCATGATATTTAACCATTTTTATACCCACACGAAATAGGTGGTTTTGATCTGCCACGCGTCAACTCCTAAACACTATCGCGCCCATTTCAACCTTTACCGCTTACCAACCAAAGGCTGTGCGATAAAACCATTTCAGTTTTATGAACCCACCTCCAATGTTCCATCTCCTTATCAGCTATCGCATCGCAATATCGGCTATCGCAATATTATTGTCGCAATATCCATTGCTCTTGCTTCCGATTTGCAATCTAATTCTCGTCGTCGATCTTGCTCAATCCAATGGTTCACATTCCTCCACTGTTATGTGCTTCTGTTGAATTTAAACTATGCGACTTAATCCTAGTCATATATCTCCCTTGATCTCGTCCATTGATCTCTTAGCGCTCAACCCGTGGGCACTTTTAGCGCAGGGGTTAACACACAGGGTGCCTCCGCAGTTGACCGTGATGTAGGCATGGTTGACTGAGATCGACGGCCTAGGATCACTACGGTAACACCACGCCGAGGAACCCATGACGCCTGAGGTGCCCCCGCAGTGACGTAAACAACCAGAGGAGGAAATCGGATGATGGGAATCAAGCATAGAAGCACTGATTCCAATTTGTGATCAAATATGATTCGAATTCCCATTCAAACTTTACGACGGAATTCATCAGTTTCCTGCACTCTGTTTTTCCCAATTCACATCTTCTATCTCTACTTCTTTTCTCCTGTCTCTCTATCCTACTCCTCTCTTCTTTTGCTGCTTCTCTATTGCTTTTGTTTCCTCTGTTGATAGCCTACTGTTACTCCTTGCCTTTCTGATGCTCCTCTTCCTTTCTTTTATGCTTTCTTACTGCATTATTGCCTTTTCTGCTCCTTTGCCTTAGTGATAGTTCAGGTGTTGCTCCTTTGTGCTCCTTTGCCATCAATGACAATATTTCCAACATGTAGATCTATCTAGTTAATCTCATTTTTCATGTGTAATTTCAAGGAATTGTTTGCCACTTGAATATTATTAAATTTGTGAACTCTATAATAAAGTGCAACAACTACTACAATAGTTATGAGACAATAAGGAGGCGAAATACCTACAAATGGTGACAAAGAACCAAATCATAAATTTGTCAGTTTATCTAATTCCAAGGAACCAGAGAAGTGTCTATATGTTATAAAAGCAATGTATAAGAAAGAAAAAAAATTTTATGTAAAGATTCACAATTTTGAGATAGCTATTCATGGACCTTATTTTCATGTGAAGCCTCTATAATATGAATTACATAGAATATGAGAGAATTTTTTGGTTGTATCAAGACCTAGTTTGAACAAATGAACCTCTACGGTTCCACATCACACACCATTGGGCATGCCTCTCCAAATAGTTTCTCCTTCTAGGATAATAAGACCTTTGTGGTTAAAAATGACAAAAACATACAAAGATATTTGCAGAAGTGTATAGTAAGAATATCAACGAACATAACCTATGGTGTTTCTCAAACATGAAAAATGAGTATATTATAGTTTAATGAATTTTTTTTTCTTATTATTATATATGGTTGATTTTCCAAGACTTTACAATGTTTTATAATTTATCAAAAAATCCGCCAAGATTTAACAAATTTTTATAACTCACTGAAAGATTCACCAAAATATTATATATGCATATTGTACTATTGATAAAATAGGTTATATATTTTCCTATTTACCATGGAGATTCACCCATTTATTATACATATAATAAATTATTTTTTTGTGGGGTCTTAAAATTTTTCTCGAGTTGTATTTGGAAACACTTGGGTGAACTTGATCGTACTTTGAAGGGCTTGAGTGGACTTGAACAAACTTTGATGGACTTGGACAAACTAGGTGGACTTGGACAACCTAATTGAGCTTGAGTGGGCTTTAGTGAACTTGAACTTAGAGACATTTCCGAGTGATGTGGATGGTTGGAGGACAAATCACAGAAAAGAAAATATGTGATGAATAATACTTGGGTCGACCTCATAATGAATGTACCTCTAAGTCATAAGCAAGTATCATATAAGAGGAGGAAACCTTAAAAGTGTTAAGAAAAGAAGTGATTAGTTATTCCCCAAGAGTTTAAATAGGCTCTTCGATTGTGATATGTTTAGTGTTATGCACAATAGGGTTAGTTGAACTAGTTGAGTAAGAAGAAGAAGAAGAAGACACAACTTATATGAGGTAGGGATGTCATTGATTCATGGTTGGATTGTGCAAATTTGTTGGAAAGCACTTAGACAACTATATTTCCTTAGATTCATTATACATATGTAATAGAGTTGCAAATAGGAGGCTGCAACTCCCTTATCGAATATCTATAACATTTTCATATAATAAAGTTAAATCACCTTGGTTCCACCTATACATGTATGTTGTGGACTCATGATTTGTTGGATGACAGTGGTCCTTGCTTTGCCTTATGTTGGTTATGTGTTAAAGTATTGGTAGAATGTTTTAAAGGCCATGGTTGGACTTATGCCTATTGTCAAATGAACTTGGTTGTCTATTGTCAAATGAACTTGGTCGTGTTTGACATAGTGTACCTTAATGTGAATTTATGGGTAGACCGTAAGTGAAAAATGCATAATCTGATTGTAGTAAGTGTAAAGTGGTCAAGTTCCTATAGTCGAGACAAAGTAATATGCACAATTTCGAATCTTAAAACCAACTTTGAAAAAACTCAATTTTGTAAAAAACCATTCAAATAGATGGTAGATCCACGATAATACTTCTAGCTCATGAACAAAGCATAAAATGAAGCTAAAAAGGTGAGGAGCCAATTCTAAATATAGGAAAAAATATTTAAATTGTAAATAATAAAAATTATTCAATAAAATAATATATTTTTCCCCAAAAAAATGGAAGAGAATATATATATATATATGTGTGTGTGTGTGTGTGTGTGTGTGTGTGTGTGTCAAAATAAATTTTGTTTATTAATGTTATTTTTATTTTTATTTAATTTTTCAAATATCTCTAATTGCAAATAAAACTAAAATCAACCACTACCTTCTAATTAGCATTTTTTTTTTTTAACCATGGTGAATAGGTAACTCTTTAGATTAATCTAAGGAGGTCCCAGGTCTAATTAGTATTTCAAACAAATGAACATTACCAAAAATGGTTAACCATGAATCCACTCAAACATATAAAATTGGAGTTGTCTTTAATGTCATTTTTTGGTGTTTCTAATGGATTTTCTTGCCTAAATCAAGTGGAAAAATTTGAGATGAAATCTTGATTTGTGTTATTTAAACTTTTTTTTTACTGCATATATGGACTATGCTCCATTCGTGCAGAATTTTAGACAATTTAGATCTGAAAAATAAATCAGAAAACTTTTCGAAAAATAACATTAAAAATAATTTATAAAATTATAAAAAAATTATTTTCATGTGAATATATATATATATATATATATATATATATATATATATATATATATAATTAAAAATAATTTATAAAATTATAAAATTTTTATTTTCGCATATCACATGGTGTGAAATATATATCTATATATATATAATGTTTACCACTTACATTTACTATGTAAATGATTACAAATATTGACGTTATAAAATCAATGCTCACGTTTGGATTGCAATGATATAAAGTGTTTGTCACCTAATAATAAGCCAATATCTTATTCCTTTAATGACGTTCACCATGATCTTCAACCATGATTGAGCAATAACATTTTACTTAAAAATTGAAACTTATTGGACACTGTAGGAAAACATTTGCGGGCAACGAAGGCCTTCGAATTTGATGATTGTGTGTTAGTTAAAAGCAACGAGCCATGAAGGCTTTCGAATTTGTTGTCTGCGTGGTAGGAAACATAAAAAAGCAGAGTGGCACATCACTGCAAAAAAATGCTATCGGCCTATTGGGCGGTCTTGCTGCTTTATGGGATCTGCGGTGGATTAATCTAAAAGCCTATGGTTTTTATGGAGGAATCTTACTTTCGAGTTATTGCCGGGGTTTTCGTCAGAGAATTCATATATTGAATATTTATGCTCTTTGTATTGATAAATTGCACTCTTAAGGATAATGAAATATGGGGGGAGAAGGGTAGGACCGGCCCCCTTGCTGCTGAGATCAGAGATATTATGTTGGATGTTGATTTAATTGACTCCCCTATGGAGGTCAACTGCCCAACCTGGTTCAATGGTAGGAGGAGTAAAGAGTTTATAGGTCAGCGCATTGACCATTTTTTGATAAGCTCTGCTCTTAGATCAATGATGCGTGGGATCTCAACACACGTTGGGGATCTTACTATTTTGGATCACAGACCGATCACTTTGTTCTGGGATTTTGAGGCAAAAAATGATGGATATCCTTTCAAAATCAACAGAATTTGGCTGGATGATGGGGGATTCAATATTATGATAAAGGATTATCTTAAAAAACATAAGAGGGGCGTGGGAATCTCTGCTATGGCACATCCATCCAACACCCTAAGGGGATTGAAGAAGGTGGTGCAACTGTGGGAAAAGGAAAAGAAACAGAAATTAAAGGAAAGAATCAGGAATATATCTGGAGAGGACTTTCATCCTAAGGGAGTTGGTGAAAGGGAGAAAGACTGATGATTTTTGGGAAAAAATCAAATTACTGGAAACAGAATACCGAGCACATTTAATCAAGGTGGAAAAGATGTGGCAGCTAAAAAGCCGAGCCATTTGGCTAGAAGCAGGAGATAAAAATACAAAAAAATTTCATAAATATGCCTCGGGGAGAAGAGGAACAAATGCAATTTGGAAAATAGTGGATGGGGATACATCTGTTTGTTCGACTGAAGACATAAAAAAGGTTGTGGTGGATTTTTTTGGAAATTTATATAAGAAAAGGCAGAATCAGTGACGGATGAACAATTGGAAATGCTTCGGAATTATCCTGTTATGTTCGACAATGAAGAATTACAAAGATTCAAGGGGAAGATATATCCGAAGGAGATTAAATCCATTTTGAAATCCTTCGCAGCTGACAAAAGTCTGGGTCCAGATGGGTGGACCTTGGACTTTTCCCTTCACTTCTATGAGGATTTCATATTGGACCTGACTGACATGGTGGAGGAAGCTCGAGTGAATGGGACGATCCATGGGGCCATCAACTCAACATTCATTGCTCTAATAACCAAAGGAAAAGAGAAGGTGTCTTTTAATGAATATAGACCCATCTCTTTGTGTAACACTCTATAAAAAATCATATCAAAAGTTATTGCAGAAAGAATGAAAGGAGTCCTTTCAAAATTTAACACGCCAGAACAATCTGGGTTCTTGAAACACAGAAGTATACATGATGTTGTGGCAGTGACACAAGAAATCATTCATACTATTCAATCCAAGAAGATGGAAGTTGTGGTGATGAAAAGCGACCTAAATAAGGCATACGACAGAACTAATTGGGTTTTTATGAGACTTGTATTATTCAAAATTGGTCTGGACAGAGACGTAGTAGCGTGGGTGATGGGGTGCATTACCAACACGTCAATGGCCATTATTATCAACGGCTCTGCCACCAAGTTTTTCAACTCGGGCAGAGGGCTGCATCAAGGATGTGCACTTTCCCCACTCTTATTTATTTTGATTATGGACGCTTTGAGCGTAAAAATCAAAAGGGTGGTGGACTAAGGAATATTTAGAGGTATTGATATTGGTTCAGATATGAGAGCTTCTCATAGTTTATTTGTAGATGATATACTAATCTCTGGCATGTTATAGAGGAAAAGCTAGGATGCTCTACAAAGCATATTACAATGTTTTTGTGCTGCTACAAGAATGATGATAAGTGATGGAAATTCCTGCTTATATTATGCAGCCGGTGAGGAAAGGGACTACAATGTAATAGCAGACATGTTCAACTTTAATAGGGCCCCTTTAAAGGACGACATGACATATCTGGGTTTTAGGATGAAAGCTTTAAAATACAAAGTGGAGGATTGGAATTGGCTCATTGGCAAATATAGGAAAAAATTAAATGTGTAGTCTGCAAAATGGTTATCTAGGGGAGGTAGATTGATTCTATCTTAGGCTGTTTTTCAACAATTCACTATTTTTTGGGCTCACCTATACATTATCCCGAATAAGCTTCTAAAGGAAATAAAAAAAATCATGGCCAGATTTATTTGGGGAGGGGGAAGAGATAAAAGGTGTATTCATTTAGTAGGGTGGGATAGCATAGCAATTCCAAAAGAAAAGGGGGGCTGGGGAATTCTTGATCTGGATGTTTTTGGCAGAGCCCTCGTCATAAAATCCCTGTGGAGATGCTTTCACTTAACTGGCAAATGGCAAGAGATTGTTAAGCACAAATACCTTGGACAAATATCTGGGTTTTAAGATGAAAGCTTTAAAATACACAGTGGAGGATTGGAATTGGCTCATTGGCAAATATAGGAAAAAATTAAATGTGTGGTCTGCAAAATGGTTATCTAGGGGAGGTAGATTGATTCTATCTCAGGCTGTTTTTCAACAATTCACTATTTTTTGGGCTCACCTATACATTATCCCGAATAAGCTTCTGAAGGAAATAAAAAAAATCATGGCCATAGTTATTTGGGGAGGGTGAAGAGATAAAAGGTGTATTCATTTAGTAGGGTGGGATAGCATAGCAATTCCAAAAGAAAAGGGGGGCTGGGGAATTCTTGATCTGGATGTTTTTGGCAGAGCCCTCATCATAAAATCCTTGTGGAGATGCTTTCACTTAACTGGCAAATGGCAAGAGATTTTTAAACACAAATACCTTGGACATGAGGTTATGGAGGATCTAATCATATCGGGATGGAAAGAAGGCAATAAAAGATCAAACATATGGAAGGGTTTTGGCAAAATATGGCCTTTACTAAATGAAAATCTAAGGTGGCTCTTTGAAAATGGAAACAAAATCTTCATTGGCAGTCGACATATGCTGGGGAATGGGACTCTTCATATTTTAAATGGTGAATTTGTTTTTCATTTAAACCAAAGGGGTATCTTTTATCTATACCAGATAATTGAATGATGGGATCATGAGGTCCTGAGATGGAAACCTTTTACAACACTGGGACTGAATGGGGGATGGGAACTAGAGTGGAATGGGCTTACAAAAGCCCTGAGAACTTTGGGTCTATGCAGAACAAATGTGGGAGATAGATTATCCTGGGGAGGTATATCTGCTGAAGGGGAACTGATAGCAAAGGACATATACACAATGTTGATAAATTCTAAGTTAAAACAAGAGCCGGATAGCTGGTTCAAGGTTTTATGGAAGGTAAAAGTTCAAGTTAAAATGACCATTTTCCTTTGGCTAGTTTGGAGAGACAAGAATTTAACATGGAAAAATTTGCAAAGAAAAGGCTGGCAGGGTCCAGGTATATGCATTTTATGTGGGGAAGAGGCTGAGGATAATCAACACCCATTCTATCAGTGTTCTTTTGCTAAGGAAACTCTGGAAATACTATGCACAAAACTGAATATACTTCCTCCAGGATATGTGACTATAATGGAATGCATCACTTGGTGGTTAAAAAGGGGTAGGAACTACAGGGTCATTCCCATTCTTTTCCACTGGCACATTTGGTGTAATAGGAACATGAAATTATTTGAGGGGCTGCCTTGCTCTCCTATTAATACTGTCTTTCAGATATATAGCCACTGGGAAAGGTTAAAATTTCGTTAGAAACCTCATATTGATTTTTCAAGAAGGCTATGCCCACATGAGGTTCATTTCCCAGCTGGTTATTTTGACGGGGCAGCACAAAATTCAATTTGTGGCTGTGGTGGCTGGCTTATGATTTCACCCTCCTGTCATTATAAAATCCACTGGAATGGAGGGACTGGTACAAATATGAGGGCAGAATGTTTAGCTTTATGTGGCCTATTATGGTTTTCCAATCAGCTATATGTGGAAAAGTTATGGGTTTTCAGGGATTTTAAAATCCTTATTGAGCACATGAATTCGAAGTCTTCTTTAAACCCAGGTATGCTATCTCATTGGCTTGAGAGAATATATACATTAAAAAAAACTTTCACTTTCATTTCATTTTGTCATGTCTACAGGGAGAAAAACACTGAAGCTGATCGACTATCAAAAAGAGAGCTAGAAGGTACCTTTGGTGAAATGCATTATGAATTAATAAACACAAATGGCCCGGATGCGGGGGGGAAGGTAAACTTCTTTTAAAGTCTGGAGAAGCCTCACAGTTTTTTGTACAAAACTTGTTTACATATCTTCCACAAAGAGCGTGAAGGACCTCTGATGTCTTGGGCTGTCTTGTAAGGAGACGCTATTTTTTTCTGTATATTTTTTGTTTTTTTTGTAAAACTCAGACAAATATGGACGTTGAGCAGATGGAAAGGAAAATGTTTAAAGCTCTTTTGGAGGTGTATGTTATTTATTTTTGATAAGGTATATTTGGAGGAGAGCCTCTTTTAAACTAAAGAGATGAATGTAATGACAAAATTTTTATGGACTTAATAGTTCTTTGTCCTGGTACAATATATAAACCAGTCGTATTTTTCATATTGAAAAAAAAACCACTGCACAGTCAACCGACCGATTCTTTGATGGGACATGTTAATAGAGGAAGTGTGGTTGCAGTGCTTTCATTGTTTTCTAACTTGGTTATTATTATTATTTCTGGTGAGAAGGTGGTATTAGGATTGATAGCAGCGTCAAGATTTTTGGCTTTTGGGACTGTCATTTATTTGTCAGATGTATGGTATTGGAATTTTGTGGCTTCAATCCTCTTTTTATATTATGTATATGGTTTTGGAATTTTGTGGCTTCAACCCTCTTTTTTATATTAGGTAATTGGATGAAGTCTATCAGATAGATAGTTGGTAAGCACTTTTCAAAACATTTATTTCCAACATTTAAGCTGCCAATATCCTCTTGAAAAGAGCATCTCTAAGGCACTGTTTATGGTTTTGTTTATGCAACATATGAGGAGAAACTTTTATATATATATCTTATTCACAATATTTTATAATTATTTTTTTTTCAAAAATATTAGATTATAGTTACAACTTGAAATATTTATATATTGAATACAGATTCTGAAAATATGACAATCAGATTTCAGAACATTCCATTCCCCTCATGACAATCAGATTTCAGAACATTCAGAAAATATTCAATCCACCTAAATTCAGCAGAAATGGTGTCAAGATGTAGGTGAAGATAAGAAAGAACCTGTAGTGAATTAAATATATTAAATCTCCACCTTGTCTCTGCTTTGGTGAACAGTTTGATGTCTTCGACAAGTTGTAAGAAATCATTATAAATAAATAACTAGTATAATTTCTGCTACCGAAAACAAGGGTAGAGTGGTTGAAAAATGTTTTTAAAATTTCCAGATCTCCGGGTCCTCTCCAGACAATTACTCTCCCAATTTGAGATGCCTAAATTTGTCTTTTATGCGCTCATTTTCATGGACTAATGGTGAGTGTAAAAGACCTAAAACCTGATTTGAAAAAGTAGGGCGACCTCCCACACATTGTGGAGGGGACAAAACGTACTCCTCTACCGGACTATCAATCAATGATAGCGTTCATAATCTCAGGCCACATTTTTCCAGAGTTCATAATCTTATTTTGACTTTTATAAGATCTTTTTCCTCTGACAATGGAAAACATAAACCCAATAAAATAATGAAAGGCACTTCATCTCAGCTCTTCTTAACCCGTGATCAAAATTAAACTGAAACCATTGGTCTTTTTAACGGGGTTCAAACTCATTATAAAATTGCCGTATAATCATTTCAAATTTTATCAAATTAATATTTTTAAGGGAATTAAACCTCTCCTAACATCGCAGTTGAGAAATAATTATTTCATACTTGTGATCAAATGAGTCTTTACTGAAAAGGGTTCATATCCATCCTAAAATAGCAGGTAAAAATTAATTATAATTATTTTTTACTGTGACTAAAATTAAATTGATGTTTTTGAGGTCATTTAAGCGGTTGGAATTTATTTGAGAGTTATAATTTAAAAATATTATTTTTTTAAGAAAATTGAATTTTCATTTTATAAAAAATAATAAATAATGTAAGATTTAAAAAAAAATACATTTTGAATAATTAATCTTGATTTTTTTTTCTTTTACCAACTTAGGTTAAACGCCTCAGCATCTCCATGTCCTTGAATCAGATAAATAGAAAACCCTTTGTATGCTTGATGCGGGTTGCTATCAATCTACTCATCCACAGACCAATTTGCATCTGCGTCTTGCAAAGGCCCGTATGATCCCGTCGATTCATAATATGGCCTTACACTACTAAACTCTGAAGCTGAACATGTCTTGCAAATTGGTCCTCACCGTGGAATGTGAGGTCAACCATGCGCAGAATGAGGTAATCAGTGTCGCTTTCCATTACGGGCTGAGAGGGGACGACAACGATGGGATATTAGGTATTTTTAATCGACAACGTAAAAGCCTCTGAAGCGAAAAGCCACTGGCCTCAGTGGGAAGATTTGGCACGATGGCAACTGAAGCGAAAAGCTCATAGCACTAAGGCATGTAACAATAAGAATGGAATTATGTCAGTTTTGGGCAAAGGCTTTGATTTCCCTTAATATCATCATGATAATGGGACAATAAACTTCAGAACAAGTGGAAACAAATGATATAGGGTAAGTGAAAATTTCCTCATAAGCCAAAGCTAGGAAGTGGGTTTGGGTCAATGTCAAACAGTATCGGGGTATTTTAAAACAAAGACTGGCTCGTCTAAAATGGGAGCACACAAGGAAAAAAGGGCTCAAAGGGAAAGCACTCGAGTTCTTCACAAGAAACAACATTCAAACAAGTCCTCTTTGCAAGCATGTGGCAACAAGTCCAAAGGAAAAGGAAAAGGCATTGATGATTATGGGTTATATAGTCCCACATCCACACCTCTCACTTGGTCATCTAATCTTTATGTGAAAGAACTATTAAATGTAAAAAAAAGGTTGGAGGTAGTAGAAGCTAAAGAGCAGGGAACAGATTGTATAATCCATATAACAGCTGAAAACAAGGCTTTAGCAGAAAGCAAAAAAGTTGTGAATGAGCAAGTGGCATTGCTACAGAAAGCTCTCCTGATAGGGAAGAAAAAATGGCCGCATGAAGGCAGAGGTGCAAAACATAAAGAAATTTGCAGTGGAGAATACAGAGGTGATGAATGTAAAAGCATCCTAGGATAAGGGGAAAGTAGTTGCTCAAATATACAACCATGAAGAGACATCAAGAGAAGAAAGGAAAGGAGATTCCACAAAACTCTCCAAAACCCGGGCTCAAGTTATTAGCGATTCTGCTAAGAGGGAAGGAAAAACAAACATTCAGGTTGACAACATGCAAGATAGAGAAAGCAAGGAAAGACAAGATAGAGCAATAAACATAATTATTAAAGGGGTGAAAGATTATGGGAAAAATGAATGTACTCTTGACCTTGCAAGAGACTTCTTGAAAGACAAGCTGCAATGGCAAGGATAAATATGCCAAGCATGGAGTGTAGGTAAGTTTAACGGTGAGAGAGTCAAGCCTATAAAATTCATCATGCCTAGCTTGTGTGGTAAAGATATCATTCTAAGCAAGAAACAACTCTTCAGGGGTTCTCGGTTTTTTTTAGAAGAAGATTTAACTGTAAGACAACAAGAGGAAAGGAGGTATGAAATGACAAAAGTTAGGGAAGCAAGAGATGAGGGAAAGAGAGCATAATTTATAAAGGTAAAGCTGTGATAGCACAAGTTGGACCTCCTTCCAAAACAATGCAGCAAAATGATAACAAAGAAGAGGCAACAAAATCTTGAGCAAGAAATGAGGAAGCAACGTCAGTATGGGCAAGCAGGGACAAAGTCTCAACTGTGAGTCTTGCATGTCAAAACAAATATAAATCAAGTCATACCTAGGTTTCCTTAAGATTAGTTTGTTGGAACTGCAGGGGTTACCCATGGAGACGAGGACCTGGGTTAGGGCCTATTGCGGAAGGTAGAGACATAATTTGCCTCATAGAAACACATGAGCATGAAGGGTGCAAGACACCTTTGTTTGAAGGGTACTGGAAGATAGCAGTGTGGAACAAGGCAGCAGGGAATGCCAAAGGGCACAAGGTAATCATGGTATTAGCGAGAGAAAAAGAAGGTTGTTTCATTCAGCTCGAAAAATAAAACCCAAATAAGAATTTTTTCTCGCTTAAAATATCATAAAATGGAAATCACATCATAATTGCACCATGCTATTTTCCACCGCAAGTTTCAAAAATCTACAAAAGTAGAGGGCTTGACCACAAAGATCCTTTTGCAACCCTAAAAGCAGATATTGCAATATATTCTCAGCTAAGTGAAGTCCTTATAGTGGGGGATTTCAATGATAGAACTCCAGTTGAACAAGCTAACATTCTTTGTTGTAAAGAATATTGTGACCCTATATCGCTTACAAAAGAGAGTAATCATCAGTGGGAAATAATTTGAGAGGATAAAGGTTGTAATCTATTTGGAGAACAATTTCTTATGCTATTTGGAGCTTTCTATTTAGTCATTTGTAATGGTTTGACTAGATGAGAAAATTCCAGTAATTTCACTTGCAAAACTTACAATGGAGTAAGTGTTGTAGATTATGTAATTTTCTCGCATACTTTGTGAGAGAAAATGGAAGAATTGTTGATTGGAGATCAAATTTGGGACATAAAATCAGATCACAAGCCAATTTATTTAAGTCTCTCTTGGACCGAAAAGAAGCAATTAGGGTCAAAAACTCAGTGTGTTCAACAAAATCCCCCAAAGGGAAGAATTCTTTTGACTCCAGAGAATTGTAATACCTTCAAAATAATGCTAGAGAGGCTCTTCGAGAAGGAGGAAATCTCATTTCATGGCCTTCATAGTCACAAATTAACACATTTAATTCAAAGTGCACTTGTTGAGTGCAAAAGAGCAAAAATCAAGAAGTCTGAAACAAATTTCTTTTTGGTTAATTCTTGGTTTGACGAGGAATGAAAAAATGCAAGGAGAATGTGGAAGTAATCAGACAAGGATAACATAAATCTCAAAGCTCACAAGGAGATGTTAAGAAAGAAAAAGGTTGATTTCATGGTTTCGAGGAGAGAAGAACTAATCTTCCTTGGGAAAAATAACCCCAAATTATTTTGGAAGGAGCTCCAACCAAAAAAGGTGCAAACTAAAAACAACATTACAGCTTCTAAATGGTTCAAATATGCAAGACAACTTTATGAGCAGGACCCCAAGGTTGACCCTCCTCCCTTGGTCAACACAGACACAAAAATATTCACGGTGCAAGAGGTAGAGATGGGTATCAAGAAGTTGGGTGTTGGAAAAGCAAAATACTTAGCTGAACTCCATGTAGAGTATCTAAAGTGGGGCTTAAAAATTATTTCACCACACATCACAAAAATTTTCAACAACATCATAAAGTAAGGGTTCCCCACAGATTGGACAACTAGTATGGAAATACCTCTTTTCAAGAGTGGTGACATCAATAATCCCTCCAATTATAGAACCATAATGATAAACCCCTTGTTTGCAAAGTTATTTAGAAGCATGTTAGAAAAGAAAATCAGAAAGTGGGCAGAAGAAAGAGATAAACATGTTAAAGGGAAAGCAGGTTTTAGACCTAAAAATTCCATAGTTGATCATTGTATAACTTTAAGGCACATCATTGAAAAAGTTTGGGAAAAAAAGGAAATAGTTTTTTTGTTGCTTTGTTGATTTCAGAAAATCCTTTGACACGGTTCCTAGGGATAAGCTTTGGTGCAGAATGGAGGAACTCAAGGTTCCTAGCCATTTGAGAGAAACTATGCATAGGTTGTATGAAGAGCTGAAAGTCAAAATTAGCACTTCAGCAGGCATTTCTAAAAGTTTTAGAAGCGATATCGGGTTCAAGCAAGGTTTCCCATTGTCTCCTACCCTTTTTGGTTTATATATTGACAAGCTTGAAGAGTGGTTAAATTCACAAGGGGGTGACAGTATCCATTTTAGAAATTTCATTATAAGGCTTCTTTTGTACGCATATGACCTTATACTGATTGCTAAATCAGCTCTTGGTTTGCAAGAGCACTTACGTTCCCTTGAGTATTTTTGTAGAAGGCTGGGGATGCAAGTCAATATTAGCAAAATGAAAGTAGTGGTTTTCTCTAACAAAAGAAAGCATAACTAGCATAAGTTCTACTTTGAAGGAAACATTCTAGAAGAAGTTCTAGACTACAAATACCTCGAATTGAATTCAACAAAAATTTAAGTTGGGATGGTTGTAGAAAGAAAAGAACTTTGGGGGGTTGGAAAGAATTTTGTGCTCTTCAAAACATGTGTAGAGAGGCACAACTATGGGACTGGAAAACCACTCTAACTCCTTTTGGGCTTCTAGTGATTCTAGTGATTCTCTATGGTTGTGAATTGTGGGCCAACAACACAACCAAGATGCAGAGTGTTAGTCATCCATAATTTTAACTTTATCCAAAGATGACTAAGTTAAAAATATCAGATTTCTAGAAACAATATTTTGCAGAAACATTGTGAGTTATAGAAATATCACGGCCTTCATTGTTCTAAGTCTATCAGTTCACCAAAAATATTCACCTCTGCCTTCTAAAAAGATCACCCCTTTGTTCCAAAAAGAAGCTTGTTTTAGTCTATTTTCCCCATTTTCATTTCCCCCATTTTTTCCCTCCTTTTTCCCTCAATTATTCTTTCACTTCCTCAAAAATCCCCTTTTAAACCTTGTAAGTCCCTTTTATTTTGGTTTAAAACCACCTTTTTATCCTATCAAAACTCCAAAAAAGGGCTAAAAACCCACTTTTCGTCCTATTTTCTAACGTTTTCTTATAAACAACCTTAAGCCCCCACAGGCTTAAATCCTCGGCCCCTTTCCTCCATATAACCAGAACCCGCGACTGAGCGCTAAGCTCATTGGTGACAGATGCATCACAGTTTCTAAATTTTGCTTCCCTTTTCCTTTTTTCCTATTAGCCGATCCACCGATGAAATCCTGACCATCCATTCCCCTGGATCTGACGGCCATCGCTCCATCACATCATCGCACATCGGCGATCCCAGTTATTTTGTTCCCAGGCCCCTACTCCACCGATATGCTGATCCTCTGATGAGATCGGGACTGCCCAATCCCCAAGATCTGACAGCCAACGCTCCATCGCATCGCATCACTCTATCGCATCGCATCACTTCATCGCATCGCTCCATCGTGTTGGCCTTCACCTTTTCCTTATCCCCTAAACCTTTTTCCCCCACCGATGGGATCCCCCGAGTGAATCTCTATCGCTGACCTAATCCAGATCGAACGGTTCTTGCTCCATCGACAATCTTTGTTTTCTCGCTCCCATTCCCTTTCTGTCGATCAATCCTTCGCCGATTAGATCCTAACCATTGATCTCTCCCAGATCTAACGGTCCTCCTTCCATCACCTCTGCTTCTCCCATCGGTTCATCAGCCATCGCAATTTCGCTTTCCTCCCGTCCAAGCCTCTTCTGCCTTCCATTCTCCGATTTCATCTGGATCGTTCATTTCCCCGATCCAACGACGGTCGTTCATCCCCCCTCATCCTCTATCCACCCGACCATAACCCATTCGTTCACCCTGAAAACAAATCCCAACCGTGGATCACCTTGGATCCAACGGTCCATGTGAGTCCCACTGATAACACCCCCGCTGGCCCACTATCCACTACTCCACCATCCATCCAACCCCCGTCTGCCACTTGGCCTACACTACCTCATCACTCGCGCAACTTTCAACCATCGCGCTCCCATGTGGCCGTAGATCTACCACCCCCAGATCCGACGGCCCAAAAACAGTTTCGCGTGGATTTTGCAGTCGATGTTTAACACTCCATTTTTACGCAAAATAGGTGGTTTTTTCCTGGACACGTGGCGACCATCGTATGGTATCGCATCCATTTGGGCTTAAATTGCTAACCACCCATCGATAGCGCGAAAATCATCGGTGGTATTCCCGAAACCACCTATCCCCATTTCGCGCCATAAATCCATTTTCAAACATGGTTTCTTCACTGTTCCACCATGAAACCTTTCCCCTGCACTCTCCCTCTCCTTTGTACATCGCTCTGTCGCCTCCCCAAGCCCCTGAAGCAGTTTTCAGCCAAAAATGCAAGTTTTCATTAATTATTTTTGTTTGATTGCAGGTTTAATGGTGGACAAATGCCGAAATGTCATCCCACAGTCAAATTTAGTGACTGAGACCTCAAGATGATGATCCGTGGCTTGTAAGCAAAGAAGAAAGGGATCAAGGGTTTTTATATGAATGCTTGATCAATGCCTCATGAGCATTGATCCTTTTTTAACCCTCCAACATATCAAGGAAGCCTCCTACACGCAAAAGCAAAGAAAATTAATGAATTTTGGGACCAAAGAGGCAGACATAAGATCAAAAATCTTAAATTGGCATATTAAGGATAAAACACAGTTAAAGACAGGGAATTAAAGGTTTAAAGTAATCAGATAAAGAGCAAAAGTCAGCCAAGGGTGATTATAAAGGCTTAAGGCGAAATCAAAGCCTTAAAGTAGAGGATTAAAAGCCTAATCAAGGTTTTAAAGGCTAAAAGGCCTAAAGACGTGGTTTATTGATGAAATTAATGAAACTTAGGCTAAATTAGCCTCGGATAAATCAACACAAAGCAGTTATTCACTTGATAAATCAAATTTCCACCTATGGCCTACTTTCTGTCCCAAAGGGCAAATTGACATTTATTACACAGATAAAAGATATTTTAAGCTGCCAGGCAGTTATTGTAAAAGACATAAATAGGCCTTAAAGTAAAAAATTTCCCCTGTTTTCTCCTAGAAGTTAAGGCAGAGTTATTAAAACAGAGAAGTAGTGCAACTCATTCCTACCTTATGCCCTGCATGGTTTTCAAGGCCAGGAATGCATTTACTCTGTAATTAATGACACTTGAACCCTAAAAAGAGTTCCACCTCCTCATTTCTCTATAAATACTCTATGAGAAGCTCTTTGTTAGGGGTTGGTTGCTGGCATTCGAACTCTATGCAGTTGTACATAGTCTGGCTGAAGATTAAGACGAAATTGATGTTTTGGAAGATTGATGATGTTTTGACATGTTTTGTTAATGAGAAGGCTCTATCATTGGATCCCTGAGCATGGCTGTTGGTGATGTATTGTAATCTATTAATGTTTTTCCTGTTTTCCATTCTGTTTCATCATTTCTTTGCTTGCAGTAGAGTAACAAGCTTAGGCTAAGAAATGTCTCCTAGAAGCACCTTAGGCCTGTTTACTCTTCACTGCCTTTATGTTTTCATCTTCTAAAGGTTTTATTGAGTAGTTTGACTATTTTCAACCCTTGAGCTTGTTTATTTCAGAAATTGTTCAAACAGTTGGTCCCAAGGATGATTTATGGTTTTCCCTGCTTACTTGCTGCCACTTGAAAACTGTTTCTGAAGTCTCCCTTTAAAATACCTTGTTTACAGTCTGCCAAAGAGGTCTGCTTTGATCATACTCTTTGTTCTTGCTAAGAAAATTGTTTTGAAGGTCTTTATAATTGCAATCTTAGATGTCTAGGAGTTCCCTCTTCTATGAATGAAGTTATCTATGAATCTTGAATGTTTTCTTATCCTTGAAAGTGAAATGTTTGGATGAAAATAGAGTGTTCTTCGACTCCTAGATTTCATTTGAAAAGTTTGTCTTGAAATTTTTATTTGCTGAAGTGTGGTTTCTAAAATTTATGGTTAGCCCTATCTATGGAATGCCTCTTCATGTTCTGATAATGTTTTAAGTCCCTTTGTTGAGGAGTACATATAATTAATGATTCTTAACTGCCCTTAGTTCTACTTCTCCTTCTAAATCCTTAATGTCCATTTCATTTCATCCACCAAACCCAAGATCCACTGGCCAAGTTAGATTTTCCCTTTGATATCCCATAGTTTGTTATAACTTCTTCTTGACTCCATTTCCCAATGGCTCTGATATTTTCCCCTTTCTATCTATGTTTCCTAGATCATTCATGTCCAATCAACCAAACCCAAACAAACAAACTTATGCTTAATAACTAGCCTAAAATCAACCTTTTACAAGTAAAAAATTCATATCTATGCAAAAAATTGAGAGATCCCTCTCTGAGACTAGGAGTGCTAGATCCTAGAGCTCTAAAGACTGGTTTTAATGTTGCCTTGTCACTTGGTATGCCAATTTTCCAAATCACAGGACCACAACATTTTGGCGATCATAGTGGGACTTCTGAGTAAATAATAGTCTAGCAAACTCTTGTAGACTCACTAAGTCCTTCAACAACCATAGAAACTCAGAAAACCCCAAAAACATTTCAGATTGGTTTCAAAATAGGCATTGTTGGTGGACCATAGAATATTTTACCTCCAAAAGGCTAAAAATTTCCACTTGGCGACTCCATTGGCCTCCAGTAGGCCTATTACCTCACTAGTCCTTGTAGAATCCCTTGGGAATGCATTGAGAAAACCCAATCATACTATTGGTGGACAACAAAGTTCAAATCTTCCACTTGGCGACTCCACAACTCTCAATAGACCTAAAGACTCCACTGGAGGAAGAACCTGAAACATGACTAGTCATCCTAGAAAGAAAGAGCATTCAGGCCTAAGTTGGATTCAAGAAATTATTGTTTTTATCTATAACTATGTTCTATCCTACTTTAAGCCTAATCAAGAATACATTGATGAGATCTACATTTATCACTTGAAGGATCTCAAGCCTCGAAAAGCTAAGCCTCAAATTTCAGACCATGATCAGTCTTATACAACTGTGGAAGATCTAGTGAAACATGAGCCTCGTGCTACCTTCCCTCCTCTTGTTGAAACCTCAAACAACCATAAATATCTTTTTACACTACCTATACCCACAAAGGTCCTAGAAAGATACAAGCCTCTAATTTTTCCTCCTATCTTCCAAGCCCTCCCTGCAAATTTGGCAGATAAACTACCCAGATTTGATGGAGAAAGCTCAAAAGTTACCGCTGAAGAACACATTCAAAATCTTGAGAATTTACTTGACCTCTTTGAAATAGAAGAAGATTATGTGAGTATTAGAATGTTTGCGTTATCATTACAAGGAAAATTTAGGAATTGGTTTAAGGACCTTCCAACTGCAAGCATTATCAATTTTCATCAATTTACTCAAGTCTTCTTAGATAGGTGGGTGATCATGGGAAATGAAGTTCTCATCATAAAGGAATACAATAATTTAAAATGACAACTATGGGAGACAGTACAAAACTTTTCCGCTAGGTTCAATAAGGTATACAATGCAATACCTGCTAAGATAAAGCCACCTTTGGGGTGGGCTCTCTTGCACTACCCAAGTACTTTTGACCCAGAGATGGAATTCCAGATAAGAGAAAAAGACCCTTCAAACCTGGAAGAAATGTATAAAATGAAAATTACTATGGAGTTCAACATACTGGAAAGAGAGGAAAAGTTAGAAGAAATAAGGAAGGACAAAGAAGCTCAAGAGAAAATAACTTCTTCAGAGTTAAAACTAGAGATGTTGATAGATACATTCAACACAATGATGAATATAATTGATAGGAAAGGGCAAGAGTACATGGTTGAGATTGGTGCTGATTATTCAGAGCAGCCAGTACCATTTTCTTGGGAGGAACCAAATCAGACATTTCAATGCAAAGGTAGCTATCAAAAGATACTAGCTGACCTAGATTACAAGAACAAGATGAGGAAAGCTGTCAAGTAAGTACTATATGTCTTCCTACATCTTGTGCTTCACTATTTAGAGAGTATTACAAGCAAATTGAAGATAGAAACAAGGTAGAATGCTCTAAAGAATCAGTGAGGGAGGAAATGGATAATACAAACCATTTTTCAAATCCATAAGTTCTCCCCTCAAATCATCTTGGTATGGTTGTTTACATTAAAAAACTAGAAATGAAAGATGAGCCAACACCTCTTGAGTCCCTACCCTTGTGCTTTGAGTCATTTTAGATTGCTAAAGGAGAAGCTATTAGCCATGAACACTCTCCTTTTCATATGATGGGACAATCTTCTGATCAAATGTGCACAATGGATGACATTCCTCTTATGAATAAGCTGCCCAAATATGATCAATATGATGATCATTATGTTCTCCACACTCAAGATAACACTACAAAACAATCAATGAGAATTTTTTGGGAGAAAGACAGTCATTTTCAACAGCTCAAAAATAGTGATCAGTAAATACCACTCAGCTATGAAAATGAAGAAGAAAGTGCATAAAATTTGGGAGGGAGAAAGGGAAGGATCTTTACCACTTTTTTGTGCTTCCTTTCAGTTCAGCAAAGACAACCTTAAAGCAATCAGAAGTTAGCAATATTTGGGTATTAATTTTAACAACAAAGAACACATTCAGCCCTATGTCCAACCTTCACAAGAGAAAGAGAACAACTACACCTCTTTTCAATCAGGTTTTCTAGAAGACAACATGGCAATATATGATGAGTATTACAGTGCAGATGAAGATGAGGAAGATTTTCTTTCTCAAAAGAATATTTTTCTTGATCCAATGGAAGGACAAATAATCCTGGTTGAAACTTACTTGTCAAATACTCCCAACCAGGTATTATTTCAAGACCCCTTTGCTCATTTTTTGAAGACATTTGAAGAAGGGATAGAGATTATTACGAGCAGTGTATCACCGAAGGGAACAAATTTTTTTAGCACTGCTACTAATGAAAAAGTGAGATGGGAGTGGCCCTATCTGTCCAGCATGCTCAAGGAGATGAGCAAAGACTAGTCATGGAACCATTTGATAGGCTGAATGTATTGGAAAAGAGAAATTTTCAGCTAAACATGTAAAAATTTTAGAGTTAGATTAGGGTAGGTAGGAATGTCAGTAAAGCTCAGCCTGTGAGCATTTAGTTATTTTTTTTTGTTTTCTTCTTTTGAATTTGAAAAAAGAAAAAATAAAAAAACAATAGAAAAAGAGAAAAAGGGGCAGATATGAAAGAAGAAATGTACAACCCCATACCCAAAAAAGAGAATTTTCTGAAAGTGAGCAAATCTAAGTTCCACTGCTGATTAAAAAATGATATATTGTTCAGTCATCTAGCCTAATCATGGTTGAACATACTTTAAATTTATGTTGATAAGTTAGTAGAAGCACTGATTGATAAGATTATTTCAGACTTGACTTATCAGTAAAATAGATTAGGATATAAAGAGAATGGTTCTAACAAAATCAAAGTCTAAACCAAGAAAAGAAAAGAGAAACGGATCCAAAAAGATCAAAACCTGAGCCAAAGAAAGAAGGAAGGATGCCTACAAAATTTCAGATCTTAAGCCTTCAAAGTTTTGTTTTACATTTTCTACAAATAAAGTCTATGAGTAGCTTGTACATACAACCATAGACACCATAGCAAATCAGACAGTCTAATCTTGATTTGGCTGTGTTTAAATTCCCTATCTTAGAAATAGAGAATTAAATCTGTCAAACAACCTAATCTTGGTAGATAGTAGATTAGGTAGAGAAATATAGAGTTCAACTGTTTAATCTGAACTCATGGAAGAAATAAGGGTAGATTTAGAATATTTTTTCATGTTTTCAAAAGAATAAAATGTTGATGTTAAGAGTTTGCTAGTCTAAATGCACCCACTGAAGAAAAAATGCTAGGATGTAGGTTGTGTAGGTAGTTTTTTGGGGAAGGAATGATTCTGTTAATGTAAAATGATCATATTTTAAAGCAGCATGATCTAAGAGGAAAGAGGTTGCCAAAATGTAGCAAGTTACAAAGGCACCGCTCTACTTTTCAGAGATTTATCTCTGAGGTTTTGGACACCTAAAAGGACAACTGTCCTCCCCAAGTGGAGCCACTGTTAGTCATCCACAATTTTAACTTTATTCAAAGATGACTAATTTTAAAATATCAGATTTCTAGAAACAATATTTTGCAGAAACATTGTGAGTTCTAGAAATCTCAC
The DNA here is from genome assembly GCA_034641835.2 of Pinus albicaulis. NCBI lineage: Eukaryota > Viridiplantae > Streptophyta > Pinopsida > Pinales > Pinaceae > Pinus > Pinus albicaulis. The sequence goes on from CM076570.1 coordinate 237,192,999, forward strand.
GGCCTTCATTATTCTAAGTCTATCAGTTCACCAAAAATCTTCATCTCTGCCTTCTAAAAAGATCACCCCTCTATTCCCAAAAGAAGCTTGTTTTAGCATATTTTCCCAATTTTCATTTCCCCCATTTTTTCCCTCCTTTTCCCTCAATTATTCTTTCAATTCCTCAAAAATCCCCTTTTAAACCTTATAAGTCCCTTTTATTTTGGTTTAAAATCACCTTTTTATCATATCGGAACTCCAAAAAAGGGCTAAAAACCCACTTTTCGACCTATTTTCCGACTTTTTCTTATAAACAGCCTTAAGCCCCCATGGGATTAAATCCTCGGTCCCTTTCCTACATATAACTAGAACCCGCGACCAAGTGCTAAGCCCATCGGTGATCGGCGCATCACACTTTCTAAATTGCGCTTCCCTTTTCCTTTTTTCCCGATGGCCGATCCACCAATGAAATCCTAATCGTCCATTCCCCTGGATCCGACGACCATCGCTCCATCGCATCATTGCACATCAGCGATCCCAGTTCTTTTTTTCCCAGACCTCTACTTTGCCGATATGCTGATCCTCCGATGAGATCAGGACCATCCAATCCCCAAGATCTGACGTCCAGTGATCCATCGCATCGCATCACTCCATCGCATTGCATCACTTCATCGCATCGCATCACTTCATCGCATCGCTCCATCGCGTCAAACTTCACCTTTTCCTTATCCCCTGAACCTTTTTCCCCCGCCGATGCGATCCCCCGAATGAATCTCTGTAGTTGATCTAATCTAGATTGGAGAGTTCTTGCTCCATCGGCGATCTTTGTTTTCTTGTTCCCATTCCCTTTCTGTCGATGAATCCTCTGCTGATTAGATCCCAACCATTGATCTCTCCCAGATTTAACGGTCCTCCTTCCATCACGCCTGCTTCTCCCATCGGCTCATCGGCCATCGCAATTTCACTTTCCTCCTGTCCAAGCCTCTTCTACCTTCCATTATCTGATTTCATTTGGACTTTTCATTTCCCCGATCCAACGACGGTCGTTCATCCCCTCTGATCCTCTAACCACCCAACAATAACCCATTCGTTCACCCTCCAAACAAATCCCAACCGTGGATCACCTCGAATCCAACGGTCCATGTGAGTCCCACTGATGACACCCCCGTCGGCCCACTATCCACTACTCCACCATCCATCCAACCCTCATCTGCCACCTGGCCTCCACTACCTCCTCACTCGCACAACTTTCCACTATCGCGCTGCCATGTGGCCGTAGATCTACCACCCCCAGATCTGACAGCCTAAAAATAGTTTCACGTGGATTTTGCAGTTGAGGTTTAACACTCCATTTTTACGTGAAATAGGTGGTTTTGGCCTGGACACGTGGCGACCATCGTATGGTATCACATCCGTCTGGACCTAACTGTTAACCAGCCATCGGTAGCGCGAAAACCACGAGTGGTATCCCTGAAACCGCCTATCCCCATTTCACGCCATAAATCCATTTTCAAACCTGGTTTCTTCACTGTGCCACCATGAAACCTTTCCCCTGCACTCTCCCTCTCCTCTTTACATCACTTTGTCGCCTCCCTGAGCCCCTGAAGAAGTTTTTAGCCAAAAATGCAGGCTTTCGTTAATTATTTTTGTTTGATTGCAGGTTTAATGGTGAACAAAGGCCGAAATGTCATCCCACATTCAAATTCAGTGTTTGAGGCCTCAAGATGATGATCCGAGGCTCTGTAAGCAAAGAAGAAAGGGATCAAGGGTTTTTATATCAATGCTTGATCGATGCCTCATGAGCATTGATCCTTTTTAAACCCTCCAACATATCAAGGAAGCCTCCTACACGTAGAAGCAGAGACAATTAATGAAGTTTGGGACCAAAGAGGCAAACAAAATATTAAAAAGCTTAAATTGGCAGATTAAGGATAAAACATAGTTAAAGACATGGAATTAAAGGTTTAAAGCAATCAGATAAAGAGCAAAAGTCAACAAAAGGTGATTATAAAGGCTTAAGGTGAAATCAAAGCCTTAAAGTAGAGGATTAAAAGCCTAATCAAGGTTTTAAAGGCTAAAAGGCCTAAAGACGTGGTTTATTGATGAAATTAATGAAACTTAGGCTAAAGTAGCCTTGGATAAATCAACACAAAGCAGTTATTCACTTGATAAATCAAACTGCCACCTATGGCCTACTTTGTGTCCCAAAGGGAAAATTGGCAGTTATTGCACAGATAAAAGATATTTTAAGCTGTCAGGAAGTTATTGTAAAAGACAAAAATAGGCCTTAAATTCAAACTTTTCACCTATTTTCTCTTATAAGTTAAGGCAGAGTTATTAAACAGAGAAGTAGTGAAACTCATTCCTACCTTATGCCCTGCATGGTTTTCAAGGCCAAGAATGCATTTAATCTGTAATTAATGACACTTGAACCCTAAAAAGAGTTCCACCTCCTCATTTCTCTATAAATACTCTATGAGGAGCTCTTTGTTAGGGGTTGGTTGCTGGCATTCAAAATCTTTGCAGTTGTACATAGTCTGGCTGAAGATTAAGATGAAATTGAAGTTTTGGAAGATTAATGATGTTTTGAAATGTTTTGTTAATGAGAAGGCTCTATCATTGGATTCCTGAGCATGGCTGTTGGTGATGTATTCTAATCTATTAATGTTTTTCCTATTTTCCATTCTATTTCATCATTTCTTTTCTTGCAGTAGAGTAAAAAGCTTAGGCTAAGAAATGTCTCCTAGAAGCACCTTAGGCCTGTTTACTCTTCACCGCCTTTATGTTTTCATCTGCTAAAGGTTTTATTGAGTAGTTTGACTGCTTTTCAACCCTTGAGTTTGTTTATTTTAGAAATAGTTCAAACAGTTGGTCCCAAGGATGATTTACGGTTTTCCCTGCTTACTTGCTGCCACTTGAAAACTGTTTCTAAAGTCTCCTTTTAAAATACCTTGTTTACAGTATTCCAAAGAGGTTTGTTTTGATCATACCCTTTTTCCTTGCTGAGATAATTGTTTTGAAGGTCTTTATAATTGTTGCCTTAGATGTCTAAGAGTTCCCTCTTCTATGAATGCAGTTATTTGTGAATCTTGAATGTTTTCTTATCCTTGAAAGTGAAATATTTGGATGAAATAGAGTGTTCTTCAACTCCTAGATTTCATTTGAAAATGTTGTCTTGAAATTATTTTTTGCTGAAGTGTGGTTTCTAGAATTTATGGTTAGCCCTGTCTATGGAATGCCTCTTCATGTTTTGATAATGTTTTAAGTCCCTTTGTTGAGGAGTACATATAATTAAGGATTCTTAACTACCCTTAGTTCTAATTCTCCTTCTAAATCCTTAATTTCCATTTCATTTCATCCACCAAACCCAAGATACACTGGCCAAGTTAGATTTTCCCTTTGATATCTCATATCCATTGAATGAGTTTGTTATAAATTCTTCTTGACTCCATTGCCCAATGGCTTTGATATTTTCCCCTTTCTATCTATGTTTCCTAGATCATTCATGTCCAATCAACCAAACCCAAACAAACAAACTTATGGTTAATAACTAGCCTAAAATGAACCTTTTACAAGCAAAAAAGTCATATCGTTGCAAACAATTCATAGATCCCTCTCTGAGACTAGGAGGGCTAGATCCTAGAGCTCTAAAGACTGGTTTTAATGTTTCCTTGTCACTTGGTATGTCAATTTGCCAAATCACAGGACCACAACACAGAGGAAAAAAATTAAGAAAATCAAGAAGCGTTTGATCAAAAACAAATTCAAAATTAAAAGTGCAGTTCCTTATGCTATCTTGTTAAGTGAAACAGAGGCTAAAGTAGCTACTATGGTGCGATTCATAAGGTATTTGAAAAAAATTGAGCAAATGGAAGAGGGTATATGGCCTAAGGTTGTGTTTAATGACAGATTGTTCAAAAGAGAGAAGAGTTGGATGTGGAAAAATAACAAATGGTTTAGTAAATGGGGTATTTTCTTGAGCATGTGTCCTGCAAACAGTAAAGAGATAAAACAATTTGTTATGGATAAGTTCCACAAACATACTTGGGAGAAGGATTTGGGGAAAAAGAAGAAGTACTATATTGAAGAGTTTAACCCCACTCATAATCATAAAAAAAAAGTGTACATAGGGGCAAAGACTTCTTGGAGATCTAAATTTCTTATTTCTCAATTAAGGACTAATTCTCATTCACTCCGTTGTGAAACAAGGCATTGGAAAAGGCCAAAAGAAATGTGGGAGGAAATACTATGTATTTTTTTCTCTTCAGGAAAAGTGGATACAGAAAAACATTTCATTTTAGAATGCAAGGCCTTCAAAGATAGTAGGGAAAATTATGCAGGTATTCTGGCAGCTAGCTCTTGGGATAATCTTTTCAGAGAAGATTTTGTCGAGAAGCTAGGAGTGTTTATTGTAAAAGTCCACGGGAAAAGGGCCGAATACAAGAGCCAGATGGAGAAGAAATTTGTCCCATAGGCTATTGTTAACCTCATCGATGTTAAAAATTCTTTCTTTCTTTCTTTCCCCTTGCATGGAAGAATGATTTTTGTGCCACCAAGTCATGGAGCATTTTTGCAACAGTTCAATCTCATGGGGCGATTTTGGGATAGTTCAAAGTGATTTATGAGATGCATCATTTGTAAAATTAATTCTTGTAGTAACATTTTTGGTACTTAGGTGTTCTTAAACAAAATTTAGATAGCATATCATAATCATTATTATCATCAATTACATGCATTAGGGATTGCACAATAATATATACTATGGTATATATTTGTGCATGGCTTGAGAGAGATGGAAGAATCACTCTCTCAATAAAAATAACTTAATTAGATAGTTTTTATGAAAAATACCCTTTATTTCTATACTTATAAGGATATTAGGAAGCTCCAAATAATAAACTTAACTTATATAATAGTGGTTGGATGCGATCAATTTATATTTTCATGTATATATAGGCCTACAAAGCAAGTGGGTGATTTTCATGCCTCATATAGTTTTTCAATAGAATTGTCACCTCTCAACAATGACCTTGGTTCATGTGGAGCCTTAAAGTATGATAGCCATGAGGATACAATAAAAATTATCTCTCTCTCTCTCTCTCTCTCTCTCTCTCTCTCTCTCATGGTGTTGATGTCCATGAGTGTTCCATCTTAAGCAAAGTCATGTGGGTCTTTGGATTCTCTAGCGAAGTAAAAGAAGTAGATAATAAAAGTTATGGTCATGTACTCTCTAGTCTATCTACATGGACTACAACATATAAGAAAGTGATGATCATAAGGTAGTGGAACCATGCCACTTAATGAAAATGCATTTTTTTATGACTTGCAAATTACAATACCTATCCTACACATATGAGTATGTTGCATAAAGAATTCATTTTCATGTACTACATATGCTTCCCACTCTTTTTGGGAAATTCTATGGCCTTGGGGCATTCCTCCTTGAACTCACCAACCTCCTCTTTGTGACTTTCCTTCACAGGGTTCGAGTAGCCCTATAAGAAAGGGTCGTGCCCATGGATTGCCCCTATAGAAAGGGTTTCAACACTCGTTCCCATGGTAGTCCCCCCTATAAGAAAGGATTCTGTCATTAATGAATATGTTGTTGGAATACACTTGGTTATTGTGGAATGAAGGTCATTGAATTGACAAAGAAGGATGAAGATCTCAAGGCCATGATATTCATGCTAGGAACTTTGTGGTCTGTCTCCTAGATTACCTTCACTCTGTAGCCCATGTTCAAGCATTCCATTTACTTCATCTTGAAGGATGATGTCAGATTAGTGGATTATCTCGAGAGCTTCCTTAAAGTATATAAGTTTTCAAATTTTTAGTGATATGTTGGTCGTCTAAATGACTAGCAAATGATAGAGATCCCATAGATAGACCTAGGAATGAAATTAACAAGGCTTGTCACTAACCATTCAGTGCCTTCAATGTCAAGAAAATAAATTCAAACTATGAGTAAACAATGTATATATTCATTGAATGATTATGGAATTGTTATATTAATGATCAAAATATGTATATATTTAGAGTTATTTGATTCATTGTGTTGGAATTCACATGAGGCCACTCAAGCAACTAAAGACACAAATAACTTATGTAACATGATGAAGATATTGATGAACAATTATTTATGACGGATTTAAATAAAAATGATGAACACGCTTATGATGTATTATTGTTACAATTAAATAAAATAAATAAATAATTAATCAAATAAATACATAATTGTTCATCATTAGTTTTTCTATTTGTAATAATAATACATAAAATAAATAACTAAATGATGACAATTAAATAAAAACAAATAATTAATTAATTAATTACATATAATAAATATGTAGAAATAAAATAAATAGATAAATAACTAAAAAAATATAAAAAATAATAATTAATTAATTAAAAGATAAAAATAGATTGAATTGAAAAGGGACAACAAGTGAAATGGTAAAGGAAACAGAAAAAATAAAGAAAAATGAGAAAAAAATAAGTAAGTTTAATTTAAATTATTTTATTATAAATAAAGTGAAAATAATATTATATTATTATAACATTATTATATTATATTTTAAAAAAACTTAGGGGGAAGGAAACACTCAAGAAGAGAGAGCATGAATCGAGCTCCAACTCAATTTCCAACTATCATCCTTATTGAGATTAACCACTTGTTTCTAAATCTCGATGGCTTCCCTTAACTTGTTATAATGGAAGTGATCAATCCCCGCGATGACATGAGAATTCCCAATGTAGACATGGTGTTTAGATTTCTCAGCATGTTCAGTTATAGCTAAAGAGTGAGAATGATGGTGTTTAATGTCTGTTGCATTCTCTTGAATTATTTTCTTAATGGAGCAACATGTTTCCCCAATGTAAGGAATCCCACAAGAGCATGGGATAGAGTAAGCCTCTGTCATGTCTTGAGGGTAAATAGGGTCCTTAACAAATCTAATTGAATTTATAATGGTATTCAGGGGTTTGAATATAGTAGAAAAATTATTCTTTCAAAAGGATAAGATAAATCCTATCAGTGGTCCCTTGGATGAATGGAAGTTGGACATTGGAAATATGTTCATCACGAGCATCTTTTATTCTAGATTCCTTTGTGGCTCTTTGAAAAGCTATGAGACCATATTGGTTGATATACCTATTATTTTCAAATAGTTTCAAAAGATGATATTTCTCCTCATCAAAGTGATTCTCATAAAAAAATCCTTAAAGAACGAGTGGCTAGTGTGTTAAGAACTCCAAATTTTTGTGTTGGAAAATGGTGAGAACTAGCATAAGATATTGTTTCGTGTGAGATTTTTTATGAAAAACACAATGAGATATGGAACCATATTCATATACCAAGAGGATAATATCAAGGATAGGAAGGTTTCCATGAACCTCAACCTCCATGGTGAATTTGAAAATTATCAAAATTTGAATTGAATTAAATATCATAGAATCAATATGTTTAGAGAAGGGTGAAGATATAAAATATTCACTATAGAATTTTTTTTTATAGATTCCTCACCCAAGAAGGAGATTATTACTTAAAAACTCTTTCTAATCGTCATCTTTAACTTATGTAAAATGAAATACATAAAAATAGATGTTTATTTAAACCCAACTCGGTTGTAAAAGAAATCATATAAAAGAGGAATGATTTTTTCAAAGTGGTTTAAAAGGAATAAAATGTTAGAAGACCTTGTAGCAGATCAATGTAAGTGTTTTGATCATATTTAACTTTCTCTTAGCTTAAAACATCCAAATTTTATTATTTTGTTTTCCTACTTCTAAAGTTTAAAGCACAATCGTGTTAAAATCTGGTTTCCAGGAGGAAACCAAACACCCTAAACATGAAAATAATATATAAAATAACTTAAGACACTCCAACCAAGTTTTAAAACGAGTTTTGAATCTTATAGTTAATGAACTTTGCCTTGAACCTTATAGTTAGATAGATTTTTCTCTAAAGTAATATTTTGGATGCTCAAGAAATGCTTTAAAATTATGCATGTAAAGCCTTATAAGTTGATTTGGAAGCATGGATGTAACTATAATTGAAATATCCCTTAACTTAGTATAGAATGACCTCATCAAGGTTATAATAGATATCTTAGCACGACACAAATAAAGTGCCCACAAAAGTGTACTCATAAGTTGATTTGGAGTCATGGATATAGGTCTAGTTTATAGAACTCTTAACTTGGTATATGAAGGACTCAATCAAGGTTATAATAGATATCTCAGACAAACAAAACTAAAATTCCCATGAAAGTGTGAGTTGAAACCTTAATTCCTACCTTGAAAGGTGTGCTTATGCACTAGCAAGTGATATTGAGAATATTTCAAAGAGCAGGGGCATGTGATAGATTGAAATGAGCTTGTTCTTTGTATTTCCAAAAACTAAAGCAAAATTCATCAGTAAATAACTTATTATATCCTTTTGTAATGAAGGACATGAAGGAAATGATGATCTAGCGACGCATGGAGAAATTTGTCAAGTAGATTTGGAGTATGAAGGAAGCCGAGACAACCATGGTATATATATGAAGAACTTGGTACACATGGAGAGATGCACTCTCTCCATTGTTCTAGTTTTGTTTCTTTGCTAACGTTAAATATTTCAAATTTCGCAACAAGCAAAAGTGGGTAGGAAATCACATGGTACAAGTTTCTTTAGCATTAAAATGTTTTCAATTTTGAAACAAGAAAAAGTGTCTAGCAAATCCGAGCGTACAAGTTTATTTAGCATCAAAATGTTTACAAAGAGAAGAGAACCCATCTTCTACACGAAACGAAATCCCATCATGATGAAAAGAAACCCTTTATATCATTGTTGGAGAAGTGTCCATGAGTGGCATGTAAGAATAAGGAAGACACTACTCAGTTGCGTGAGCTAAATCAAAATTATTTGGGATTATTGCTGGAAATTTTACACCTCTTCCCAAAAAGTTCAACTTAAAAGAAAGGAATCTCGTTGTGATGAGTATGGAAGTATTTCAAAAGCCACCATGTAAAACACTATTGACATAGTTTACATCTATGTAAAGTATAGCATCCATGAACGACATGTGCATGGTGTATCCCTCAATTGATGTGGACATAATTATTAATCAATAGGCCGTGTTAACTAATTTTCCCCCTCAATAATGAATTTCAATGAATCATTTTTCTTATGTTCTCGCACTTAAATCGTCTCTATTCAATCATGTCCCAAAGACAAGACATCTAATGTATTAGAAATTTTAAGCATCATGTAAGCAACATATATATTTAAGCTCACGTTTGGTGAAAGTAATTTGCCTAGATGGAATTTCTAGCAATATGATGTTACAATAGTATTGCTTTCACAATATCATAGATCATTTTGGCTCAATTTGAAGCTCTTTGAGAATTGAAATAATAAAAGGATTTCTTACTGGTCTAAAGCATTGTATAAATAGTTGCAGGTGTTGAAATTTTTGTAAGCATGGATGTAGCTAGTTGATGTTGTTATTGTGTTCATGTTGGCATCTAGCTCATGTTGGCATTGATGTCAATGCTATGTAGCCTAGTTATTCCATCGATGACATTATTTTAGTATAGCTTCACCTGGTTGAGTTGAAATTGAGTTGATTGTGTTTCCATTGATGTCAACCTTATGATTTTTCACTCATAATGTTCAGATGATGAAATTGTTGTGGTTGATGGTTCCTCATGTGCTAGTTGTGTTCATGACCTAGTGTAGTCACTGGAGGCCGAGAAGAGATGATTGCAAGACATGTTATGATGGTTTGTTAATGCTACTATAGATAGGTGTTGCTACTACAATTGTTGGATATGGTTTCTGAGGTGATATATGTTGTTGAGTTGGCACACTTGAGGTGTACTAGGTCTTCATATAGGTATTCAGTCTTATGCTCATGGAGATGACTTATCACAATGATTTGTTGGCCTATTGATGGTGTTGCAGAGGTGTTACAGGTTTTTTGAAATGTATTCCAACTTGTGTAGGTGTCAGAGGAGAGTTGAGGACTTGATGATAGGCCATTCAACCCTTGTTTGTTGACTTCTAGGTCAACTTGGTAGTGAGACTTGGGAGACATGCTTAGGATATTTTCAGAAGTGATAGTGGCTTCTAGAGGCCCTACAGAGGCTTGTCTAGCACTGGAAGAAGTTGGGTAGGATATGAGGTGGTTTGATTTACTTTCTCTCATCCTCTACCCCAACTGCACGGAGCTAAGCTTGCGGATGTGGTTGAAAGGCTCCAACTGCATGGAAACAGACGTATCCATGCAGTTGCAACCGAGAATTTCTAGTCTTGTGGGTGCAATTATGGCTTAAAAAAAAAATTCCTTTGCATTCCTCATGCACATCCAGAGTAATTCGACTTGGAAATATCTGGAGGATTATAGATTAATTGAAAAAGGTAGAAATTGGTTTGAAAATTCTTATAATGGGCGTGGATGCATTTAGTTCTCAAGTACTGATGGTTGAGTATCGATTTCATCAAATTTGTGCACTCTTGATCCCAGGTGAAAGGTAATTTTTTCCGAACGTGTTATTTTCAGTCTTTGTAGCCTTCCTCCAGTGATCAAACATGCTCTTACAAAGTGATTTTAAGGTGTCAAGGTCAAATTTTGTCATTTTAGTGAGTCTTCAAGCAAAATTTGGTCACTAAGTATTAGGTCTAGGGTTTGCTTTCACTCCTTTCAAAGTTGTCCAAATGTCGGTCCATGTCACCATTAAGCTGAGTTTACCATCATTCAGAGGGTTTTCATCATCATGTCAAGTTCCACTGGGTCATTTTACACCTTGTTCATGCTTCAGTTGTGCCTAGGTAAGGTTCATTTCCCTCTCCTAGGGTTTTGGAGGCAATTTCTCTTGGATGGTCAAATCATCAGCAAAAATTGTATCCTAGTGTTCATACACCTTCCCCTATCCTTAATGTACCTTATTAAACACTCCCCATCACTAAGATCCCCCAAATTCCTCATTTTCGCACAAACCCTAGCTTCTTACTACAACTTGGCAATTTTCTAGGCTAGGCCTGTGTTTTACCCTTTTGGACCCCTTCCCCTCACTAAATATTTGAAATTCCACTTTCCCATGTTTCCTAACATCCCTCCCTACTTGCCAAAATTTTCTCAAGAATTTAGAAGCCCCTTATCCCCTTCATTTCACTTCATTTCGACAAATCCCTTGTTCCACACATCGGGATAGGTTTTACTCCAATGCTGGTTCTGAGCACTAAAAGATGAATTTGGAACAAATGAGAGAGTTTTTTGTCAAAAATAGGCCAATTAAGAAAAACCTCCTTCACTTTTTACACAAGTGTCATGGTTTTAGATGAATGTCAAAAATACAGTTTCCTCAGGAGAATTGATGAACCTCTGAAGTGACCTTGGGAAGATCAAGATTTATCCTAGCTTGGTTGGTCAAATGACTTTCTTGATGAGTCAAATGATAACCAAACACAAAGATATTTTCAATGAGCTATCATGAGCTCAATTTGGAGTTCAGGAAGACCTTCAAAAGTTGACTGCAACAACTCTCTGCCTTGAGGCAGCCTCATTTTGCAAATTTTGACCAGTCTTGGGAGATTTGATTTTTGACAGGGAAAATGAACTCCAAATTGAAAAATTACAGTTGGGTTGGAAAGTAGACTCAATAATATTTCCAACGAGCTATCCTGCACCCAATTTTGACACCGGGAAGGTCTCCAAAAGTCTCTTGCAAAAAGGCGTGGCGCATTGGGCAGCCCTCTGCAGTGTAAAAAATGAACTGGCACGGCGCATAGAGATGGCATGGCGCATTGGGCTAAAAAGCCTGAAATCCATTCAAATATTCCTTCAAAAGCTCCAAAATTTCAAATTATTCATTCCACAATGAATTTAACATCTCCATATTTCCAATATATCAGTTTCCATCAGTGTTTATGGTGTTTCAATAGGTGAAAAATAAAACCCTAGCTCCTTGCACAGTTTCACTGAAAATCTGCCTAGGGTTTGAAAAATTGCCATTTTTTTCTGTCTTATTCCCCTCTACCACTTTCACATCCCCTTCACTACATTTCACTAGTTTCATTTCCCATTCCCCCTCTCATTTCCACTCATCCTACTCCCCTATCCCCAAAACCCTAAAACCCTAGCTTCCAGGATGAAACCCTAGTTTTCTTCATTGCACTAATGGTTGTGTACCCTATCCCCTTAATCCCACTCCCCTCATACATTTTCCCCTTAATCCCCTTCTCCACATATAATTTCCCAAACCCTACACTCCCTAAACCCTACTCACATCCCTAAACTCTGTTCACACATACATTTTTACACTCTCTTCCATACACTTTATCCATTTCATTCCTCCACCGCATTTTCACACTGTTATCCACAAAACTATCCATGTACAACCACATTTTTCAAAACCAAAGGACAATGGAAAGAGACAGTGATCATGGGTATGAGCAAGAGATTGAACATTACCACGAATCTTGGCTTGAGAGAACAAAATTGCACTTGGGAAATGATGCTAGACAAGGCCAACAATGAGAAAAACATTTTGAGGCACATGGCCAAACATTACTGGTTTGTGTAAAGCAAGAATCAAGATCTTGAAGGCCAAGTTGAAGAAGGCCTCAAAGCGTCGGAAAAGGCATGATAGACTTCAAATCTTGGTCGAGGCTTCCTTGGCCCAGCATAACACATAATGGAGGACACTCAGCCAAAATTTCAAAAAAATTAGGACATTTTTTGGATTTTTGGAAATTTTGAGCTAAAAAACAGACTTTCCTGCTCTATGCGTCACGCCACCTGGCACGCGCTTTTGATAGGGGACTCATTTTGATGCAAACTCAACATTTTTGGATTTTTCATGGAAAATATGCATGCCTAACAATGTCCAAGAAATTTTGACAGGTTTTGAGCCCCCAAAAGGGTCAAAAACACCACAAAAATGACCTTTCTGCCCCTTTTTTGACACACAGGAAGCAGTCTTGGGAGAACTCAGTTTTGGAGGGGAAAATGGGGGCAAAATTCACAAATTATATTTGTGTTGAAAAGTAGACAAGTAGAAATTTCCAACAAGCCCACTTGGAGAAAATTTGGACACCGGTAAGACCTCCAAAATCATCTGCAAACAAGTGTGACGCATAGGGAAATCAAGTGCGGCGCATTGGAGGATTTTGCTCATTTTTTACCCAAAAACTTTGTTTTTCGCCTAGTTTTTGACATTTTGACTTTCTTACTTCCAAATTTCAAACTCATGATGTAATTTGATGTAATTTGATGGATCTTGATGTAATTTTGTTGAATTTTTACTCATGGAGGTAGATTCATCCATCAAAAGGTGATTTGCAACTGAATGAATCAGTTTCCTAGTTTATAGAGGCAAGCTGTTACATTGCCTACTTTCTAGTTCTCAGTTTAGATTTTGTTGGAATAGCTCCTAAAATTGTGAGCTCGACCCTTAGAGGCTGGGATGAGTTATTTTTTGTCTATATCTTGTGGTTTTTCAGTCATTAGCATGGTTGGACTCTTGGGAATGCTTTGAGCATCATTGTACATTCATCTCTGCATTTTTGGCAAAGGAATAGACCAGGGTTTGCAGCACTTTATGGGATGCATGTGGCATTTTGTTTTTATAATGTGTTTCTCTCTGTAAATGTAAGTCTACTGGTGTTTTATGTATACCATTATCTCTCTTATTTCTTCTCAACTTAAACACACAAGGATAAAGGTAGAATTCATTAAAATTTGTAGTGCTCTACCTAGGGTTTGTTTCATTTTCTATGTTTTCATCTATTTGGAGAGGATCCCTGAAGGTTTCTTGCCCTCTTCAACTCCTCACCGCTCTCAAATTTCCATTTATTTCAAATTGGAAGTGTCAAATCAATTGCCTACCTTGCCCCATTCAGATCTCTGCAAAACTGACCCTCATTCCCCAGACCCAAATTTTCCTTTCCTCTTGAGCCAACAAAATATTCATTAAATTCAAATCAAGACTCTTTGGCTTATATACCTAGCCTAAAATCAATTTTCATTTAAGTCATCTCAAGCCTCATTGATCATTTTTGTTGAGATTGACAAGGAGAGAGCCCTCTCCGGATCTGGTAGGGCTAAAGCGTGGTTTGATGTTACCCTAGATTCTTCCTTTCTCAGCCTGAGGTAGATTTAGGCCATAACAGAGCACATTTTATATACTTAATTTTGGAGTTGGGTGAGGCTAATGAAGTTAGTATGTAAGTGTGAAGGTTGAAAATAAGTAGAGGAATGCTTCAAACCTAGTGTAGAGAAATGGAAACTTGTGCATGAGTGCTAATGGCAACGGAATGATCATATCTATTTGCATAATATTGATGCAGAGTTTCAGAATGCAAATCAGAGATGTAGAGAGTTGTAGTAGATTTTTTGGTACAAATGGAGAGCTTGATATAGATCCAAGTTTATGAATCTCACATTTATTTTCCAGGTGTTGTTGGTGCATTTGTCACATAACCATTGTGTTTTATGTTGTTGATTGTATTATGTAGTAATTATGTTTTTGGAATGAGGGTTTGTTATTATGATTAGTATGAGTTATGTTTATGATGTTGGTTGATTATGTTATTAAAAGTTGATGCATGCATTTTGGCCACTATTTTCTTGAGTAGAGAGCATGTTATGGTAGTGCTTTTAATTATAATTTGTAGAGTCTTGTTGCTAGGGTGCGTATTGCATGAATTAATCCAGTTGAGAAGAGTGTCTTGGATCTAGTCTAAAAATTTATGAAACAAGTTCTGCATAGAGTAAAGGAGCAGTGAATTCATGAGAGTGGAGCAGTAATTTTGAAGCTTCAGTGAAAGGAATAATTTCTTTGTCCAATTGGAGTTGGATTGTCCAATGGGAGTTGGGAGAGGATCGTTGATCGTGGTGGATTTTAGTGGATGGTAGTCCGTAGATCTGTGTGAGAACATAGTATTCTAATTTAATTAGTAGAATTGAGTCTCCTGGCTAATGGGGGCCAGTTTATTATATTTTAGGTTGCGTCTCCTAGCTTATGGGAGTCAACAAATCTATGTAAAAGACATCATTTGCATAATAGAAGATTCAGAGAAGCACAACAACAACAAGGGTGGTTTTTTGCTTACCGAAGGGTTTTTCACCATATATATTGTGCCTCTTGTGTGATGGTTTGTGTGGTTGTGTTTGATGGATTTGTTGTGTATTGTTGCTCTCATGGATTTTTTATTTAACTACTTACATTGTTTATATTCATGTGATGATATAATTTTTTGTTGGTTAATATATGTGATTCAATAGAGAAGTTTAAATTGGTGAAAATTGTTAATAAGACACCCTACTAATTCACCCCCCCCACCCCCCAAACCTCAAACATGGTAACATTTTTCTAATCGAGGAAGCCCTTATGATAAGACTTCATAAACTGCTGGGAAACTGGTGAGGGAACATAATTTTCCTAGTATTTTTTGTTTTTCACTAACTAATCATGTTTTTTAACCCATATTGAATTATATTGGCATTAAAATGGAAAGTGGGAAGGTATAATTGATAAATAAATAAATAAATACTAGAATACTTGTTCGATCAAGAAATCGCTGATGAGCCCTGGTATTGCACCAAGGGTGTTGCAACTCCTAGAGGCTACTCTACTTTACTTAATCCACCTAGGGTTCGTACAAAATTGGATGTGATAGTGCTATATATACAACAATTGCATTCTACTCATGCCATCCTCTTATTAGTCCTCAGTAGGGTTTCTAAGTGAAGTTTGTCATACTTCTGAATTTGACCTAGAACTACAAATGACTCAAAACCATTACTCTATCAAAAATCAAAGGACTATTCTAAAGAAACAAGATACATCTAGATATTTTTTAAGGAAGGAAATCTACAATTTAGGCTATTTCAAGAAATAAAAGTAAACTAGACAACATTCATGAAGTAAATTGCTGAATTGAAATTGCAGAAAGGAAGACTAATCTAATCCCACATTACTGGGACAAATGTTTAAGTAAACTCCAAATATTTTCTGCTTAACTTATATGCTTTAACAATGCATCTAGTCATGGGCTAACTATGCTTGTAAATTCTCTATTTTGCAGCAAAAGAAGGAGGTGATAATGTGCCTTAAGAAGGTCTTAGACTCATGGATTCATAGTTGGAGGTGTCTTGTAGGCTGTGGAAGGGTTAGGTGAGGTGGAAGATGGTTTCTAGGCTGATGGAGAGGCTAACTGGCGCTTCTATAAGATATGCTACAGGTTTCCTATAGTGCTACAAGATGTCTTGTAATGCTATAGGAAATAGGGTGAGGGTGTGTTGAGACCAAAATTGATGAGGAAAAGGGTAGGGAAGGTGAAATGAAGGTTCATTTAGGTGGATGGAAGGTGGGCAACCCCTTGGCGAAGCTCATAACTTCTTTCAAATCTCACCTTGCACTTCCAAGGTTGCTCTCGGTGTGGTGGTGAAAATCTCAAAAACAGGGTTGAGGAGAATTTTGTTGAAATGAGGTTGGTGAAGGGTGAGAAATGGAGCTAAGGATGCTGGTAGAGTCCTCCTCTTCTTATCTACTCAAACCTACAAGAAAACTACATATTCATGCAATAAAAATTTACAAATATACGATGAATAAGATGGAAAAGATGAGTTCAATTGGATAGGAATACCTAATTATGCATTCAAACAAAAATATAACTCAGTATTATCATCATGTTCATGAAAACTACAACAACCTATCTATTCTTTCCAAGAAATCATAAACTGAAGAGCAATTTTGGGCATGTGGTGAATATCTTCCCTCCTCAAGCTCCAATGAAAGAGGTGAGAGAGGGAGGATTCGAAACAACCTTTGGAGTTTATATGCTACTGTACCATGATCTACAAGAGCCTAACTACAACAAATGTGAAATGGAAGCAAACCAAAAATAGTAAAATGAAATGTAAGCAAACTAGCTAAAACTCATGACGTAAACTAGCTACAATGGCATAAAAATAAACATAAATACAAAAGAGAGAGATTGAGGCCAATGGATTGGGCCCTAACCCACAAGCTCAACTCTCTAAAACTGAATTAATGAAGGACAAACTGAATACTTATTTTATTGCAGAAATAGTCTCATTACATAAGCATTCGAGAAAGAGTCTCCTAGCTTCCTCCAAAATCTGAATCTTAATGAGCTCTTGTTCTGCCCTATTTAACCTGAAGGGTAGCTACCAACAGATCCCTAAAAATTAGGTGATGTGTCCCCTTTGATTGCAAGAGAAGTGGAGCTTTGGTGCACTTGATCTTCCACTTGCTTAGCTGCCTTTGATTTCGAGTTGTTGGAGGGAATCAAGAGAATCCCTTGGCTACCTTTAGGAGTTAAGGAGGTGTAAAACACTCCTATAATCCCTCCTTGATGTCTACTCTGAGCTTTTATTGCACAATATTCATCAAAAATGGAATATCTTCGTGATTATCCTACAGTTAAACCATATTAGGAATTTGAAGTATGACAAGGCTTAATTATCATCCACACTGAGTAACATATGACCATAATGTAATTAAATGTAAGAAAGAGGGACTAATAAGGCTAAAAATGTGACAATTAACCCCTCCAATTATACCTAATGATGGTGCTCATCATCACCCCCCTACCAAATGGTTTCTCATCCTCTGAGAAACTTACTCCTCCTTGTTCATTTCTTTCGGTGCTTTAGTGGCCCCTCTTACTTCCCAAGGAAGAAGTGAAGGAGTTTCTTCAGGAGGGTAGAATCCAAAATTATTTTCTACCTACTCTCATTCTATTTTTTTCCTCATCTTGGTAATTCCCTTCACCCAGTCCCAACAACAAAGGTGGATTGATTTTCAAGCCAAGCCATTGTATTTTCATTACCTGCATAGCCCTCTTGTATAATGGTGCCCTTTCTAGGGAGCTCCTCAATCTATCTGGAGTATGATATTCATATTTATTAGATAAGAGGGAGGCCATTCTACATTCCTTGAATTTATTACATGCTCATCTCCCAACAACCTAGAAATATCATCAAAATGTGCAATGGATTGTGCTTGTGTGCTGAGGTACTTGTCCGCAAGGGTGGCATCATTCTTTATAATGAGGTGATTGTTGATGACTCCCCTAGGGCTGAATAGTTCTTGCCTTATGAGTAGAAGATCTATTTTTTCTCTTCTAATCACCTTCTTTAATTCCTACACTCTTGCTCCTTCATTGACCATCAAAGAAGCTAATTCCATTAGCTGCATATATCCCAACCTAGGGTTAGGGTCCCAAATTTTTAAGTCTTCCAAAATAAGATTGTGCATGTAGAATTCTACCATACTGGCCTTGTCTCCCATGCTGGAGTGATTGTAAAATTCCATGAATTGCCTGCAAATATGAAGAGGTAAGGACCCATCAGAGGCTAATGTCTTAATTTGAAATTGGAAACATTTTTATTTGAGGTACATGGCATATGATTTTTATGGATATATGTGCTAGATGGCCTCCATGCACAAATTTTCCAAGGTGGAAATTTTTTTGTCCTTTTACTGAAGTTAACTTTGCAATCCTGCATTCTCTGCTTGTGTTTCTTGAAGCTAATCTTTCAACATGTATTCTCTGAATCTAACATTAGAAAAATCCCTTCCCAACTCAGCAACCTTCTCCTACATGATCCCTATGTCATGCACACCTTTTGTTCTACCAATTTTCATCCAATGAGGAGTGCGTGCTATTTCTTGTTCTAGATGATAAAATAAGGGGGGCACAAGCTTATGAGGAATATTTCTGCCTCCTTCAATAAATTTGCAGTAAGAAATGAAATTTGGTTGAGGGATAGGGTGTGAAACCTGCTGATATATATTTAGGGATAGATTTTTGATAGGTAGGCTCCTCCTTTTTCTCCTTCTCTTCCTCCACTTTGGCATCTTTCCCTTCAAATTGTGTTTCTTTCTAAACTTATTGGGCCTCTTTCCCACCCATGGGTGACTTATCTCCCTCCCCCAGGTCTTCCTGATCTGTTTCTGGTACTACTGAAGTTTCTTGTATCAAAGACAAATTTTCCTATAGCAAACCCTCCCTTAATTGATTTTCCTTATTTTTTGTCTTTCGAGGGTCTATGGGGGTTGATAGATGTGTAGGGGATTATAACCTAGATAAATGTCTCCTCCTATAGGTCACAATTGTCCTCTCAAGTGAGGTGACCTCTTGAACTTTCCCTTCCTCCAACCTTATCTCATCATACTTTTTGGATGACTCCTCAATTGTTATAGGGCTTTTAGTTTGAGTCTGTGGCTTACCCCTGCCTTACCCTGGAACTCTTTATAGTCCTGAAGTACATGGGTGTTTGTATTTTTATCTTGGCCTTCACTGGTGTGCTCAAAGTGGCTAAGGTAGAAGCCACTTCTTTCTCTGTTATCTCAGGTGATATGTTGGTTTGTTGAGTAGAGGTATCAGTGCCTAACATAGGGTATAATATTTCCTCCTCAATTTTCTTCTCTTCCTTCTCCTCCTTTGTTTCATCTCCCTCTTTTTCTTCTTCTTTTACTTCCTTTGTTTCTAGGGTTTTCGTGTTTTCTGTTTCAACCTCCATCTCTTCTTCTTCATCATTTTCTACTTTTGTATCTTGATCCTCCTCTTCTTCTTCTTCTTCCATTCCCCTCTCTCCAAGACTAGAGGCAGAGGTTTGTCCAGTTTGGGTGGCTACGAAGGCTTCCATAGCCATATCTATGAATGAGGACCATGGCAGAGGGAGATTAAATATGTCTAGAGCATTATTCACTATCAACTTGATGAGGGCATGGTGAGCTAGGTGTTGGTACTTTCTTTCCATCACCTTTTGTCTCATGTCCCTAATTGAATGCAAGAGGAAACAAGGAATGCTCAGTCTTTGTTCCAGAGGGAGTTATCATTGAAATATAAGTTCATTCAACAACCTAAAGTGGTATCCATAAACCACACTAATGTTTCCCTCAAAGGAAATTAATTTCATAATGTGGAATGTTATTTCATCCCAAGTGTATGAAAGGCTTTCTCTCCTCACTCCATTTTTGTATTCAACTAATTATTCACCTGGCTAAAAGAAGCTCTTTTTAGTTGTAGTGTTGGACACCCTATCTTCCCTACTCCACTTGACTCACGGGGGAAAAGTGGTGATTCTGCTAATTAACCCAAGAGTAATTTTGATAGCTAGGTTCTAACCATAGTGGTGGTCCTCTCATATGTTTTTTTTATTGCAGGGCCACTGCAAATTATCGAGCTATCTCCTCATAAAATTCCTTGAGGAGCTCGAAGAAACCTAAACATTGGTGGTTCCTGAAAATCTCCACCACTTGAGGGTGCGATCTTATCCTTTTCTTTGGGATCCCTTCTGTTAAATCCTCCTCCCATTTTCTGGCTGTGTTAGGAAGGAAGCTGGATTATTTTTTCTAAGAGTTATTGGTGAAGTGTGGCCTTAGAGATTATATTTTTTAAATAAACTTGGGCTACCTTGATTCTTAATTTCTGAATTACTATTAATTGTGTATAAATTTCATGGAAAATTCATAACTTTGGGGAGAAGAAACCACTTACCTCTGACCTTTGGTGTTTTTTTCTCTTGGGATATAGTGGTCTTAGTAGTTAATACCACCTATGAGTGGCTCTTCTTTGCACTTTTTCTCACTACTGAACCTTCTGTGAATTTACCTGTAGCATCCACAATTTCCTGTACCACGAGGTTTGCATGCAGACTCAGCCTTGGTGTTGCATTCTTCTATGGATCCTCTAAATTTCCTTCCTCCCATTTCTCTCGAAATTCTAAATGAAATGAGAAGAATGAGCCAACACTTCCCTAGAGCCAACACGTTTGGAGCTCGGAGAGGTTTTCTTATGCCTCTTTATTCTTTCTTTTTATTTTATTTTTTCTAGGAGAGGGGTGGGGGTTGGAAAAATGGAGCTTACAATGACATACAACTCCTTGTTTATGTAATTTATAAACTTGGACCTAGATAGGGGCTTCTTGTATACTTTGAGCCTGTAACCATTGACAAGCAGGGGGATCCCCTCCTAATCTATAGCCATGATCTGAACCATGCCATTATCATGGTATTTTTCCACTTTGTAAGGTCCTGACCATCTTGTCATTAATTTTCCTTTGAAGTCATTGAACCTTGAGTCATAGAGTAGTGCTAATCTCCTTCTTTAAAGGTATTTTCCTTAATGTGCTTATCATGGAAAACCTTCCTTTGCAGCTGAATCACTTCTATGTGAAGGAGTGCTTGCATCATGAACTCATCCAAACCATTTAACTACAAAAACCTTTCGTGTTGGGCCTTTGTGATATCTAGGTGTAACTCAGCTTCCATCCTCAAGATGTTGTATTCAAACTCAATGGAAAGCAAAGATTTCTTCCCATTGACTAAGTCTTAAGGAGTGAACCCTGTGGTTGTTTTCCAAGTGGTATTGTAGGCCCAAGTGGCTTCCACCAATCTGTCTGCCAAATATTTCCTGTTGCTGCTCAAAAACTTGGGGAGGATATTCTCCAAGGCTTTGTTTTTCACTTCCACCTGGCCATTTTTTTGAGAATGGTAGGCAATGGAAGTTTTATGCTTTATCTTATGCCGCCTCAGAATATTTTCAATGAGATGAGATGTAAATTGAGACCCCTGATCAGTGACTACCTCTCTGGGGTATCCAAACTTGTACAACACATTCTCTCTCAGAAATATATGATACTTTACCCTCTTTTTCCACCTTTACAACCCTTGTTTCATCCCACTTGGTCAAGTAGTCAATGCGGATTATGATATACCTATTCTACCTAGATGGTGGATCAATGGGTCCTACGAAATCCATGCACCACTTGTCAAATGGATCTAGAGTCACCTGAGGGTGTAGAGGAATTTCATCCCTCTATGTATGTTTCCCCATCCTTTGGCACTGGTCACACCTACTAGTGTATCTCATTGCATCTTGGTGGAGGGTAGGCTAATAGTAACCAGCCTGCAAAGCTTTGAAGTTTTTTATTTTTACAACAAAATGGCCTCCACAAGGACTATCATGACATGCCGAGAGGATGTCAAAATATTCTTCCTCCCTCACACATCTTCTGAGAATTTGGTTAGGGCCCAACTTGAAGAGATTTCCATTGATCTTGGTGAAAGGGCCGCTTTTTCTAATGATCTTTCTCTTCTACCTAGATGAGAGGTTGGAGGGAACTTTTAAATAACCAAGTAGTTAGCTATGTCAGAAAACCACTAACAGAGTGTTGATATAGAAAATAGGTGTTCATCCAAAAGTTGTTCATCCACCATTCCTTCCTCATCTACAGGTAGAGCTAGTCTAGATAAGAAATCTGCAACACCATTCTCCTTGCCTAGTTTATCAACAATTGTTGGGTCAAACTACTGTAATAACAAAAACCATCTAATTATTCTAGCATCAAAATTAGGTTTTTTCATTAAGTACTTGATGGTTGCATGTTCAGTGTCTACAAAGGTCTGATAACCAGTGATATAATGTCTAAATCTGTTTAAAGCATGGAAAATGGCTAATAGTTCATTTTCTGTGACAATATAGTTGGGTTGAGCCTTGGACAAATTCTTGCTAATGAAATAGATGCATAGGGTAATTTTTGTACTAACTGCCCCAAAGCTTCCCCCACAGCTTTTTTGGATGCATTTGTGTGGATGTGGAAAGGCAGAGCCCAATTTGAACCTCAGAGAATCGGGGTAGTAGTTAACTTTTCCTTAATGAGCTCAAAATATTCTTGACAGAGAATGGACCAGATAAACTCAGAATATTTGGCCAACAAACCAAATAATGGCGAAGAAAATTTGTTGAAGTCTTTGATGAACCTTCTATAGTAGCCAACTAAACCTAGGAAAATTTTTACATCTCTCTACTTTTGAGGAGAAGACACCCTTTTTATGATGGTGATTTTGTTCAGGTCCACCTGTATTCCTACTTATGATATTGAGTGGCCCAATAATACTCTTTCTCTTTTTAAGGATTTACACTTTTCTAGACTTAGGGAGAGATGCATCTCAATACATATTCTCATCACCTTTCCAAAATTGGATATAGCTTCTTGGAAGTCACCCCCATAAGGTGTGAAATCGTCCATGTATATTTCAACTGAGTCATGGACTAGCTTAGAGAAAATTCTCAAGACATCTCTTTGGAAAGTAGTTGTGGCATTGAACAACCAAACGGGAAGGAATATGTAAGCGAAAGCGCCCTAGGGACATGAAATTAGTATTTTCATGGTCTTCAGGGCTAATTTAGATCTGTTTATACGCATTGAACCCATCTAGGAAAGAAAAAAATTTCTTTCCTGCAAGGCCATCCAGAACTTGATCTATAAAGGGCAAGGGGAAATGGTCTTTATTGGAGGCTTCATTGAGTTCTCGGTAATTAACACAGATTCACCATTTTCCATTCTTATTTTGGACTAGGACAAGTGGAGATACCCATTCATTGTCTAATATAGGATATATGAAACATGCATCCAATAATTTATGCATTTCTTCCTTTACTATGGCCTTTAAAGTTGGGTTCATCCTTCTTTGGGGTTGGTGCTGTTATCACAAAATTGCACCTAATTGGCTGCTAACCACACAAATTTATGTAACTATTTAAAACAACTTGTGACTAAAGCTTAGCCTCTTTATTCTGAGAGGGTTCTCTCAAAAAGGGTTAATGATATTTGATAAAAATAAACTAGATGGCTAACTCTACTTGAAAAATGACTTGTTTGTGATAAGTGTAGGTTGAAAAGAACACCAGTCTGCAAACATTAGGCTTCAGGAGTCAAAAAATAAATAATTTAGTAGCAAGTTCACTTGACATGGAAGTTGACGCAGGTAAGAGTTTTAACAAAGGTAAGATCTCATGAAACATGAAATAACACAGTCAATTCATCTATAATGGAAGTATGAGCATTACATGAATGAATTCTGAGTATTAAAGATGAAAACCACTAAAAATGGTACACATAGAAAATATATATCAGATAAACACTAAAAATTCAATCAATATCTTAGGTTGGTCAAGAAACAAGTCTATTGTATTACTAACAACAGTCAATTACATAAAGCTATAGTTTTGCCAAAAAGTCTCCAACCCCATACAAATCCTAATATCTGCCCTTTAATAGAATTTTTACATGACGAGATGATATTCCTCTTGGCTAGATTCATTTAAATTATCCTAATGACACCTTGCATAACAAGAAAACATCTATTTTAATGAGAAAATGACAACTATTCTATTTAGCAATCCTTCTGCTAATAGGACTCAAATTGTTCATTATTACATCAATTACCTTAAATTCTAAAACAGTTACATATTTGGAAATTGTTCCTTCTAAGGTTTGAATAGGGTGTTATGGGACTCATCACTACATGACATATTAATTGACTTCCTCTAAAACTGGAAACAAACCCTACTTTTTAGGAAAACTGGTCCTTATCGTCAATGCATGATTTGGATGATGAGTTTTCTTCATCTCCCGGTCTTTAAGTCTTGGATGACTGCTGGCAAGGTCCCTTGAGCCTTTGAACATGTCCACCTATCCATAAATTCACAAAAAACTTCTCAAAAGGATTCAAAACAATACGCAACGAAAGTATGACGGTTTCGTAGTGTACCTTCGTAGCGTTACAAAAATGCCTTTTTGTCATCAACTTTTCTGATTCTTTCCTTCTGGACTATATTTCTTAAGTCTTGAAACCTCTACCATATTATTTTATTCCTTTAGAAGCTTCTAAAAATGATTCAATATGAAAAAAAAATCTACAGTAGTTTCGTAGCGTTTTCCTGTTCTTCAAGCCTAGGAATGCTACGAAACTGCTGAAAACAGTGAAATTTCCAGATTTTTTTCTAGCTCAAAAAATTTGTCTTCCAATTGTAAAAACCTTGTTTCCAACATGCCATTAACCTTTAAAATCATAAACCAGCTCACACTATGTTTCTTTAGCTGTTTATTCCTCATTGATGATGAGTTGAGCAATTGGCTCCTCAACTACTGTCATTTTAAGGCCCTTTTTCTCCAACTCCTCATGGATTAGTTCAAGTTGCTCCTGGAGGTCTTTAACCTGATCCTTCAAATTTATTTTTGTATATTTCAAATGCAAGTTCTTTTTCCTGACATGTTTTACCTCTTTCCTCAATGGCATGGTCCATTTGATAAACTGTTGTGTATTATCTAGGGTCTTGGAAACACTATCAACCTGCTTTCCCTGAATCTCTTCCATCTTTTCAAACTGAACCTTCTGGACATTGATTTTTATTTCTTCTTTCTTCATAACAAAAATTTCATGGTTGGACAACTTTAATTGTTCCTCAAGGAGTTCAAACTCTGTTTTTTCCATTACTTTCTCCTTTCCTTTCTTAGATTTGCTAACTGAATCTTTCTCTACAGGTGATGAAAGATCAATGATGTCTTGTGGTGGCTTGATAGTATCAGTAGCTGGATGAAGTTCTTTGCTGCTCTTCAAAAATTTTCTAGCATGCCTTGTCATAGGCTTTTTTTCCTGGAACATAAAACATGTATCTTCTCATTCAAATTCTAGTCTCTTTACAGATTTGGCTTTCTTTAGTTTCTGTCCACCCTCCTCTATATCCACAGCCTGGACTATAGGAGTCTCTTCTATGTCAATGGCATGTAGTATGTCTTCCATATTTCCTTTAGCTACTTTTATGTCTTCTAAAGTCACTTTTTTGTCTTCTAAAGCCACTGTTTGACTCCTTGTCATCCTTTTGCTTCCTTGTTTACTCACATCTTGTTTTTGTTTTGCAGGTTTGACCACTTTAGATTTTTGTTTTGCAAGTGGGACATTAGGTGTATCAAAACTCTACAATTGCTCTGTTTCCATCATGACTGGTTCACTTGGTTCTACTCTTGCTGGTTTAGTTGGTTCTACCGCCACTGGTTCACTTTGTTCTACCACTAAGGGTGATGGGGCACTCCTAGGTTTAGGAGCTCTTGTAGGAGTAAGAGTATCCAACTCAAAACCACTAACAAAAAAAAAAATGAAGACGAGTCTCTGCCTAGTCTTTGGAGCTCATCTAAAACCAATAGTTTAATTAAACCATGATGAAATAATGAAGTCTCACTTCCTTCAGATTTTTCTTGGACCTTATCTTCCATTTTTGATAAACTTTTGTGTAAATATAATGGCAGATCAAGAGATATCTTACCAGTAAAGTGTAGGAGAGGCTTGAAATGGTAAGAGTATAATTTATGGTATCTCCCTTCACAATTAAAATATTTCTGAATGATGAGCAACAACTTTGAGTAGTTATCCTTCATGCAGCTCCTTGGAATAGCATTAGTAAGGCCCATTTCATTATTTTCTGGATTGATAAACTCTTTGCATTGCTCCATGTTAAATTTGAACCCTTTGAACCACTTATCTTGTCCCCTTGGAATCCCTATTGCTGCTACAGTGACCTCTGGTGTAATGGAAATATTCAACATCCCCACTTTGGTAGCTGTTCCACTGAAGTTTAAAGCAAATTATTTGGAAACCTATACATGGCAGCCTTGTAATATTTCACAAAACTGTAAGCATCCTGTCCTTATGAAAACTTCTACAGCTATTGGGTCTTCATTGACCAGATTCATATCTAATGGCTCATATCTTAGACATTGGCCACACTTATTTGTCTTTCTTTTTGGTTCCATAGCTTCTTTAGTCTCTTCTCTACCTCGCTTGATAGTTTTCTGCCTCGCTTGATCAGTGATGTTTGTAAACCTCTGAAAACACCAGCCACAACTTTGGCTCAATGTAATAGCTCTCGAGAGATCAATATCACGAGAAGAAGGAATGAAGAATGAGAAATGACTGAATTAGGAAAGATTTTGAACTTTGATGCCCACTCATAACATAATAATGACTCATACATGCCTAAAACGGTGATGATGAATTCAAATCTGACCATGTACCTTGATATTTACCCTAACTAACTCGAATGGTATATAATTTCCCCTTTCCAAATGATTTTTTGACACCTAACAACTAACTTGACATGACAGACAGGAAACTGCACTTTCGTAGCGTGTTTTGTGTAAATTTGGATGTTGTCGCTACAAAAGTATCAGCAGTTTCGGAGCAAAAAGTGGAATTTATCAGTGTATTTCTCTATGAAACTGTGGTTTCTTGGATAAAATGACCATTTCGGTACTTAAACCTTGGGAACTGAAAAATGTCAAAAACTTATGAGTGATGTGACATGAAGGGATTTGAAAGTTAGTGGGTTTAGACCTTAGGGTAAGCTTAAATAAGAAAAATTTAAAGTTTTCCTTGACCAAGTAAATAAAAATGAACCCTACAACCCTACCTTTGACACATGAACCTAAAATGACTTTGTCAAATTATGCTTCATTTTTCTGAGTGATAACAGTGGCTCCACTTGGGATGGTTTGCTGCAGTGGTACACCAAAGAACTTGTAGTTTGAGTTCCATCCATATTATTGGAAACAAAAACTCTGAAATTTATGAAAACTTCGCCAATCTCATATGGCCTTCTCCTCGGGCTCAATCTTGATGATTACTGCTAAAAAATCAACTGTGTACCTGCTAAAAAGATGCTCAGTCAACTTTGAGCTTATTCACAGACTCCTACCTACCCTAACAGCTGCAATCTCCATTTTTAATTCAAGCAACATGAAACTTCCAATGAAGCCAGTTATTGATCTGATCTGACATTTGAACCTCTTGACTGCACTTGAACCAAAAGTAAGCATGATACTAAAATGACCAAGGCAACATAAAATGTATCTGATCCTCATAATAAAAATATAACTAGAAATCTGGACTGTAGAACTCTTCCATGTAGTCAGCGATAGGATCATAGAAGACATAATTTGTTTGATGATTCTCAAGACATTTTTCATATTTGGACAAATCATATATGCTTTTCTCATCCACACAATATTTCAGTTGTGTGCTATCAAACTGATTTTCAAACTAATTTTCAAAAACAGGGTATTCTTCCTCAATATCAAAAGAGAAAGATAGCAGCACCCTCTCTTTGTGTTATGGCATTCAAAACTTTTGAAAAGACTGATCTTGATCATGAAGACTATAAGATTGAATTTGATCTTCTAAAAATTCAATGTCTTTTTCAATGTTCTTAGCAACTTCATCCACAAATTGAATCTTATCTTCTGACTTGCACTCAAATGACTTTAGATTAGAAGACAAGGATAAAGAAAAATTTTCATCCACTTCCTCATTAGTGTGATCATTATTTGATGTAGGTTGATGCAAAGAATGACATGAAGAATAAACTTCTTCATTTACCTAAGGATTATAGCAATTATCTTCCAATATTTCATCTTGTTGTTTGAAACGATTCCAATACTTCTAATGATCAAAAGTCTGACAATTTTGCTGCAACTTTTCATCAAAATTAGAGGATGTAACATGATTTTCATAAATAAAATCCTATTGGGTTTTATTTCATCCAAGAGAGAGGCTATCCTTTCTTCTTGGTGATGAAAGGGATTGTTATGAAGGGCCTCTAAAATTTCCTCATCCATGAACTCATCATCTTCATAACAATTCTCCAGATATTCAATAAAACTCACACAATGTTTACAACAGTATTTGACCAACAATAAGGAGGGATGAAATTCTTCATACATCTCATAAAATGCAACATTGAAATCAACAAGAGAATATAAGGAACCATTTGGCAGGCTTTCGTACCAAGACCATGATTTTCCTTCTGAAGTGACCATAAACATCTTCATGAGACAATCCTTAGGGAACTGAACCTTAAGTCTGTGTACATGCGTATGGAATCTAACCAAATGAAGAGAAACATTGTCTTTCTTTTCAAATTTAAATATGGGAAGATCAGTTAACCATTCGACCTTTGGCATAGGATTTGGAAAACTAGGGATATGAGACAGATTCATAAGGGCATACCTGGCATTTATTCTTGCAATGGAACTCATCTTGGAACTTCATCAAGCTACTGATCCTCAAGTAGTAGAGTCACTTTCCAATTCATTATTTTATATGTGGAGTTTCCAGAGTAGAAATACAGCCAATATGTGGCTAAGTGTCTACTGCTCTCAGACCTTAGAACTGAAACTTTGTCATTCTTCCCAGGGAAAATTTACACCTTCGATCCCCCGCAACGACGCCAAAATGTTTTCAAAAAATTTCACCTGATTGGCTGCTAACCAGATAAATTTATGTAACTATTTCAAACCAACTTGTGACTTAAGCTTAGCCTCTTCAGTCTAAGAGGGCTCTCTCAAAAAGGGTTAATGATATTTGATAATGATAAACTATATGGCTAACTCTACTTGAAAAATGACTTGTTTGTGATAAGTGTAGGTTGAAAAGAACATCAGTCTGCAAACATTGGGATTATGGAGTCAAAAAAGCAATAATTCAATAGTAAGTTCACTTGACATGGAAGTTGAGGCAGGTAAGATTTTTTAGAAAAGGTAAGCACTCATGAAACATGAAATAACACAGTCAATTCATCTATAACGGAAGTCAGAGAATTACATGAGTGAATTTTGAGTATTAAAGATGAAAACCATTGAAAATGGTACACATAGAAAATATAGATCAGATAAACACTAAAAAATCAATCAGAATCTCAGGTTGGTCAAGAAACAAGTTTGTTGTATTATTGAAAACATAAAGCTGCAGTTTTGCCAAAAAGTCTCCAACCCCATACAAATCCAATATCTTCCCTTTAATAGACTTTTTACATGATGATATGATCTTCCTCTTGTGTATATTCATCGAACTTATCCTAATGACACCTTGCATAAAAAGAAAACATCTATTTTAATGAGAAAATGAAAACTATTCTATTTAACAGTCCTTATCCTAATAGGACTCAAACTGTTCATTATTACATCAATTACCTTAACTTCTAAAATAGTTACATATTCGACAACTATTCCTTCTCAGGTTCGAATATGGTGTGATGGGACTCATCACTACATGAAATATTAATTGACCTCCTCTAAAATTGGAAACAAAACCTGCTTTTTAGGAAAACTGGTCCTTATCTTCAACACATGATTTGGCTGATGAGTTGTCTTCATCTCTTGGTCTTTAAGTGTTGGATGACTGATGGAAATGTCCCTTGAACCTTTTAAAGTGTCAATGTATCCATAAATGCACAAAAACATACTCATAAAGCTTCAAAATAGTATGCTACGAAAGTATGATAGTTTCGTAGGGTACTTTCGTAGCATTACAAAAATGCCTTTTGCCATCAACTTTTATGATTCTTTCCTTCTGCAATGTATTATTTATGTCTTGAAACCTATAACATATTAGTTTCATCCTTAAAAAGATTCTCAAAATGATTCAAAATGAAAAAACAAAGCTACAGTAGTTTTGTAGTTTTTTCCTGTTCTTCAAGACTAGGAATGCTACAAAACTACTGAAAACAGTGAAATTTCTAGATTTTTTCTAGCTTAAAAAATGTGTCTTCCAACTGTAAAAACCTTGTTTCCAACATGCCATTAACCTTTAAAATCATAAACCATCTCACACTATGGTTCTTGAGGTGCTTCTTCCTCATTGATGATGAGTTGAGCAAATGGCTCCTCAACTACTGACATTTTAAGGCCCTTTTCTCCAACTCCTCATGGATTAGTTCAAGTTGTTCCTGGAGGTCTTTAACCTAATCCTTCAACTTTCTATTTGTATATTTAAAATGTAAGTTAATTTTCCTAACATGTTTTACCTCTCTCCTCAATGGCATGGTCCATTTGATAAACTGTTGTGTATTATCTAGGGCCTTGGAAACACTATCAACCTGCTCTTCCCAAATCTCTTTCATCTTTTCAAACTGAACCTTCTGGAAATTGTGTTTTCTTGCTTCTTTCTTCATAACAAAAATTTCATGGTTGGCCAACTTCAACTTTTCTTCAAGGAGTTCAAACTCAGTTTTTTCCATTACTTTCTCCTTTCGTTTCTTAGACTTGTTAACTGAATCTTACTCTACAGGTGATGAAATATCAATGATGTCTTGTGGTGGCTTGACAGAATGAGTAGGTGGATGAAGTTATTTTCTATTCTCCATAAGTTTTCTAGCATGCCTTGTCATAGGATTTCTTTCCTGGAACATAAAACCTACATCTTCTCCTTCAAATTCTAATCTCTTTATATATTTGGCTTTCGTTAATTTATGTCCACCTTCCTCTATATCCTCAACCTGGACTATAAGAGTCTCTTCTATGTAAATGGCATGTAGTATGTCTTCTATATTTCCTTAGCTACTGTTTTGTCTTCTAAAGTCACTGTTTTTTCTTCTAAAGCCACTGTTTGACTCCTTGTCATCCTTTTGCTTCCTTGTTTACTCACAGCTTGTTTTTGTTTTCCAGGTTTGACCACTTTTGATTTTTTTTTGCAGGTGGGACATTAGGTGTATCAAAACTTTGAAATTGCTCTATTTCCATCATGACTGGTTCACTTGGTTCTACTCTTGCTATCTCACTTGGTTCTTCCATCACTGGTTCACTTTGTTCTTCCACTAAGGGTGATGGGATACTCCTAGGTTTAGGAGTTCTTGTAGGAGTAAGAGTATCCAACTGAAAACTACTAACAAACAAAAATGAAGACCAATATTTGCCTAGTATTTGGAGGTCACATAAAAATAGTAGCTTAATTAAACCATGATGAGACAATGAAGTCTCACTTCCCTCAGATTTTTCTTGGACCTTATCTGCCATTTTTTATAAATTTTTGTGTAAATAGAAAGGAAGATCAAGAGATATCTTACCAGTAAAGTGTAGGAGAAGCTTGAAATGGTAAGAGTAGACTTTATGGTATCTCCATTCACAAGTGAAATATTTTGAATGATGAGCAGCAACTTTGAGTAGTTGTCCTTCATGCAGCTCCTTGGAATAGAATTAGTGAGGTCCATTTCACTGTTTTATGGCTTGATAAACTCTTTGCACTACTGCATGTTGAATTTTAACCCTTTGAACCACTTCTCTTGTCCCCTTGGAATCCCTGTTGCTACTGCAATGACGTCTGGTGTAATGGAAAGATTCAACAT
This sequence comes from Pinus albicaulis, assembly GCA_034641835.2. Lineage (NCBI taxonomy): Eukaryota > Viridiplantae > Streptophyta > Pinopsida > Pinales > Pinaceae > Pinus > Pinus albicaulis. The sequence goes on from CM076570.1 coordinate 237,224,956, forward strand.
CCCCACTTTGGTAGCTGTTCCACTGAAGTTTAAAGCAGATTCTTTGGAAACTTGTACATGGAAACCTTGTAATATTTCAAAAAACTGTAAGCATCCTGTCCTTCTGAAAACTTCTACAGATGTTGGGTCTTCACTGATTAGATTCATATCTGATGGCTCATATCTTAGACATTGGCCACCCTTATTTGCCTTTATTTTTGGTTCCATAGCTTCTTTAGTGTCCTCTTTGCCTCGCTTGATAGTTTTCTACCTCGCTTGATAAGTGATCTTTGTAAACCTTTGAAAACACCAGCCATAGCTTTGGCTTAATGTAATAGCTCTCCAAAGCTCAATATCACACAAAGAAGGAATGAAGAATGAGAAATGACTAAATTAAGAAAGATCTTGAAGTTTGATGCCCACTCATAACATAATGATGACTCATACATGCCTAAAATGGTGATGATGACTTCAACTCTGACTATGTACCTTGATATTTACCCTAATTGACTCGAATGGTATCTAATTTTCCCTTTCCAAATGATTTTCTGACACCTAATAGCTAATTTGACATGATAGAGAGGAAATCGCACTTTCGTAGCATGTTTAGTGTAAATCTGGGTGTTTTCACTACAAAAGTATCAATGGTTTCATAGCGAAAAGTGGAATTTCTCAGTGTATTTCGTTACAAATGTGTGGTTTCTTGGCTAAAACGACCATTTCGATACTTAAACCTTGGGGAATGAAAAATGTCAGAAAATTATGAGTGATTTGACATGAAGGGATTTGAAAGTGAGTGGGTTTAGACCTTAGGGTAAGCTTAAATAATAAAAAATTAAAATTTTCCTTGATCAAGTAAATAAAAATGAACCCTACAACCCTACCTTTGACACATGAACCTAAAATGACTTTGTCAAATGATGCTTCATTTTTCTGAGTGATAACAGGTGCACAGGCTTGCACCCTTCTTTAATTTAGATATGATGTGTGCACACCGAGGGATGCATCCCTTTCATGTCTTTGTAGTCCCAATTAAATGCATCAATGTTTTCTTTCAAGAGATGGCATAACTTCTCTTCTTCTTTAGCTGATAGGGATGAGTTAATTTTCAGAGATTTTGATGGGCCAAATTCCATAGCCTAGGTGGTTTCAAAAGTTGAATCCATTGAGTGTAGTTCCATCCAAGGGTGGATTTCAGACTCTTTGACTAGGTCATCAAGTGGTCTGTCAGTGGGGGGTTGGTTTAAAATGATTTAATAGATGAGGTCATCCTCATCAGGTTTCCCCCCTCTAAGAACAATATCTATGGTAAAAATATGGCAGGGCGTAGTGTTGTATACTTCATCTTTTTCTTTTTCATCCTCCAACCATAAAATTAGGTCATGATCAATGGAAGGCTGGGTAGGAGGATATAATACCAGATGTTTAGACAAGGGCATCATTTTTAATAGTCATGTTTCCAACTCGACATCTTATATAAGAATCGACAGTGGCTAAACAAGGTCTCCCTAAAATGAGAGGATATCCAGTAAACTTGGTTTTTGGCTGGAGAACCAGGACATCTTTAGGGTACTCCTAAGAGTTGGTTGAAACCATAACATCCTCAACAATTCCTGCCGGAGCTACTGTGGACCAATCTACAAGTTGTAGAACTATTTTGATTTTCCTCAAAGTCCCTTGGAGGTTGAGTTTAAGCATAGTTTCCATGGTCATTACATTGATGGTAGCCCCGATATAAATCAGAATATTGGGGAGTATGACACCATCCATGTGTACATCTACAACTGGACTACCAATGTCTAGGTACTTCGGGAAGATAACCCTTCTCAACATTAAGTCGGACAACTTTCCTACTACATTGATGGTGGGGGTTATCGTTATTCTTTCTCCCAGGTTTCTTAAAGCACATTTCCTTGATGAACCTATTGTAAATAGGGACATACTTAATGGCCTAGAGAAGGGGTATTTTCATACAAAATTTTTTCAGTTCTCAGTATCCTCTCGGGTGTGCTGACTAAAGTGGATCAAGTGCTCAGGAAAATGAGGTTGTTGGATCTTAGTGTTACTTTCTTCCTTTTCCACATTAACCACTGTAGGTGGAGATGGAGGATGATTGTCTAGGATTACTCTTATTGACTTGAGATTGATCTCATGTATCTCCACAACATAAGCTAGATAATATGTATCTCCACTATAAAATTGATGTTCCTACTTGTTGTTCAGGTTCAGATTGGGATGTGCAAGCATCTGAGGCAGATTGGGTGGAGCAGAATGAGTGAGTTGAGGTTGAGGTCGGGGTGGAGGCAGTAGAGTAGATGGTTGATTATGTTGAGGGTTCCCCCTGATGGGTTGCTCCACTAAGGTGTTTGAGGAACATACTGCTGAAATCGTTGGTTCACAGGCTAAGGGTGATATGTAGGGTTGTAGGGCCAAGTAGGAGATATAGGCCATGATGGAGGAGTGGAGGTGTACCAAGACTGCATTGGTGCATTATGATTGTTATGGTAATAGGAGTAAGGTGCACCTTGCATACCCTGTTGATATGACCTTGGCCCTTGAGGCCTTCTCTGATTTATGAAATAGAGTTGTTCTGGTCCTACTTCCACACCTTCATATACAACTTTGAGCCCAGGTAAGGAGGAACACTTATTTGTGGCATGATTATCTTCAAAAACTAAGAAAACCTCTATGACATTCAATGGACATTCATTCCGAGGGTGTTTTCTAGTACATATACTACAGAAGATAGCCAAGGATCTTTTTGCTTCCTCTTACTTCCTCTTGATCTGCATTGTGTCCATTTGCAAAGAAAAGCTGTGCAACATCTCACTCTTGAAGTCCTACAATATATTTCCAATCTCATGCTTGATGGAGGTGGAAGAGGAAGGGGTGTTGGTCATACTTTGGCTAGCTCTACCTTTCTTCCTAGCTGCCCTAGAATGGTTCCTGAAGACAATTTTTATGTCCTCATAAGGCAGTTGGTAGATATATCCTCCTAATAGCATATTAAGGGTTTCTATCACCTCCTCACCGATCCCTCGGAGTAGTACTAGTTTAAGTGATCCAGGACCAAGGGTGCAGTTATCTATTTTATAATTTAACTGGAATATTTCTTCATAACCTTATAGGGATTCATCAAGCCCTAGAGTCATCCTAAACATTCCCTCTTTAGTTTCTTTGGACCTACAATAGTCCATGTACTTATTGTTAAAGGCCTCTTGCATCTGTGCCCATGTAGTGATATTGTTCCCAGGCATGCCCATGAACTAGAGCAAGGCTGCATCTTTGAGGGTGTATGGGAATAGTTTCAACTTTTTATCATCTAAGGCATTGTCATAGGTCGTGTAGAAAACAAAAAATTCAAACATGAAGGTGTCAGGATCCTCAGAGATAAGTCCATGGAAATGTGGAAGGGTTGAGGGACTAATGTTCTTCATCCTAGTTTCCTCGTTTGTTTCTCTAATGGGAAAGACTCCTTGGGTCCCAGTCTCATCCATGGCTTGGATTGGTGAAGTAGGTTCCTCAGGTGAAGCAAGTTCAAAGTGTTAAAGAGAATCACCTATGGTGTGATCAACCTCACAGTCACTAAAGAAGAGTGAAGGGTGACGGTGTGGGGATGTGGGGGTTTTTGGTCAAAAATTACCTTGGTTATCCCTAATCCTATGAGGCATGAAAGTCAAACTGTTTTTTGATTTTTCAATATTTTTGGAACTGCATGTAAAAGAAAATAAGAAAATATTGCTAAAACAAAATCAAAGCATCTACTTAGACACCTCCCCGGCAATGATGCCAAAAAGTGGTGAGACCTGGTATTGCACCAAGAGTGCTGCAACTCTGAGAGGCTAATCTTCTTTACTTTATCAAACCGAGGTTTGTACAAACTTGGAGGTGACAGTGATATATAAAAAATAGATGCATTCTACTCATGCCATCTTGTTCTGAGTCCTACGAAAGGGTGTTATTTCTAGGGTTTCTGAGTGAAGTATGTCACACTTCTGAGTTAGACCTAGAACTACAATGACTCAAAACCATTACTCTATCAACAATCAAAGGAATATTCTAAAGCAAGAAGATATATCCAGATACTTTTTGAGTAGGAAAATACCCTTTGTGGACAGAGGCGATCCCTCTAGCCCTAGGGTGGTTCTAGCAACAAGGGAGCACACTGGACTCCTAAATTCCTAGCTTATAAATGAAATATGAACCAGAACATATATCCTACCTTGGTCCAATTCTTTTATCGTGGAATGCGGCAGCGATCCTTCAACCTTTGTCTTCATGCCTTGTGCTCTTGTGTCGGTGACGATGTTCATGCACCTCCACAAAGATCAAACAAATGATGTCATCATACAAGCATATACATTCATCTACAGCTATTCAACTAGTTAAGTATTTCTAAACACTTTTCATATAAATGGAAACAAAGTTGGAACCAGAAAAAAGTAAAGTATTATTGATATATGAAAAATAAGTTTACAACCTTATGCCTTCACATTGTGGATCTCCTTCGACGGGTTCAGTCAGGCGCCTCTCAAGCATTCATTCGATATTTGACTCAATGAGGCAATGGGCTTAAAATCTCTCTCAAAAAGGGATTTTTCTAAGATTTCTTCAACACACCATCTATACTAATGATTCTTCATCTAGATGAATCAATGTGAGGAGGAAGAATTTATAGGAGAGGAGGAGGAGGTTTAGGATTCCACATAAGGTGGAGGAGAGGTTTATCCCTTTTGAGAGTTGCACATTTTTAGGAAATAACAAGCCAAAGGGAGAAATTCGACTTGATTGAGTCAAACAAAACATGATGACTCCACTCACGAAGATGTTAATCATGGAAGCTTCATTTATATTTTAAAAAAAATTCCAAAAGAAGCTCGGCGTAGGTGTCCTTTTGAGACAGAGTGCCAAAGGGCGTAGGGCCCAGTGTTAATTTCTTCATGTGTGTGAGGCCATAACTACCTACCAGTGCTGACCCAAAATCGTATGTTTTTGAGGGTCTGCTTGAGGAATGATCAACAGATATTATGATATTGACATGCCAATGGATGAAATGACATTTATGGCAATGTATGAAAGTACACAGGGATCACTGAAATTGTCCTCCATTGTGTGGGATGGGGATTGCAGGGACGGTGAAAAAATACTATCCCTAAAGCATGAAGTTCGAGAGAGAGGGAGGGGTGAAACGCTTTATGAGAAAATTTCCAAATGAAAATGCCACCATCAGAAGACCTGTAAGAACAAGTACAACGGATATCTCTGATACATGAATATGTGGTACGGGTGCAACCATCCATAATAGCGTACATATAACAAGATCCAAGGTATGGACCCAACCATCCCGTGAAAAGTGTTGGCTCCCTGTGATTTGCAAGATTGGAAAGAACAAATATTGTAGGGACCACATCAGAACCACTTTGGAATCCTAGGACCTAGCCTTCCTAGATTCAGAGAGGGATCTCTCTGTATATGTGTTTTCAAATAATATGTATTTGTGCTTTTGTTTACAATATTAGGCTAGTTATGAAGTTCTAAGAACTTGATTGTTTTGGTTAAATTAATTGATAGATTGGCAGATCTGTGGCGTGACTAAATGAGAACATGTTTCATCTGAACAAATGGACTATGAGAAAGCAGTAATCCATTGGGGTATGGAGTCATAAAAGGATTTAATTTTTAATCAACTCTGTAAGGGTTTTCATAGGGCAAGCTAACTATATCAAATGGATTCTTTTATATTAGGTTGTGATATGAAACAATAATAAGTTGTGAAGGCAGAAAAGCTATAGTCAGTTAAGAATATTCTAGCTCTACTTAAACAAGAAAATCCTTTCAAGGTAACTATTTGAGGCAAACCAAAGGACATGGCGCACCATAGACTTCTTTGACTAGACTTTAATAAGAAAACCTTTCAGACAACAATCCAGCAATCATAAGTATACTTTCAGATAAAGAAAACATATAAGATAACAGTAAGAGTAGCCAAAGATCAAATAGAAATAATCTATCTCCTTTAAAATTACACTCTAGAGACTCTTCAAAGCAACATTTTGAGACAAACCAGAGGACAGGGCATACCATAGACTTCCCCGGTTTAGAATCTACTAAGTATAATTTAGAGAAAGGTCTTAAAAACAATATCTCAAGCCATATGCAAGGAACATGGGCTCACCATAAGTTTCCCTAGTTTCACTCTATTGAATCATTCCTAAGACAAAAAGCTAGATGTATCTGGAGGGAAATTAATAATACTCCAATCAGACCTTGCAGAAGAAAACATAAGGATAAAGAATGTAGACATAAATAGGGTGCTGAGACAGCAAACCCTAATATAAAAATTCTGTTTCTTTATCAGAGAAATATGGAAATGATGGAAAACATAAGAAAAAACAGTGAGAAATGAGGAAAACTTCACCATTGACACAGCTGAAGGATCCTATGAACATGCTTGTATTATTGATGATCAAACCAGTTACAATACTCCATGTACAATAGCTCTTTGAAACTTAGAGCTTTCTCCAATTCAGCCTAGCAGTCCTTATCTATCTCAGCAATAGAAATCAGCTGAATAACCAGCAAGTAACCAAGACTTAAAAATGAATCTCATATGCAGTATTTATATACAAATGAGGAGGTGCTGCTAAACTAGGGTTTTAAGTGCTATTTATTACAGAGTTAATGATTTTTTTAACCTTTGAGACCATGCAAGGCCCAAGGAAAAAATATCTGAAGCTCTTACTCTGACATAATAACTTTTATATTAACTTCTAAGTTGGTTTACATGAAATGTTTGACTTTCAAGGCTTTGTAATAACTTTACAATAACTGCTGGTAGATGGGAAGTATCTCTAACTAAGTGAAATAACTGTTTTGATATTTTATTTGGAGAAAATAATGTTGTAGGTGGAAAAATATCCTTTAAAGGAGTAACTGTTATAGGATGTGTCATTCGAATGTGTCTCTGGGCCAATCTGCCATCTGTTTCATCTTTAAACTCTGTATTAGGCCTTTAAACTTTGATTTAACCTTTATAATCTGTCTCACTGTCTTTTTCATTGTTTCTGCCTTTATAACTTAATTCTTTTCATTAAAATTTATACTTTAAAACTCTACTTTTGTCTTTATTACCTTTAACCTTTGCTTTATGGCTAATCTACATAATTTATCGTTGATCTGTGTTTAGCCTCTTAATTCCTTTGATCTTTGTTGTAGCTCTTTAATTGTTTTATTTCTTCACTGTGTCTTTTTTTGTGTTTGCCTTGTGCGCAGGGATGCATTCTTCAGTTGTGGGAGGGTTCGATTAAACAAAAAGGATCATTATTCCCTGATGGTCTTTAAGCTTGATTTCCTGTCTCTGGTTTCTTTATGATCGAAAATAATTCCCGGATCATCACCCAGATCTTCACTTTAACCAAATTTGGCCCTGTGGAATGTATTTCATGTATTTCTGCCATTAAAACTTGCACAGAAAACAATTAATCAGTTTAAAGCCTGCGAGGAGGGTTTACTGCATTTTTAGGGGTTTTGGGCTATCAGAGGGTGTTTACAAAGGAGGAAATGGTGTGGGAGGTAGTGTTTAGAAGGCGGAACCAGGCGGGAGTTTGAATAGAGGCGAGAGGATTTCAATTATGGCATGGAATGGAGAAACGGTTTTCAAAAAACCGAAGACGGTTTTCGCATAGTGGAGGAGGCGGTAATGGTTTTCAAAAGAGGCGATGTGATATGGTTTAACAAGCGACACGTAGCAGGGTGAAACCGCCTATATCGCGTGGTCGCATACTGTCCAACCCCCGCGCTATTTTATTTGCGATATGCACGATTGACCGTTGGATCTCAGGGAATGAGATCAATGGTGGTTGCAGGCCGTTGGAGCGGTGGCCAAGTGGAGTAGTGGGGTCTAGGGACAAGTGGCAGAGTTTCATTGGGGCGCGCATTTAGCAGAAGGTGGGAAGTAGGTAGAGTGGTTTTGGCGAGCGGGAAGGAAATTTAAGAAAAAAATCTTGTGGACTTCGCCGGGTGTCTATGGCGGTTTCTGTTCTTAGGCGGAGGGGGAGGGGGGGGGGAACTTTGGATGGGTGGCCATTAAAGCAAGAATTCACCCCCCCCCCCCTCCACCTCCGCCCTTTGCGTTAATGATAAATGGGTGGAGGGGGGGTGAATTCACTCTCTGCCATTGATTTGGGGAAGCAGGATGATCCAACGACGGAAGTTGTGACTTCTTTAACCCTTGAGGAACAGGTATGTCGGAGGAGTGGGGTTGGGGTGGACAGGTGGCATTTTGACATTGGGTCATGGGGTTTGATAAAGGATGGGCCAGAGTTGTTTTAATAAATTTAACTAAAATGCGTTAATTTTATAAGGTTTGAGTGGGGGCGCTGGGTATGGTGGAGATCGAGGCAAATATTTTGATATAATAAGGGTCTTCAAGGCCTTTTTATAAGGTTTATGGAGGTTTTTATAACAAAAGGGCGGAGGTGAGATTATTTAGACTGGGGGCTTGTATGACAAGCGGGGTCAGGGGGGCTAGGAGAAAGGGGCTTGGGCCTTTTATATTGTAGGGTCGGATTTATAGAATAAAACAGGGTTTTATTCCTAAAACAAATTGACCCAATAGGCTTATTTTTAGCTTAAAATAATGTAAAAGAGAATCTTTTACATTGTTTTAATATGTAAAGGAAAATGAGAAATTGGGGGGGGGGGGGTTAATGTGGGTTAAAAAGGGGAAAAAAGGGGTTTTTAGAGGGGAAATGAATGAATGATAAGGTGTTTAGGGAGGAGAGTGAAAATGAGGTAAAACAGGCCCAAAATTATTTGTTTTGAGAGAAGCAAGGTAAAATGAGAAGGCAAAGGTGAAAAATAGTGAAATTGGTTTATTCAGGATAATGAAGGCAGTGAGATTTCTAAAGATAGCTGATAGGAAAATAATGCTATATTTAGGTGCTTGTAGAAGATACATAGTCATCTAGTGAAATCTGTAAAATATAGGAGGATAACAGTGGCTCCAGCTAGGGAAGGCAGCTCCTTTAGGAGGTGTCAAGAACCTTAGAGATCAAATCTCTGGAAGAAGTAGATCAGTGCCTTGATTTGCACCTTGAAAGACCTCCATTTTTTAACTTGCTGATTTGTTGCTTTTTCCTTTGAAGCTGTGATCTTCAAAATCTGAAAAACATGATTCCTTCAACTCAATTTCTACCTACCCATCCTACTTTTCCTAACATATTTTCTCGATTGGGTGCTTTTGAATTAGCCAACCCTTGACATCATTTTCTTTTTTAAAAACATGAAACTAATCTACTTCTACACTTATGTCAACCAACAGTTTAGATTAAGCTGATGAACTCATTTATTTCTCTACCTAATCTAACTATCTGTCAAGTTTAAACAGTTGACAGATTTTCATTCTCTAATCTAAAATAGAAAATTGAAAACATAACCAAATCAAGATTAGACAACCTGATTTGTTATGAGTAGTGGTACTTTGTACAAGTCTGCATACATAATTTATTTTGCAAAAATTTAAAAAAAAACTTTGAGGGCTGTAATTTAGAGTTTGTTGTGCATCCCTCTCTTTCTTTCTTGGTTCAGATTTTGAGATTTGGAACCAATCCTTTCTTAACCTAATCTACTGATAAGCCAAGTTTAGGAAGTTTGGAAAATCTTCATTCACTAACCCATCAGTAAAAAATTTAAAACTCATTCAATCATGATTAGGCTGTATGACTAAATAAGACTTCTTTTCAAGTAGTGGAATTTGGATTTGCACGATTTCAGCAAAACTCTTTTTTGGTATGGGGTTGTACCTTTTCTTTCTCTACCCTCTTTTTCTTTGTTTTTCTATTTTTGTATTTATTTTTCTGATATTTTCTTCAAACAATATTATATACAATGAAAAAATATTTAAACTGAAAGTTTTAGCAAAGCTAATCTTTGAGCATCCTGCCATTGACAGGACCTCCAAATAATTATGTCCCATCCATATCTTGTAAGAAAAATACATTGTTACCTCTGGCAGAATCGATGATGTAAGGGCCTTTCCATAGATTTTTAAACTTTCCATGCTTACCATTGTCTTCTCTCTTTGAGTCCCATTTGAGCACGTTTTCACCAATGTTGAAATCATTTGCTTTTGTCCTCTTGTCAAACAACTTCTTGATGTTTTATTGCACTAGCTATGTTCTATTATAGACTAACTCTCTAGTTTGCTACAATTGTATAGTCTGATTTATCCTTCTTATCATGTCATCCTCTTCAGAATGTACTTCTTGGATCAACTTCATGTCTGGCACTCCTAGGCTTGTTGGAAAAATTACATCTTCTCCATAAACTAGCTGATAGGGAGACATTCCAATTGATTTTTTACATGTTAACATGTCTGCCCATAATTCATGTACTAGCTTGATGTGCCATGACTTTTGATTTCCTTCCTGCGATTTCTTGATGATGTTCACCAAAATTTTGTTTGAGGATTCTACCAACCCATTACCTTGAGGGTAATAAGCTATAGAATGACCCAATGTGATCTAATATTTGTGGCAAAATTCCACCATCTTCTTGGATCTAAAGGCAACAACATTGTCAGTGATAATCTTTCTAGGACAGCCAAATCTAGATAAAATATGGTTTTCAAGGAATTTAATGATGACTGAATCTGTGGTTGTTCTAGAAGGGATGGCCTCTATCCATTTTGTGAAGTAATCAGTTGTTGTGAGAATCCACTTATGTTGGGCAGATGAAGAAGGATGGATTTCCCCTATGAAGTCTAGGCCCCACTGTTGAAAAGGAGCTTCAACAGAGATATGATGCAAAGTTAAGGGTAGGAGTTTTCTTTTGCCTTCAAAGATTTGACACTTTTGGCAGGAAATTACCAATTTATGGATGTCTTGAAAGAGGGTGGGCCAATAGTAACCAGCTCTAAGGATTTTTTTTATAGTAGTTTTCCAATAGAGGCGGCCTCCACATTCCCCTTCATGAAACTCATGCTTGATCTTCTCTGCATCATTCTCAGGCAAACATTTAAGCAATACACCACTAACATTTTTCCAATATAACTATTTATCTAAAATGTAGTAATTTATAGTTTTTAATTTTAAGAATCTTGCCTTTGTCCTAGATAAACAAGGAGGAACATTAAGATAGAAAGTCACATATAGAATATCAATATACCAAAATGAATTCAACAATACTTCTTCAACATGGGGGGTTGTGCATTCTTCTTGTTCTTCTAAAACATCAACCATATTCATGTCTAATGCTTTGAGATTTGATTCAGACATAAGCTTTTCAAGTCCTTGTCATTTGACTAGTTTAGTGGGCTTGATTTCTAAGTCATATTCTAAGATAATAGCAACCCACTTTCCCCTTTTACCATCAGGGTCTTGATTTATAATGTCTTTGACAACTGTGTGTGGAACAAAAGAGATGATATGAGAATGAAAAATATAAACTCTAAAGTCTTTTAATGCCTTGATCAAGGAAAAAGCTTTCTTTTCCATTATGTTGTATTTCAGAGGTGCATCTCTTAAAGCCTTGCTAAAGAATGAAATGGGTTTCTCTTGTCCTTTTATGTTTTTCTGAAGTAGGACAGTAGCAACTGTATGTTCTGATGCAAAGGAGAAAATTAAGAAATCTTTGTTAAAATCAGGGCTAATGAGAACTGGTGTTTGGGTAAGTGCCTATTTTACCAATTCAAAGGATTGCCTTGCTTCTGTGGCCCATTTAACTCCTATTTCTCTTTTCAACATGTTTTTCATATTTCTAAGGAGTTCAACAAGGTTTGGGATGAACCTTCTTAAGAAATTAATCTTCCCAATGAGAGGCAATTCCCTTGATTTGGAATATTCCTTCAATCCTTTTTGTGTCTATCTTGATCCCTTCTTCTGATATAATATGGCCTAGGAGTTTTCCTTCTTGAAGGCCAAATAGAGTTTTCTTGGGATTCAGAGACAAACCATACTTTCTACATTTCTCAAAGACTGTTCTTAGGTGAATTAGGTGTTCTTCATCTGTTTTAGAGTATACTATGATGTCATCAAGGTAAATCACTATGAAGAAGCCTATCTCTTCTGAGAAAGCAATATCTGTGGCTCTTTGGAAGGTGGCACCAGCATTCATTAATCGAAAAGGCATTTTCACATACATGAAAGTGCCCCTTGGTGTAGTGAAAGTTGTCTTGTGTTGATCATATGGGTGTACCTAAAACTTTTTTCACCCTTCTACCTTTTCAGTTCGCCCATGTCGAAATCAAAACCTCATATCACAATCCTATCTAGCTTCAGCCTTATTGGTCTGCCCATCAGCTTTAAAAGGCAAATCCACATCTGTTTCAAAAGTATCCCCTATGTTAGGAAGTGGCGCTTTAAGACATTTCACCCTTGGCAATCATCAAAAAGCAAAAACGCCTCCATCTGCTACAGACCAACCATGACTGACCTCCTACTTTGCAAATTAGTTTGACAAGCAGCCCTAAGTCGCGCCACTCACACCCCCTAGATCTCAGCACTGCATAAAACCCAATCTCAAGCTGACTATTAGGTTTTTCACAGTGTTCTATGGTTTCTACAAAGGCAGGAAATATAATTTCATCTCATGGAGTAAATGTTTGAGTTTACAAGTTAGAGGAACAGCTGCTTCTAAATGTAACTTAAGCCTGAGATATGTCTGCAAAACAGAAAGCTACTCATCTGGACTTTACAGCTCTTTCCAGCATGAAAATCACAGTAAGAAAGGGACACCATTGTCTCAGCAAACTGGTAAATTGTCAAGGCCCAGAACCTCCTTCATTTACAAGCAGAGGGTTAGGGCGCCTCCTTCATCCATAAGCAGAGGGCGCGGGCCAGTATTGACTTAGAAGATTGCAAAGGTCCAGGTTTGCTTTGTATTGAATAGTGAAACAATATCTCCAGGTTTTATAAATTTGAGTAATGGTCATAACAGGAACAGAGTTTGGAATATGCTAGGAAAAAGAGTCTGGTCTGATAAAGGAGGTCATCTGAAGCTTTCAAATCATGTGAATTGTTGAAATGAAGAAAGGCATGCCATTGGTGAAAATTCCAATCATAAGTACCCTGCTTATCCACAAGATCAAATAGAACAGATGCTGACAACAAATGCCATTACCCAGGCAGAAGGAAAGTTCTTGTTTTCTCAAAAGACACTGACCTCCATAATTACAGAGATTATCCTTCAAATGGTTTGTCATGAGATGACCAAAACACATGATGATATTTTAGTCACCCTTAGAGCAGTACAGAGAAACAGTGTCACTTTGGCTAGGGTTTCTGCTGAAATACAGTGATGCTTGCAAGTAAAGATACTAAGATTGATGTTTTTCAAGTGGTTTACTTACCATCACATCCTGAGAAAAGCTGTGTCAAACAGAGTTGTCAAAACACCTTTAGATACCTTACCTGATGAAGAGCCTCCTCTATATATGAGCAGATGGCCAAAGCCATTGCAGGTTGTTGAAAACTGATGGGTCTAAAAAGTGCAGAGAAAGGACACAAAGAAATTGAATAAAGGTCATTGCACAGGTAAATGATAGTGCTGATGATGCAAAGGTATTGGTGCTCCTATTCAAAAGAGCTGTCTGTCAGACTGTACCTGAAGTGGAAGGGAGACAACATTGAACATATGCATGCATTGATACCACAAGGAGCAGTTTCTTTAAAGGAAATGGTTAAAACAGTACTCCACTATCCCTTGCCCAGAAGTCTGAAGGAGATCCTTTTGAGTAAACAGTGAAGTATAGTGTGAAAGAATGCAACCTAAAGAAGGTGCTACAGTCTAGGGAAAAGCTTATAAATCACCTAAGAGCAGAAATTATTAAACAATTTGGAAGGGCACATGCAATCTCCTGGGACAGAGTTGAGGTTTTGGAATGTCTCTCTTACAAAAGACCAATGCACCAGTCAAAATACATTAACAAGGCAAGCCCTGTCTTTCAGAAACATAACTGTTTTTTAGCATTATCTTTACAGTGGTAAGGTGGGTTGCCTTACATCAGAAATAGCCCCAACATTGTTAAAAACAGTGGCAGAGGTGATGAAGTTTGTTGAGTTTTTGTCAAAGTTTAAAACTCGGGGTCCGAATCATGTTTCGGGTTTTACATATTCAAAACGACAAACCCGTTGTTTTAAAACAAACAGAGTTGAAAAACAGCGTTCTTTTTTCCAAGTAAATGACCGTTGGATTTTTGTTTTGAATTGACATCAAATAGTAAGTGTGAGGGAAATATTGTCAATTTCAAAACTGAAGCTAGAGCCCGCGCCTCCATAGCATCAACACAAAGGATTCTGGTCGAAATAACACAGTCTGCACGTTTTTGCACTGCGCGACGTGCCTGGGTTTTTGCGCGATGTGCCTGGGCGAAATTTTGCACGGGCCACCGTTTACAATGCGATGTGCCTGTACATTAGCGCGACGCGCCTGTACAGGCCGCCTGACCGCCTGACTGGTCGACCCGACAGGCCACCCACGGTGATTTTTGCGCGACGTGCTGACTACAAAGAGTGCCGCGCAGCTTCTGAAGATCCCGGTGCTACTCAAGTTTTCTTCCAAAGGTTTGCCCATCAATTTCAAGAGGTATTTCAAACTCCGCCCTTGAAAATCTTGAATACCAAAATTGAACTATGTATTCCTTGATTTGCAACTATGCTAAAAAGATAGATGTATTGTTAAGGAGGCCTATGGAGGGAAGCGAGTGTTGAAACCACTGCAAATTGTTCACACCCCAGCATACAAGACCTTTCAAAACCTTGTCCCCATAGCTAAAATAGAGAGGAAGAACAGTGTTTTTGCTGTGTAAGGTTTTTGAAATGTAAAGCTGTAGGGGTTATTGTTCAAACAGAAAAGAAGATTTTGTCATAGAGAAAGGGCTTAGGTCTGTCAGGTGTAACAAAGGTTTTCCCCTTCCAAAAGCTACGGCTGCGTGTATGAGGGGCCCTTGACTGCTTTGAAAAAGAAAACTCACATAACCCTCTCCCCAAAGCTCTGTGTTTTTTTTTAAAAAAAGGGTCTGTCATCTTGGCTCAAGATTATACCAAGTGATTTTTTAAATTGCACAAATAGTTGTTTTCACACATGAAAGCTGATTGGCTGTTTGTATACTTAGTCAAGGCATATTTGGAATAATTGGAAAATGTAATGTCGATCCAAGACACAAGATGTGTTGCTCAAACTTTCAAAGATCACCAAGCAGGGAAACTTTGGCATTACATACAGCCTGCCTCATATAGTCTGCCCCTTTTTCTTCACTACATTATTTCATACTGAAAATTGATTGACAGAGAGATTCTAAGGATGAACAGTACACTAAAGGGCAGAGTTCGTTGATGGGATTCTAACTTTGGAGGCAGAGGTACAAAAGTGGTGTTTGATTTCTTAAAACTTCACAAATGAAAAGGGCCACTTTCGAAAGGACAGAGTTGTTGGTGATTGCATTTAACATTGAGACAGAGGTACAGGTGTAGTGTTGACCTTTGAAATTCACAAGTAAAGAGGTGGTTTTCCTAAAGCACTATGCATTGATTTTACACCTAACCTAGGTCTGCCTTTTCCTTGCACTATATTGCATCATTCTGAAGATTTGTTGACAGAGAGTTTCCAAAGGTGACAGCACATTAAAGGGCAGAGTTTGTTGATGGGAAGTTAAACATTGGAGGCAGAGGTATAGATGTGTTGGTGGATCTCTTAAACTCACAAGCAAAGAGTGTGTTTCCTGAACCACTGTGCACTAATTTTACACCCAACCTAGGTCTGTTTTTTCTTTTCACTACATTATATCATTTTGAAGAGCTGTTGATTTTGATATTTTTCAAGAGGAAGACCATTTCTAAAGAGCAGGGTTTTAATATTGAAGATTGGTCTTATAGATGCAAAATGCAAGGGTTGGTTGATCTCTAACAAACTCACCAGGAGGAATGATTGCTTAACACTACATACAGGAAATTTATACAGCATATTGTCTCATCTTTATTGATGGTTTCCTATTGAGAATTTTACATGGCTGAAGTGCATCCAGAGTTGAAGGACTATTTTTAAGAAGTGCAGAGGTGGTTTATTCAAAGAAACATTGTTGCATTTTATCCAAACCACAGTGTCCATATCTGTCCAAACAGTCTAGTGGCCAGTTTCAATCCAGCAGAACATTTTTCATACAGTGAAGGCAGTTTGCCTCTTCCAAAGTTTGGTCAAAGTCAGAATGCCTCCAAAGCGAGATCACAAGAGCGGTCCACATAAGAGATATGAGCCTATCTCCATAGAAGAAATCAATGCTCACCCATCGGTGCTTTTCAATTTCCATGAAGTAGGCTGTCTTGATTTCTGTCAGAGGATAGAAGAAGTCAAGAGTTTCTCGCCACTTACACATTTGTGCGCTTTGAGATTCAAGGACAAACACTTCCAGTTAGCAGGTCTTGACTTCAAAATCTCCACAAGGTATGTATCCAAGGCTACCAAGATCCCGTATCATGGTGAAAAGTGGTTTAAACAAGCTCATCTTGATCTAGAGGATTATAAACCTTTCATCAAACCTGAACATAGGGAAACCATCACTGCTATTTTCCCTTTTTCTAATCTTCTTGATAGTTATGCTCCGCTGATGAAAGCCATAATGAGATATTTCACTTGTGAAGGGAGGTTTAACCAAATTTATGCCTATCATGTCCGCTTGTTGATGCATTTTACCAGAAGCAGGCAGCTAAACCTTCCATACTTTTTGTCCAAAAGCATAGAGAAAATGGCTTCTACTGTCCAAAAGAAAGCTCCACCTCAGCAAATCCCTTCTCTCTTTCATCATTCCTTGATCAATATTATCTTCTTACACCAGCTGGAGAAAAAATGGGTTTCATGGGATTCATTCATTAGCCATGCAGATTTCGCCACTGTCCCTCCTGTTCATGTGTCTCCTACTCAGCCTGTCCATCGCCCAGTGCCTTTGTCTAGTAGGCCTACCCCTAAAAAACTCAAGATGACCACTGGGCAGCCAAGTCAACAGGGAGAAGGAGAGGGCAGTGAACCACAAGGAAAAAAAAGAAGGCAGTGAACAGCAGCAGCTAGATATTGAGGGACAGCAGCAGTTGGATATTAGTGAACAGCAGCAACTAGAGTTTGAAGATCAGCAGCAGCTACAGGTTGATGAACAGCAGCAGTTACAAGAAGAGGGACAGCAGCAGATAGAAATTGAAGAGCAGCAAGTTAAGCAAACAATTGAAGCGCCTTTTGAGCCACAAACTGGACAGGATGTTGAGGAAGGACAGCAAGCTGAAGCTGCCTCCTTGACAGTGACCAAAGTTGTTCCTAAAAAGAGGAAATTTCCCAAAAGAACAACTTCTAGCTTGCCAAGGAGAAAAAGCGCCAGATTAGCTTTCAAAGGCAAAAGCATAGTTGGAGAAAGTGCCAAGCATGGAGGTAAATCAGCTGTCATCCCTATCCCAAGCGATGACAGTGATAATGAGGCCCGCATCCTTGAAAACCTCCTCATTCACAAAGAAGGGAAAATTGAGGTGTTACAAGAAGATCTTCAAAGGGCGAGGAATTTCAACCACTTCTTGGAGGTTGAAAACAAACAAATGAAGTATCATGCAGCTATTCATGAAGCAAGGGCAATCAAGTATAAGAAAGAGGCAGAAAAGGCGCAAGTAAGAATTGAAGAACTCATTGGCGAGTTTGATGATGAAGAGGAGGAAGACCAGCCTAGGCGGAAGAGGCCTAGAACCATCGGGCTTAGAAGAGCCTTGGAGAAATAGAGAGCAGAAGAACAAGCTCATTTCGAAGCCTTTCCTCTCACTGCCCTCCTTGAGCAGGAAATCGAGGAAAACAAGGAAGCATGGCTTGAAAGAGCTAACCAGCATTTGGAAATGAAACTTGAGAAGGAAAATAGGGATCTTGAGTTGCAGAGGAAGAGGACACACCACTTCCAAAAGCTAAATCAGTTCGCCAGGCGAAAATTAAAGGTAGCACAAGAGAAATTGAAGAAGTTGAAGGGGAAGCGCCTAGCACGGAAGGAAGGGAAAAGCATATCAGCCCTTGATATTTTGGCCTCAGCTTCGGAGCATGTTGCTTTGGACCCTTGAGGGTCATGCATGCCAATTTTGGGCCTGTTTCGGCAACTTTTTGTTTTTTGGCATTTTTTGGGTTTTGGCCAAAAACTCATAAATTCGCCATTTCAGTTTGATGAGTTGTCAAGGGAGGAGGATGATACCGATGGATGCCATAATTCCATGAGCAGGTCTCCAGCGATTTTTAGGGCATTTGAAGATCATTCGCCCCCTCAAATTGGCGAAAAACAACCTCATTTTGCACATTCTGCCCGCCATATCAGCAGCCTGCTATTTTCTGGGTTTTTGCACACAGGTACAGTTTTGAGGGACTTTCAGAGATCAGATTGAGGTGATTCCACTTGCGTCGGAAAGCAGACACAGAGAGATTTCCAACGAGCCATCATGAGCCTCATTTCGACACCGGGAAGGCTGCCATTTGCCTTCAACAAGTCAGGGGACCTTTTTCAGGCATAAATATGAAGTATTTTTGTAATTTTTGAACTTCAAAAATCTGCTTTTCCCAAATGTGCGTTAAGCTATTTTTATCATTGGGAAATGATGTAAAGTCAATATAATTTCCGTTTTTAGCAGTTTTTAGATATTTTATGGGATATTTTGTGCCTTGGGCTTTGCAAAGCCTCAAGGACAAGTTTAGATATTTTGACTTGGCCAATGGGATAGCTAGTTGCCCCATGAGGTTTTCCTCCCTCAAAGCCTATTTATTCTATGGTTCTCATTGTAAATCAGGGGCTGAACTTGAGAGAAGAATTAATACATTGGTCATATGAGCTTTGAAGAATACACTTGAGTTATGATTTTTGGACTGCCTCTTGGATGCTTTTGAGGAACGATGAAGGATTGTTGATGGATTCCTTGACATGGTAGAATGGTATAGTGCTTCTTAATGTGTTTTGTCTTCTAGTTTTCACTCATAATTCATATTTCTTGCTGCTATAGATCAGTAAAGATTGATTTTGAGATATGCCCATGGAGGCACCTCAAAATCCATGAATCTTCATAGCTTGATGTTTTCTTCTCCCTTAGTTATGCTAAAGAATTCTTAGCTGCTCTTTAGTAACCTAAGGTGTTGTTGCTAAGTTTTATTCATCAGTTCTATGTATATTGAGTAGGATGTATGGTTTGCCCTACCTACCTATCAGCTGCCCATAGTTCAGTCCATAAAACTTTCTCTTTGACTGATTTGTTGATCATTTTGTTGAACCAAGGAGGCCTAGTCCCGATCTAGCCCTTTGCCTAAAACTATGAAAACTTATTTGTCCAAGTGCCCAATGACTTAGAGACTATGTTTAGGCGTTCCGGCATAGTTTATGGGTTGTTAGTTTGTCTCATGTGTTTTCCCCAAAGTCTGATAGCCTTTTCCCGAAGTTAGAGGGTCTTATACCTCTATGTATGGCTGGAATGTTTGATTTCTATGTATTAATTAGCTTATAGTTATACTTAGCATGATTAATGGCTTGCTATTACATGTTCATGTCTGCTATTAACTGGTTACGCTTGAAATCCCTTGTCTTTCACCAACTTGTTGTCCATTCAATCCATTTTGCCCAAAGATCCCTTCTACCGTGAATCAAATCGGCCCTACAGCAACTTTACATCATCACCTCATAGCTTCCTTGACCTGTTTGACCCCATAGCCCAATTTATCTACATCTTGTTATCCAGTTTATGTATTTGATCAGTTTTATCCCTCACAAACTTAAAAACTAAAAAAACCAAAAACACACTTCATAACTAGCCTAATATCGGAACACCGCAAGTAAACACACCGACATCTTTTACACATATAGAGAGAGCCCTCTCTGAGTCCAGGAAGGCTAGGTCCTTGGGCTCCAAAGCTTGGTTTGATGTTACATCGTCATTTGGCTCGCCAATCGGCCAAATCATGGGACCCTAACATAATGGCGATCACGGTGGGACTCTGAGTATTAAACAAACTTAGTTTCCCTAATCTTTAGAGACTTTTGAGAATATTAGTTG
Organism: Pinus albicaulis; assembly: GCA_034641835.2. Classification (NCBI taxonomy): domain Eukaryota; kingdom Viridiplantae; phylum Streptophyta; class Pinopsida; order Pinales; family Pinaceae; genus Pinus; species Pinus albicaulis. The sequence continues at coordinate 237,244,974 of CM076570.1, forward strand.
GCTGACTTATCCCACCGCTCACTAACATAATGGCGATCACGGTGGGACTCTAAGTAAAAAAAGCTTAGTTTCCCTAGACCTTAAGAGACCTTAAAGAATACTATCTGATTGACTTATCCCACTGCTCACTAACATAGTGACACTCACAGTAGGACCTTCTGAGTTAGTGAAAATCTAAGTACACCTTAGTAACTCTTGAAGTCTCAATCAAGCTTAGTAATTTTGGATATTGTCTAAAGGGTAGAAATAGCTCTTTCACCATCTTAGCAAAATGATGAGTCAGTTATAGAAAACTCTTCCAAACCTTGTAGGCACATAAAACTCAAAAAACCCCAAAACACTCCCTTAGATTGGTTTTTGACATTACTGGTGGTGGACCATACAAGTATATCTCAAAACAACTGATTTTCCACCTGGCGACTCCACTAACTTCTAGTAAGCCTTACTATTTCACCAAACTCTAGGATACTATCCGATAGACCTTTCCCATCACTCACTAACATAGCGGGAGATGGTAAGACACTGAGTACATAATAGTCCAGCAAACTCTTATAGACTCTTTGGTCCTTTAGGTACCATAAACAAGCAAGCAGTCCATAGACCCATTTTAGAGTAAACTCTTTTTGTTCTCATCACCCTAGCAAAGTGTTGAAACAAATCTAGGATACTTTAAACCATAGGCTGCACATAAAACTCAGAAAATTCAAAAACATTCTCAAAATAGTTATTGTTGGTGGACCATAGCTATCTTCATAAGAACAACCCATTTTCCACCTGGCGACTCCACTAATCCATCCCTTTTATTTTGACCATCCTTCGCCTTAGTAGGACCTTAGAAAAATCACCCATCCAGAACATTCACCAATACCATTCTCTCTAAACTCTGGATCTAAAATCTGGCTTCCCGAAGAATCAATACCAGATCCCATCCAGACCCAAATCCCCCTATCATAGTAGATGACCCAGAGAAGATTCTGTGGCAAGCTTCCGAAACTGATCATCTAGCTACCGATAGATCCATCCGTAGAACAAGATCTGTACCTAAAACTCGCAATATCCTTCTAGATTCACCTTCGGAACTAGAGTCATCACAAGCTCTTCCCCGAAGCAAATCATATAGTAAGATAAACTTCGACGAATTTTGAACCCCTGAACCCACCACAGAGTCCTGTTAGAGAAGCTTCACCCACCACTCCTCCTGATTTCCAGCTTCTTTATCAATTTGGCTCCTATCATCCTAGATCTGCTCAAAACCAGATCACTAGTCCAAGTTCATCCGCTACACCTGTTCAAACCACTTCATTTTAGCCTACTAGTCCTCATCTTGTACATCATCCATTAGCTCCAGTCATGGCAGCCTGGTACGCACCTTTGGTGTTGCCACCACCTTTAGCTCCTCTCCCAAACAAATATCAAGACAAAATCCCACACTTTACTGGAGAAGACACCACCACACCTCAACAGCATATAAGTAGAATGACTGATGCTTATGAATACCTAGAGGTACAAGACGAGACTGTCAGAATGAGAATATTTTCCCAAATTCTTGGTGGTGAACCCAAAGCATGGTTCAAAAGCTTAGCTCCAAACAGTATCCATGATATCCCAGAACTACATCAAATTTTCAGAAACCGGTGGGAAATCCGAAGAAATCCCATTCAAATCCTGTCAGAATATAACAGCCTAAAACAGGAAAATGGGGAAAGTGTCCAAGCTTACTGTACTAGGTTCAACAGTGTATATAACTCCCTCCCACCTCTTTTCAAACCTCCACTTGGTTTAGCTTTGGCAAAATTTCCTGAGGGGTTTGATCCGGACATGACATATCACCTAAGAGATAAGGATCCCCCTACCTTGGAGGAAATGCAACAAATAGCTATAAAAGCAGATGCCAACTTAGCTGAAAAAAGAGCCAGAACTAAATCAGAAAGAAAGGTCACATATAGGGATGAGGTCTCCACTTCATCGCCTTCCCTAGATCCCAGAATAGATGACTTAGTTAAATCCATGGCTAAAATTTGGGAAAAGATCAATGAAAAATCTCCTGTTAGGGACAACCAGCCAAACCCTCCAATCAGAAACCGAAATCAAAACTTTAGGAGGGAACAGCCCCAAAACAGACCAAGGGATAATGACCAACAGATCAGGCCACCTTTCAATGAAAACTATGTGGAAGAAGATGATAGGGACTCAGAACCTCTTGATGAACATCATTTAAACCTCATAGGGTCTGACAATGAAGGTGAGGTGTACCTCACCGAAGAAGAACAAGCCTTCTTTTCGCCTGATCAAGATGAGACCAATTATGAAGATCTTGATGACCCTGCCATAGAGTTTCAAAATGCTATTGTAGAAGCCCACAGGAAATATGACCTTAGAAGCAAAAGAAACCAAGATAATGTCAAGAAAGGTAACTCTGATACTGCTAAAGCTCCAGATACCATCCTCAAAAAAGCATCAAGCAGTGACAAAATCAAGGTTGAAAATACTGATCAAAGCCAAGCTAAAGTTACCCAAACTAGTCCTCTCTCATATACTCCTGATACTTCTACAAAGGTCACCAAAACAACTATGGCAAACAAAACCCCTAAACAAGGTCAACAAACTCAGAACATAGACAAGGTCTTAGTTGAAAAAGCTGAAACAAACATATCTAAACTTCAAGTGCCTTTTAGCTTTGAAGGCGAAATCGCTAAGATCAAAATCACCATGCCTCTTACTGAACTCATTGCCCAAAACTCTTATAAATCCCAAGTACTAAAAGTCTTAAATCTAGGGAATGATGCGAGCACTGTTAATCTCACTGATGACATTCCTGAAGTATTGTTTGGCCCAAAGGTAGAAGGAAAATTCCAAGAGGGAGTTACTCTTCCATTTTACATTAGCCTAAACATCCACGACCAAATCCTCCATAATGCCATGCTAGACTCCGGCGCCTCGCATAATCTTATGCCAAAGGTAGTAATGGAAAGATTAGGCTTGGAAATCACAAGACCATACAAAGACTTGTATTCATTTGATTCAAGCAGAGTCCAATGCCTGGATTTGATCAAAGACCTTTGTTTTAGTCTAGCCCAAATACCCGCTAAACATCTAATCATGGATATAGTAGTGGCGGACATTCCTCCCAAGTACGGGATGCTTCTATCCAGATCTTGGGGAGCCAAACTTCAAGGGAATATCCAATTAGACATGTCATATGCCACCATTCCTGTGTTTGGTCAGACCAGAATACTGTACCGCGAATCACACATGAAATACATGATTAGCAGTCAAGATAGGCCAGATAACATTCCAATGTGTTCTTTGCGGTCCGAATTAAACTCTTTCATTATGCATATTGATGTAAACATGGAGGAAGATTCAGAAGAAACTGATATAGACTTAGATCCACCACATCAATTGTCCCTGGTGCCTTATGATGAACTGGACACTCAAAACTACCATGATCATGAACAGCTGTGTCTTGAGGAAAGTAAGTTTCCCCTCTCCAAAGTAGGATTAGAGCAAGAAGCACAAACCCTCATGTACTATCAAGAAAATTTCTCTAGCTTTAGTCAAACACCAGCAGTAACTTGTGGAAATTTCTTCCGGGTAAAAGCTTTAGAAGACCTACACATCATAAACCTATTTGGAACCCGGGAGAAAGGGAGTTTAATGTTTCTGCCATACCTCAAAGATTTACCATCATGTGACCCTCCTACTGCAAATAAAACTTTGACCATAACCTCGGTAGCTCAACATCTTGAGAAAATGCCAGATGAACTTCTTATGAGCAAGGATGACAGTTATAATCCCAGCATACCTGAACTATTGAAATTGACTCATATTTTATCCTTTCATGAAGAACTTAGAAATGCTAAAATCAGGAATCTCATGCAGAATACTAATTTCTACAGAAAAAACAAGGGAAAACATTGTATCACTACCTTTTCCTCAAAGAACAACTTTAACAAAAGCAAACACAACAAACTGAAACAAACTGAAATGATCAAAGATAAAACTAGTGGCCATAGAATCTGCTTTGATTTTAGAAATAATACTGCATCTCCATATAACAAAAATCATGTTTTTTCTACCCAAGATCATGATTCACCAATTGAAAATGCTTTTAATCATGTATTCTTGCAAGATCATCTTTCAGATCATAATCATCAGATTCCTTTGCAAAGTAGACAACTTAAAGATTTTTTCCATTTTGCGGGAGGTAAATCTGATTTCAAGTTCAAAATTGCTAAACCACCCAATATCAGAAATCTGTTCATGAAGGCCATGTTCCCAGTTTTAAATTTCTGTATTTTTGCATACCTTGATGATGTCATTATCTTTTTCAAAAATGACCAAGAGTACATACACTACCTGAAGAAAGCATACAATAGGGAAAGAAGTGGAAATCAGATATTCAGAGAGGTACAAAGGGAGGATACTGGACTATTTAGAGATTCTTGCATGAATCCCTATGTTATGTTAGAGAGAGAAAATTTCCCAAATTTTTCTTTTCAAGAGTTAAGTGGGCCAAGGGTGAGAGGAGATCCCTACGAGGATAAGATGTTGAAATTCCGTCATTTCCAAGATTTTTGAGTTTGAGACACTTTCAGTCATTGTACATACCATTGTTTGAAATATTGAAAAAATGGAAAGATCAAAAACAGTAAAAGATAGGAAAGTCAAAAACAGTAAAAAGCAGAAAAAGAGGGCAAGTGAAGATAGAACAAAGGCCCCATGTTCCAAAAAATAGTCTTTCGGAAAGCGAGCAAGTCTAAATGCCGCTACTAGTACTTCAATGTCTTGTTCTGCTATCTAGCCTAATCATAGCTGAGCATGTTTAAATTTATTTGCTGATAAGTTAGTGAGTGCAAAAGATAGTCAACATTGTGTAAGATTGACTTATCACAGAGCTTAGATTAGGGAGAGATTACGGTTCCACATGCTAAAAACGGAGACCAGAGAGAAGCGAGGGATGAAAAACACATTGTACATCTTAGCCCCGGCATCTAGTTTCAGCACATTGCGGAATAACATTTGTGTGCCTGCAGCTTGTCTTTGTACGTTATGCATGACCGTCAGGCACTAATCTGAATTGATCATTTTGATTCATCATAGATTAGAGAATGAAATACTGTCAAACTGCTTAATCTTGACAGTCAATCTAGCTTTAGGTAGAGAAATGAAGGAGTTCATCAGCTTAATCTGAACTCCCGGCAGATATAAGAGTAGAAATAGATAGGTTCATTTTGCAAAAGAAAAATATGCATTGTCAAAAGGCTGCCAGTTCAAATGCGCCGAAGAGAAGAAAAAATGTTAGGAAAGATAGTGGGGTAGGTAGAAGTATCATTGATGTTAACCATGCTGTCACTTTTCAGAAATAACATCAAGAGAAGGGTAAAATTTTGCGCCAATGGATAAGGCACTGGTCTTCATAAGCCAAAGATCTGAATTCTGGACACCTCCTGACGAGGAGCTGCCCTCCCCAAATGGAGCCACTGTTAGCCATCAGTGTTTTTTACATGTTAGTGATGACTATATCTGATGAGTTTTGACGATTTCCTTATGTCGATATGTCATCAGAAAACCTGTGTTTCCACCCTTCCTACCTTTTCGGTTAACCCATGTGAGGCTCAAAACCTCATTCTCACTATCCTACCTAACTTCAGCCTTCTTGATCTGCCCACCAGCTTTAAAAAGGAAAATCCACATCTGTTTCAAAGGTCTCCCCTATGTAGGAAGTGGCGCTTTAAGACATTTTACCCTTGGCAATCATCAAAAAGCCAAAAAGCCTCCATCTGCAACAGACCTACCATGACTGACCTCTTACTTTGCAAATTAATTTGACAAGCAGCCCTACGTCGCGCCACTCACATCCCCTAGATCTCAGCACTGCATAAACCCCAATCTCAAGCTGACTATTAGGTTTTTCACAATGTTCTATGGTTTCTACAAAGGCAGGAAATATAATTTCATCTCATGGAGTAAATGCTTGAATTTACAGTTAGAGGAACAGCTGCTTCTAAATGTAACTTGAGCATGAGATATGTCTGCAAAACAGAAAGCTACTCATCCAGACTTTACAGCTCTTTCCGGCATGAAAATCACAGTAAGAAAGACACCACTGTCACAGCAAACTGGAAAATTGTCATGGCCCAGAACCTCCTTCATTTACAAGCAGAGGGTTAGGGCGCCTCCTTCATCCACAAGCAGAGGGCGCTGGCCAATATTGACTTGGAAGATTGCAAAGGTCCAGGTTTGCTTTGTATTGAACAGTGAAACAATATCTCCAGGTTTTATGAATTTGAGTGATGGTCATAACAGGAACAGAGTTTGGAATATGGTAGGAAAAACAGTCTGGTCTGATAAAGGAGGTCATCTGAAGCTTTCAAATCATGTGAATTGTTGAAATGAAGAAAGGCATGTCATTGGTGAAAATTCCAATCATAAGTACCCTGCTTATCCACAAGATCAAATAGAACAGATGCTGACAACAAATGCCATTACCCAGGCAGAAGGAGAGTTCTTGTTTTCTCAAAAGACCCTGACCTCCATAGTCACAGAAGCTATTTGACAAGTAATCTGGCATGAGATGACCAAACCAAATGATAAATATCTCAGTCACCCCTAGAACAGTGCAGAGAGACAATATCACTGTGATTAGGGTTTCTTCTGAAACACAGTGATGCTTGCAAGTAAAGATGCTAAGATTGGTGTTTTTCAAGTGGTTTACTTACCATCACATTCAGAGAAAGGCTGTGTCAAACATAGTTGTCAAAAATCCTTCAGATACCTTACCTGATGAAGAGCCTCCTCCATATATGAGCAGATGGCCAAAGCCATTGCAGGTTGTTGAAAACTGATGGGTCTAAAAAGTGCAGAGAAAGGACACAAAGAAATTGAATAAAGGTCATTGCACAGGTAATGATAGTGCTGATGAGGCAAAGGTATTGTTTTCCCTTTTCAAGGAGCTGTCTGTCAGATAGTACCTGTAGTGGAAAAGAGAAAATATTGAACATATGCATGCATTTATACCACAAGCAGAAGTTTCTTTAAAGGAAATGTTTAAAACAGTACTCCACTATCCCTTGCCCAGAAGTTTGAAGGAGATCCTTTTGAGTAAAACAGTGAAGTATAGTGTGAAAGAATGCAACCTAAAGAAGGCGCTACAGTCTAGGGAAAAGCTTATAAATCACCTAAGAGCAGAAATTGTCAGAAGCAATTGGAAGACACACATGCAATCTTTTGGGACGAGAGTTGAGGTTTTGGAATGTCTCTCTTGCAAGATTATTTTTGATCAAATACATTAACAGGCAAGCCTGTCTTCGAAACATATTTGTTTTTTAGCATTATCTTTACGGTGGTAGGTGGGTTGCCTTTACATCAGAGAAATAGCCAACATTATTTAAAAACAATGAAGGTGATGAAGTTTGTTGAGTGTTTGCCAAGGTTTAAAGCTCGGGGTCAGAGTCATGTTTCGGGTTTACATATTCAAAATGACAAACCCACTGTTTTAAAAAAAAACAAACAGAGTTGAAAACCAACGTTCTTTTCCCAAGTAAATGACCGTTGGAAATTTGTTTTGAATTAACATCAAAGGGTAAGTATGATGTATTGTAAATTTCAAAGCGAAACTAAGCTTAGCGCCTCCATAGCACCATCAACCAAAAGGATTAAATTAGAAATAACACGGTGCAAGTTTTGCAGCATGACGATGCACAGGTTTTGGCGCGGCGATGCTGGCGAAATTTTGCCTACGGACTTACCGTTCTGACATGACCTTTGTGATGACGCATGACCGAACTTTCTGCTCTGTTCAGCATACGCCATGTCATTGGTCGACCCGACAGGCCACCCACGGTGATTTTTGCGCGACGTGCTGACTGCAAAGAGTGCCGTGCAGCTTCTGAAGATCCCGGTGCTACTCAAGTTTTCTTCCAAAGGTTTTCCCATCAATTTCAAGAGGTATTTCAAACTCCGCCCTTGAAAATCTCGAATACCAAAATTGAACTATGTATTCCTTGATTTGCAACTATGCTAAAAAGATAGATGTATTGTTAAGGAGGCCTATGGAGGGAAGCGAGTGTTAAAACCACTGCAAATTGTTCACACCCCAGCATACAAGACCTTTCAAAACCTTGTCCCCATAGCTAAAATAGAAAGGAAGAACAGTGTTTTTGCTGTGTAAGGTTTTGAAATGTAAAGCTGTAGGGGTTATTGTTCAAGCAGAAAAGAAGATTTTGTCATAGAGACAGGGCTTAGGTCTGTCAGGTGTAACAAAGGTTTTCCCCTTCCAAAAGCTAGGGCTGCGTGTATGAGGGGCCCTTGACTGTTTTGAAAAATAAAACTCACATAACCCTCTGTCCAAAGCTCTGTGGTTTTTTAAAAGGGTCTGTCATCTTGGCTCAAGATTATACCAAGTGATTTTTTTTAAATTGCACAAACAATTGTTTTCACACATGAAAGCTGATTGGCTGTTGGTATACTTAGTCAAGGCATATTTGGAATAATTGGAAAATGTAATGTTGATCCAAGACACAAGATGTGTTGCTCAAACTTTCAAAGATCACCAAGCAGGGAAACTTTGGCATTACATACAGCCTACCTCATATAGTCTGCCCCTTTTTCTTCACTACATTATTTCATACTGAAAATTGATTGACAGAGAGATTCTAAGGATGAACAGTACACTGAAGGGCAGAGTTCGTTGATGGGATTCTAACTTTGGAGGCAGAGGTACAAAAGTGGTGTTTGTTTTCTTAAAACTTCACAAATGAAAAGGGCCACTTTCTAAAGGGCAGAGTTGTTGGTGATTGCATTTAACATTGAGACAGAGGTACAGGTGTAGTGTTGACCTTTGAGATTCACAAGTAAAGAGGTGGTTTTCCTAAAGCACTATGCATTGATTTTACACCTAACCTAGGTCTGCCTTTTCCTTGCACTATATTGTATCATTCTGAAGATTTGTTGACAGAGAGTTTCCAAAGGTGACAACACATTAAAGGGCAGAGTTTGTTGATGGGAAGTTAAACATTGGAGGCAGAGGTATAGATGTGTTGGTGGATCTCTTAAACTCACAAGCAAAGAGTGTGTTTCCTAAACCACTGTGCACTAATTTTACACCCAACCTAGGTCTGTTTTTTCTTTTCACTACATTATATCATATTGAAGAGCTGTTGAGTTTGATATTTTTCAAGAGGAAGACCATTTCTAAAGAGCAGGGTTTTAATATTGAAGATTGGTTTTATAGATGCAAAATGCAAGGGTTGGTTGATCTCTAACAGCTCTTTGAAGGAGGAATAAATTACTTAACACTATACGGGGAAATTTATACGACATATTGTCTCATCTTACGTGATGGTTCCTATTGAGAATTTTGTGGCTGAGGCTGCATCAGAGTTGAAGGGCTGTTTTTAAGAAGTGCAGGGGTGGTTTATTCAAAGAAACATTGTTGCATTTTATCCAAACCACAGTGTCCATATCTGTCCAAACAGTCTAGTGGCCAGTTTCAATCCAGCAGAGCATTTTTCATACAGTAAAGGCAATTTGCCTCTTCCAAAGTTTGGTCAAAGTCAGAATGCCTCCAAAGCAAGATCACAGGAGCGGTCCACATAAGAGATATGAGCCTATCTCCATAGAAGAAATCAATGCTCACCCATCAGTGCTTTTCAATCTCCATGAAGTAGGCTGTCTTGATTTCTGCCAGAGGATAGAAGAAGTCAAGAGTTTTTCGCCATTAACACACTTGTGCGCCCTGAGATTCAAAGAAAAACACTTCCAAGTGGCGGGTCTGGATTTCAAAATTTCTCCAAGGTATGTGTCCAAGGCCACCAAGATCCCATATCATGGCGAAAAATGGTTTAAACAAGCTCATCTTGACTTAGAGGATTACAAACATTTCATCAAGCATGAACATAGGGAGGTTGTCACTGCTATTTTCCCTTTTTCATATCTCCTTGACAGCTATGCTCCGCTTATGAAAGCCATAATGAAATATTTCACTTGTGAAGGGAGGTTTGATCGAATTTATGCCTATCATGTCCGTTTATTGATGCACTTTACTAGAAGCAGGCAACTGAACCTCCCTCACTTTTTGTTCAAAAGCATAGATAAAATGGCATCCACTGTCCAAAAGAAGGCCCCACCTCAACAAATCCCTTCTCTTTTTCATCATTCTTTGATCAAGATTATCTTCCTATACCAGCTGGAGAAAAAAGGGGTTTCATGGGATTTATTCATCAACCATCCAGATTTTGCCACTGTTCCTCCTGCCCATATTTCTCCTACTCAGCCTGTCCATCGCCCAGTGCCTTTGTCTCGTAGGCCTACCCCTAAAAAACTCAAGATGACCACTGGGCAGCCAAGTCAACAGGGAGAGGGAGAGGGCAGTGAACCACAGGGAGAAAAAGAAGGCAGCGAACAACAGCATCTAGATATTGAGGGACGACAAGTGGAGGTGTGATGAGCAGATCAACTAGGTTTGGTGGCGACGGCTACGGGTTGATGAACAACGACAAGTACGGGAAGAGGAATAGCAGGTATAGGAAGAGAGCAATGGCAGACAGGTAGTTGAGGGAGCGGCAAGTTGGGCAAACAATTGAAGCGCCTTTTGAGCCCTAGGCGGACGGGATGTTGAGGGAAGGACGACAAGTGAAGTTGCCACCTTGTGATGACAGCCCCATTTCTTTAGAAAGAGGAAATTGCCCAAAAAGACAACTTCTAACTAGGAGAAAAAGCGCCAAATTAGCAAAAAGCGCCAGATTGGCCTTCAAAGGCAAAAGCATAGTTGGAGAAAGCACCAAGCATGGAGGTAAATTAGCTGTCATCCCTATCCCAAGCGATGACAGTGATAATGAGGCCCGCATCCTTGAAAACCTCCTCATTCACAAAGAAGGGAAAATTTACAGGTGTTCTGATTAGCTCTTCGAAAAGGCAGGAATTTTCTCCACTTCTTGGAGGTTGAAAACAAACAGATGAAAGTTCATGCAGCTATCCATGAAACACGGGCAATCAAGTATAAAAAGGAGGCAACTAAGGCGCAAGTGAGGATAGAAGAACTCCTTGGTGAGTTTGATGAGGAGGAAGAGGAAGATCACCCTAGGCGGAAGAGGCCTAGGACCATTGGGCTTAAAAGAGCCTTGGAAAAGCAGAGAGCAGAAGAACAAGCCCATTTCCAAGCCTTTCCTCTCACTGCACTCCTTGAGCAGGAGATTGAAGAAAACAAAGAAGCATGGCTTGAGAGAGCTAACCGGCATTTGGAGACAAGCCGAGGGAGTGAATATTAGAGAGAGCTACGAGGAGAGAGAGGACACACCACCGGACACACCACTTCCAAAGGCTATTGGTTACTGGCGCAAACTAAAAATGACACAAGAGAAGTGAAGAGATTAGGGAAAGCGCCTGGCAGGAAGGAAGCAAAAACATATCAATCCCTTGATATTGGCTTCAGCCGGAACATGTTTCTATGGACCCTTGAGGGTCATGCATGCCAATTTTGGGCCTGTTTCGGCAACTTTTTGTTTTTTGGCATTTTTTGGGTTTTTGGCCGAAAACTCATAATTTCGCCATTTCAGTTTGATGAGTTTTCAAGGGAGGAGGATGATACCGATGGATGCCATAATTCCATGAGCAGCTCTCCAGCGATTTTCAGGGCATTTGAAGATCATTCGCCCCCTCAAATTGGCGAAAAACAGCCTCATTTTGCACATTCTGCCCGCCATATCAGCAGCCTGCTATTTTCTGGGTTTTTGCACACAAGTGCAGTTTTGAGGGACTTTCAGAGATCAGATTGAGGTTATTCCACTTGCGTTGGAAAGAAGACACATAGAGCTTTCCAACGAGCCATCATGAGCCTCATTCTGACACCGGGAAGGCTGCCATTTTCCTTCAACAAGTCAGGGGACCTTTTTCAGGCATAAATATGAAGTATTTTTGTAATTTTTGAACTCCAAAAATCTGCTTTTCCCAAATGTGCGTTAAGCTATTTTTATCATTGGGAAATGATGTAAAGTCAATATAATTTCCATTTTTAGCATTTTTTTAGATATTTTATGGGATATTTTGTGCCTTGGGCTTTGCAAAGCCTCAAGGACAAGTTTAGATATTTTGACTTGGCCAATGGGATAGCTAGTTGCTCCATGAGGTTTCCCTCCCTCAAGCCTATTTATTCCATGGTTCTCATTGTAAATCAGAGGCTGAACTTGAGAGAAGAATTAATACATTGGTCATATGAGCTTTGAAGAATACACTTGAGTTATGATTTTGGAATTTGCCTCTTGAATTTTTGAGGAATGATGAAGGATTGTTGAGTGGATTCATGACAGTAGTGATGGTATAGTGCTTCTTAATGTGTTTTGTCTTCTAGTTTTCACTCTTAATTCATATTTCTTCTTCTTCTGAATTAGTAGATAGTTTTGAGATATGCCCATGGAGGCACCTCCGTCCTGATCCTATAACGATGTTTTCTTCTCCACTTAGTTATGCTAAAGAATTCTTATTTGCTCTTTAGTAACTTAAGGTATTGTTGCTAGTTTTATTTATAAGTTCTATGTATGTTGAGTAGGATGTATGGTTTGCCCTGCCTACCTATGATTTTCCATAGTTCTGTCCATAAAACTATCTCTTTGACTGATTAGCTTATCATCTTGTTGAACCAAGGAGGCCTAGTCCCGATCTAGCCCTTTGCCTAAAACTATGGAAACTTATTTGTCCAAGTGCCCAATGACTTAGAGACTATGTTTAGGCATTCCGGCATAGTTTATGAGTTGTTAGTTTGTCTCATGTGTTTTCCCCAAAGTCTGATAGCTATTTCCCGAAGTTAGAGGGTCTTATACCTCTATGTATGGCTGGAATGTTTGATTTCTATGTATTAATTAGCTTATAGTTATACCTAGCATGATTAATGTCTTTCTATTACATGTTCATGTCTGCTATTAACTAGTTACACTTGAAATCCCTTGTCTTTCACCAACTTATTGTCCATTTAATCTATTTTTCCCAGAGATCCCTTCTATCGTGAATCAAATCGGCCCTACAGCAGCTTTACATCATCACCTCATAAGCTTCCTTGACCTGTTTGACCCCATAGCCCAATTTATCTACATCTTGTTATCCAGTTTATGTATTTGATCAATTTTATCCCTCGAAAACTTAAAAACTGAAAAAACCAAAAACACACTTCATAACTACCCTAATATCAGGAAATCGCAAGTAACTTAAAATTCGCCTTTGGGCTAAAATTCGCCCGTAAAATTTTCCCTGGAAGTAACCTATTTCTTCTAAGAAATCAATGTTCATGGCTCTTTGGAAGGTGGCACCAACATTCATTAATCCAAAAAGGCATTTTAACATACATGAAGTTACCCCAGGGTGTAGTAAAAGTTGTCTGTGTTGATCATCTGGGTGTACCATCACCTGGTTGTATCCTGAAAAGCCATCTAGCAAAGAAATTATTTTAGAACCTACTACCTTTTGTAATATGTGATCCAATTTTGGTAAAGGGTAGTTGTCCTGCAGGGAGGCTTTGTTTAAATTTCTAAAGTTTATGCATAGCCTAATCTCTCCTATTTTCTTTCTCACTGATACAATATTTGAAACCCATTCTGAGTATCTCAGAGGGACTATTATTCCAACATCATACATTTTCTTCATTTCTTTCTTGACCAGAGGTAGTTGCACAGGGTTTATTCTACCCAGTTTTTGTTTAAAAGGTTCCTGGTTTTCTTTGAGAGGGATCTTATGCTAAATTATCTCTCTATCATATGACTTTAAATCTTCATAACTCCAAGCAAAAACATCAGTAAATTCTTTGAAAAGCTCAAGATATTTCTGTTTTACATGAGCTGGTAGTGTTTTGGACAGTTTTATCATTTTGGGTTTCTGTTCACTACCTATGTTGCATTCTTCTATTTCAGCTTCCGTGGGTTCCATTTTTGGCTTCGTAGCAAAATCATTAAAATCAAACAATTCCTTTAGAGGAACCAGTCCCTTTGGCAAGTTATCAGTATTAGACTACAACACTTCAAAGTCTTCTTTTTCTGAATTAGTGCACAGCTCTATTTCATGTATGTGTTATTTTGTTTACAGATTTATATCAGAAGTATCGGGAGGTTCTTATTTGTAAGTATGTTCCTCAGTAGGGCCGTCTTCTTCATACTCTGAGTCTGAATTTGGCACTTCAAACTCATTTCTGGACTGCAGGAAATCCTATATCTGTTTATCTCCTTCAAAAACTTGCAATTATTTTATATTATCAGGAACTCCTAGTCTATATTTGACTTGGACTGTGTATTGTTTACTTTGATAAGGTTTTTGACATGTGCTGGCTACAAATGCTAGACCATTGGCAAGGATTTTTTGGTTTCTAGGGACAAAGGTAAGCTCATATTCTGCAAATGTTTTCAAAATGTCAATGGAAACATATCTATAGGCTTTTAATCTAGGATTCTTGGTTGTGTATTCTCCCTTAATCTACCTAATTACTAGCTCGGAATCTCCATAGAAAGTTATCCTCCTTGCTCCTAATTTCTTTAGTAATTTTAGCCCTAGGAAGAGTGCCTCATATTCAGCTATGTTATTAGTACATTGGAAATTTAGCTTGTATGAGTGACCTTCTGCATGATTTTTATCTGTGTTATGCACCCATATGCCTGGTCCTGAACCAGTTTTGCTACCAGACCCATCAAAACTCATACTCCAAAGAGGTTCAATTTCATATTTATCATTGTGGTCACCATGGTCTTGGTTATGTTGTTATAGTGGTTGCCACTATGTTGTTCACCGTGTTGTTCTTTAGGGTTTGCATTATGTTTGTCATTGTTTTGTTTATCATGGTCAGCCTTATGTTCTCCACTATGTTTGTTGTTATATTCTGTTTGGACAAACTGTTTTGGTTGTTCCTCCTCCTTTTCCTCTTCTTCTACAATTGTTTTCTCATTGTCTTCTACTTGTTCACTAAGATTTTCATATTGTAAAGGATAAATGAGTCAAGGATAGTGTGGATGGAATGAAGAGGGGAGTTATCTAGTTTTTCTTGACTGCTAACCATGTATTTCAAGTGAGTTTCCCTATATAATCTTCTTGGTTGACTAAAGACAGGGATGGTAGCATAGGTCATGTCCATTTGGAGGGTAACTTGGAGTTTATCTCCCCAAGATCTTGAAAGGATCATGCCATATTTTGGGGGTATATCAGCCACCTAAATATCCATTACTAGGCTCTTGGCTGGTATTTGTGCTAAGTTGACACACAAATCTTTGATTAGGCCTAGACATTTAACTCTGTTGGAATCAAAAGAGTATAAATCTTTGTATGGTCTAGTTATCTCTAGGCCTAGTCTTTCCATCACTAATTTTGGCATAAGGTTGTGTGAGGCTCGTGAGTCTAGCATGGCATTGTGCAAAATTTTATCATGGATGTTTAAACTGACATAAAATGGGGGAACACCTCCCTCTTGAAATTTCCATTTTACTTCTGGTCCAAACATAAGTTCAGTTTTGTCATCATTTAAATTAAGAGAATTGTTATTTTCTCCTATGTTTAAAGCTTTCAAAAGTTGAGATCTATATACATATTGAGTGACTAGTTCAGTAAGAGGGATAGAGATTTTAATCTTGGCAATTTCATTCTCTATACTGAAGGGTGTCTACGTTTTTGAAATGTTTAAATTAGCCCTTTCAGACACTTTTTTCCCATCAATTTCAGCTTGCTTGTTTTTATAATGAAACTCAGTTAAATTTTTTTTATCAAGAGCTAGTTGTGTTGCTAGTGCTACTTTGGTCACCATTTCATTTGGGACTAGGTTGGTTGTTTTTTCTTTTGTTTCTATCAGAATTTTCAGCTACTGTGTTTTGATTTTCTGTTGTCTTTTTTGGAATGTTCTTGGGAGTCTTCTTAACAGAATTTTCAGAGGTTCTTCTTTTGGGAGTTTCTTGGTTTTTCTTGCTTCTGAGGTCATATTGTTTATGTACTTCCATGATGGAATTTTCAAAGCCTTGTTTGTAGTCTTCATATTCTAGGCTTTCTTCCTCATATTGAGTTGGGGAAAACATGCCTTGTTATTTCTCAGTGAGGAAAACAACGTCCTCATTATTCACTCCCATTAGATTTATATGGTTTTCCTCTGCCTCTTCAATCACTCCCTCATCCTCATCTGCATAATTTTCTTGGAAAGGAGGTCTGATTTGTTGATCAAGACCTCTTTGTCTTATTTGAGGAGCATTTCTTATAAAGTTCTGGTTTTGGTTTTGATTTTGATTTCTATTTTGAGGAGTTGTTTGGTTTTCTCTAGAGTAGGCTCTCTCATTCACATTGATCCTCTCCATCATTCTTTCCATAGTTTTGAATAAGTTATCAATATCTGAGTCAAATGTGGAGGGTACAACTTCTTCCCTATATGTGACTATTTTTTAATTTTTCATTCTAGCTCTCTTAGCAATCGGATTGGCTTCTACACTTACTACTCCCCTTTGGATGTCTTCTAATGTGAGGGCTTCTCTTTCTCTTAATTGGTAAGCCATCTCTGGGTCAAATCCATCTGTAAATTTCATTAAAGCTAGACCTTGTGGAGGTTTCATGTGTATAGGAAGGCCATTATATACACTATTGAACCTAGTACAATATTCTTGGACACCCTCTCCAACATTCCTTTTAATGTTTTCATACCCTGATAAAATTTGGAGAGGGTTCTTCTTGACTTCCCATTTGTTTAAGAATATTTTATGAAAAGCAGGGAGGTCACTTATACTATTAGGGGTTAAGCCTTTGAACAATTTTCTTGCCTCTCCCCCTAAGCTTTGAGCAAACATTCTAAGCTTAACAATTTCATCATCTATTTCTTGTTTGTCAAAGTAGTCATTCATTCTGTCCACATGTTGTTGAGCAGTAGTAGAACTAATTGCATCATATAATGTAATTTTGGACTGGTAGTCCTGTGGCAGAACAACTAAAGGCTGTGGTAGGACTAGTGGAGCATACGATGTTGCCATGATCTGTGGTTGGGATAACAATGGAGGGTTAACAAGTAGAGGATTTACTAAAGGAGGTGGAGGGTTGAATGGAAGAAGGTGAATAGTGGGGGATGAAGTTAGTACAACAAAATTCTACTGTAAGGTGGATGGGTCTACAATTATCTGGGTTATCCAACTCTGAGATTTAGTCATATACAAGCTTTTTTCTAGGGGTGAGTCACATAGGATATTCTGCAAGTCTTTAAGGTTTTTAGGTAGGGAAATTTCTTTGTGGATTGGTCTACTAACAGTTGGAATTTTAGATCTAGGAGACTTCCTAAGGACGTTTTCAGGATTTTCAACTATTGCACGAGGATTTGGGTCAAGATGAGATCTAGTATAAATTCTTCTAGAAGCCATAATTTTGGACCAAAATTATCAGAGAGGTTGGAGTTTATGACAGTATTCAAGGAAAAACCAATCTGCAGAAGAAAACTTAATCCACAAATTTTTCTTGACTGGGTTCTTGTGATGTTTTGATGATAAAATAAGTTTCCCAGTGGAGTCTATGGAAAACTAGTGGAGTCAGCAGGCCTATTGAAAACCAGTGGAGTCACCAGGTGGAGGATTTTTACTTGTTTTATGGTTGGTTGTTTCCAACCATCAACAAACAGGTACCATTCTTGGCTAACACTTGATTCATCTAAGTTAGAGTGAGGTTTTCTAAGTTTTGAGGTTATTTAAATTGTTTATTACTCGGTATTCCCCAGTATGGTCGCCACTATGTTGGCTCCCTGTGATTTGCAAGATTTACAAGAACAAACACTGCAGGGGCCACATCAGAACCACTTTGGAATCCTAGGACCTAGCCTTATTGGAGTCAGAGAGGGATCTCTCTATGTAGTTGTTTAAAGATGATATGTCTTTATCCTCTTGTTTATGATCTTAGGCTAGTTATGAAGTTCTAAGGACTCTATTTGTTTTGGTTGATTAATTGATAGGTTGAAAGATAAGTGGTGTGATTAATTGAAGGAGTGTTTTAGCTGAATAGATATACCATGAGAAAACATTAATCCATTGGGCTATGGAGTCATAAAAGGATTTAATTTTTCATCAACTCTGCAAGGGCTTTCATAGGAAAAGATAACTATATTAAGTGGATCTCTTAGATTAGATGTGATATGAAATAACAATAAGTTGTGAAGGTAGCAGAACTAAAATTCAGTTAAGAATATTTTAATTCTACTTCAACAAGAAAAGCCTTTTAGGTAATTGTTTGAGGCAAACCAAAGGAAAAGGCATACCATAAACTTCTTTGACCGGAATTTAATAAGCAAACCTTTTAAGACAACAATCCGGAAATCCTAGAATTACTTTCAGACATTGAGAAAAAAGTTAAGATAATAGTGAGTGCAGCTAAAGAGCAAGCTAAAACTATCTTCTTTAACTAAACACTCTAAAGACCTTCCAAGAAACAATTTGAGGTAGACCAGAGGACAAGGCATACCATAGACTTCCATGGTTTAGATTCTACTAAGTGTACTTCAAAGAAAGGCCTTAAAACAATAGTTCAGGCTACACCAAAGGATAGGGCGTACCATAGGCTTCTTTGGCTTGACTCTATTAAATTATTTCTAAGGCAACAAGCTAGGTGGAATCAAAGAGAAATTAAGAATTATCCAATCAGACCTTGCAGAAGAAAACATTAAGATAAAGAATGCAGACAGAAATAGGGTGCCAAAACAGCATATCCTACTCTAAAATTCATGTTCTTTTATCGGAGAAATAATGGACAGAATGGAAAACAAAATGAAAACAATGAAAAAGAAGGAAAATTTCACCATTAACATAGCACAAGAACCCCGTGAATGTGCTTGTATTACTGATGTTCAAAATAGTTACATTACTCCATGTACAATAGATCTTTGCAACTTAGAGCTTTCTTAA
Organism: Pinus albicaulis; assembly: GCA_034641835.2. Taxonomy (NCBI): domain Eukaryota; kingdom Viridiplantae; phylum Streptophyta; class Pinopsida; order Pinales; family Pinaceae; genus Pinus; species Pinus albicaulis. Next base: position 237,263,852 of record CM076570.1, read on the forward strand.
ATCCAACCTAGCAGTCCTCAACTAGCTCAGCAACAACAATCAGGCAATTGACCACCAACTAACCAACAACTAATCAATCAACCAAACCCTAAAAATTAATAATACATGCAGTATTTATCTGCAAAATGAGGAGGTGATCCTAAGCTAGGGTTTCAGATGTCATTTATTACAGAGTTAATGGGTTTTTGACCTTTGGGACCATGCAAGGCCCAAGGCAAAATATCTGAGAGTGTTTCTCTAAAATAATAACTCATAACTTAAACTTTTGAGCTAAATTTGGGAAATATTTGACTTTGATGCTTTTTCAATAAATTTTATAATAATTTCTGGGTAGATGAAAAATATCTCTAACTGTTTGTAATAATTGTTGATGTTTTATTGAAAGAAAACATGTTGTAGGTGGAAAAATGTATTTTTGAAGGAGTAAATTCCTTGGGTTGAGTCATTCGAATCCCTTTCTGTGTAGATCTGCTTATGTTTATCCTTTAAACTCTATCTTATGCCTTTAAACCTGGATTTATCCTTTAACTTCTTGTTTCACTGTCTTTTTCCTTTAATTATGCCTTTATCTCTGTTTTGCGACTAATCTATGTGATGAACATTTTCAACCTTTAATCTTTTCTTTGGGGCTAATCCTTTTGATTTTTTATTTGATTTATGATTAGCCTTTTAACCTTTAACACTGCAGTCTTTAATTGTTTTTCTTCTTGCGCCTGTCTTTGTCTGTGTTTTCTGTGCAGGGGGGAATTCTTCTGTTGTTGGAGGGTTTGATTAATCACCAATGATCTATATTCATTGGGATTATTCTTGATCCTTCGCCTATGGTCCCTTTAAAATAAAATAAACCTTTGGACCATCATCCATACATTCCTTAAAATGTTCTTGGGACCCTTGGAATGCGTTTTCCGCATTCCTGCCATGAAACCTGCAAAAAAACAAACAAATTAACTTGAAAACATGCGGGGAATGCTTTTTCTGCATTTATTTGGGACTTTTCAAGCTTCGGAGCAGTGCAGAGGTGGGGGATGGTGGATCAGGGCTTGGTTCCATAGGCAGAAATCGTCAGGAAGTTTAAATGGAGGCATCGGTATTAATTTTTTTGGCGCGAAAGAAAAAGTGGTTTTTCTTGAGCGAGAAGGCGATTTTCGCAGGACGAGGAGGTGGTAATGGTATTGAGGAATCAGGTATGATTCCATACATCGAGCACCGCGTGGCAGATGGGACCCGGGCTAATACTACCCATTTTTCATGTTTTAAAATCATTAACCCCAGCTCATGTAAATCTGCAATGAGGGCTTTGAACCGTTGGATCTCGAGGATGAAGATCAACGACTATCGAGAGATTGGAGCAGTGGTAAGTCAGATGGTGTGGGGCCTGGGGATAGGTGGAAATATTTCATAGGGGTGTGGGATTTGGTGGAGAGTGGGCAGATGAAGAGGTGGGGTTTGGGCTCCATATGACATGGCAAGTTTCTTTGTCGTGTAATGTGGGGGTTTAAAAACATATACGGGGTTATGGTTATATGGTCGTGGGGTTAACGATTTACGCGGGTGGGGCTTAAAAACATTTAAACAAAGGGTTTAAAATTTTGTAAAGGGATTGGGTTTTTATATTTAAAATATAGTTTTAAATATATAAAACAAAAAGGTCTCGATAGGTTGACTTTTGACTTAAAACAATGTAAACTAGGATCTTTTACATCTTTTTGGTGAGATAAGGGAAAGGTATGAAAGTGAGGGGTTTTGTGGGGTTTTTCAAGAATGAAAGTGGATGTTAAGTGGAGGAAAATGAGGGAATGAAACTGGTGACAGGAAAGAAGGATGAAAATGAGAGAAATAAGCCCATGATAAGTCTTTTTAGGAGTAGGAAGGTGTTTGAGAAGGCAGATATGAAATGTAGTAAAAAAGGCTTTTTGAGGATAATGAAGGCAGTGAGATTTCTAAAGATAGCTAATAGGCAAGGAATTCTATCTTTAGCTGCTTGTGGAAAATCCATAGTCATCTAGTGAATCTGAAGAATATAGAAGGATAACAACACTAAACATATTTATGTTCGTGATGATAGATCTCTTAGTGTTGTAGGATCTGGAACCATTCATCTAGATAATGGTCATTATAATAATGTAATATGTGTTCCTACCTTGTCATTCAACCTTCTATCTGTTTATCAAATAACTCATTCAAGTGAAGGGAAAATAGTTGAATTCTCACCTCATGATGTTGTAATCAAGGACCTCAAAGATCCTAGACATATTTTAGCTACTAGCATTGCTGATGACTCCACAAGGTTGTATAAGTGTGAAAAATTTGGGTCATCATGTCTTCCCTCCGTTTTTGTTGCTCATAATGATGAAGTGAGCAAACTTCGGCATGAGTGATTTCGTCACTTAAACTATCGCTCTCTTCAAACTCTATGTAAAGAAAATATGGTGACAGGTCTTCCTATGGTATCTTGCCGAGATGGTGTTTGCTCTGGATGTGTACTCGAAAAACATCATCGGGATAGTTTTGACAAACATGCCTCTTGGCATGCTTCAGCCCCTTTGTAGCTTGTGCACAGTGATCTATGTGGCCCACTTCCTGTTGTTTCTTTCTCTAGTTGCAAGTACTTCTTAAATTTCATTGATGTTTTTTCTAGATGCACTTGGGTATACTTCTTAAAACTCAAGAGTGACATTTTTAACATGTTCTTGGCCTTTAAGGCCTTTGTTGAGAAACAATATGGACATCAATTTCTTAAGTTAAGATCAGACAATGGAGGAGAATGTATTAACAACAAATTTATCAACTTTTTCACTGAGCATGGCATTCAATTGCAACATACTGTTCCATATACTCCACAAAAAAATGGTGTAGTTGAAAGGAATAATCACACCTTAAAAGAAATGGCTAATTGTATGCTTCAATCTAAAGGAATTAGTCTCAATTTTGGGGCAGAAGCAATTAAGTCTGAAAATTACATAGTAAATCACACTCCTACTAAGGTTTTAAGGAATGTAACTCTAGAAGAAGCGTTAACCTCAATCAAACCAGATGTAAGCCACTTTCGTGTTTTTGGAAGTGATTCTTAGGCCCATATTCCAAATGTGAAACATAAAGCCTTAGAACCTAAGAGTGAAAAATGCATTTTTGTTGGATATTCTAAAGATGTCAAAGGATATAGACTTCTTCAACCAAAATCCAAAAATATAATCCTTAGAAGAGATGTAAAATTTGATGAAAATATATTGGCCTGCGAGCCTACTTCAGTAGGTGTGCCACCTTTGACATGTGAGCCTAATTTGGCATATGTTCCACCTCTCTCTATCTCTTCTATTTTTGATAGCATTCCTTCTAGTTCAGATGATGACAGCGAGGATGAAAATCCTCCTCCACCTCTTTAAGATATTACTTCAGCTCCACAACTTCCAAGATGGGTCCGCTCTACTCGGAATGCAACAAGTTCTCTTGCAGATGACCCTGCAGATCGACTACGTACACATTCTCAGTTCGAAAGAGCCTCTTCCTTATTGGCTCAAGTTCCAGAAAATCCTAATCTCGACACCTTTGAAGAAGCTTCCGATCATCCAGATTGGGATGAAGCTATGAATGGAGAATATCGTTCCTTTTGGAAAATGATACTTGGGATATTGTTCCTCTTCCAAAAGGAAGAAAACTTGTCATATGTAGATGGGTTTACAAAACAAAGTTTGGCCCCGATGGAAAAGTGGATAGGCATAAAGCTCGTCTTGTTGCTAAAGGATTTTCACTAGTTGAAAGCATTGAATATACTGAAACCTTCTCCCCTGTTGCCAAAATGAATTCTATCCACCTTGTTCTTTCCCTTACTGCCTCCTTTAAATGGGAAGTCCATCAAATGGATGTTAAATCTGCCTTCTTACATGGAGATTTGCATGAAGAAATATACATGGAACAACCCCCTGGCTTTATCCAAAATGACTCTAGCCTTGTTTTTCGCCTTAGGAAGTCTCTCTATGGTCTCAAACAAGATCCTCGGGCTTGGTATGCCAAAATTTGATAGATTTATATTAGATAATGGATTTTCTAGGTGTCATTCTGACAACATTGTCTACACCAAGAAAGTGGGTAAGTCCTTCACCATAATTGTTCTTTATGTTGATGATCTTATCCTTACTAGTAGTGATCCCAACCATATAAACCATGTGAAGTCTAGCCTCAAAAAGAAGTTTGAAATGACAGAATTAGGACACTTGAATTATTTCATTGGTCTTCAAGTCTTGCAATGCAAAGAAGGTATTACACTTTCTCAGTCCAAGTATGCATGTGATCTTCTATGCCACTTTCACATGGAAGATTGTAAGCCAACACTTCTCCCTTTCAGTCTGGAGTCAAAATTTCAGTCACTTGTACTACCCCTGAAGTTGATGCTACCTTATACTATCAACTTGTTGGTAAAATTTTGTATCTAGCCCATGCCCATCCTGACCTTTCCTTTGTCATTGGTATTATTGCTCAGTTTATGCACCAACCTCATGAAAATCACTGGAAAGAAATTAAAAGAATACTTTGATATATCCGAGGTACAACTCAGCTCAAGATTCATTACAATACATGATCCTCTCCATTGTTGATTGGTTTCACTGATTCAGGTTGGGCTGGTGACCTTGATGATCAAAAGTCTACTGCAGGATATGTATTCACTCTTGGTTCATGACCTATTACATGGTATTGAAAGAAACAAAGTGCCATCTCTCTTTCTTCAGCAGAAGTAGAGTATCGTGGTGTAGTTGAAGCCATCAAGGAAGCCATGTGACTTCGTCAGATCCTATCTGAATTTGGTCTTCATCAGCAACATCCAAGTACACTTTGGTGTGATAATCAGAGTGCCATTCAACTATGTAAAGATCCAGTTCAGCATCAGCGTATGAAACACATTGAGCTCCACATACACTTCATCAGAAATCTCATTCATGATCGTGTTCTTGAAGTGCAGTATTGTCCAACCAATGATCAAGTAGACGATATCTTTACAAAGGCTCCCACAGAAGCAAAGTTTACCAAGCTTCAATCCATGCTTGAAGTTCAAGAAATTTATCATTAAGGGGAGAATAGGCTCTGATGCCTCCTTCTCCTATTGTGTCACCTTTGTAAATCCTTCAATCCTATCCCAAGTTGTTCTTAAGGGGGGATGTTAGGATATTTTGACACATAAGATATAGGCTCCTTTTGCATCACCTTTGTAAATCCTTCAATCCTATCCCAAGTTTTTCTTAAGGGGGGCTGTTAGGATATTCCGAAACTTAGGAAATAGTTAAGTATAACTTGGTCTAGTGTAGAGTTAGGTAAAGTGTGTTTCTTTACTATGTACATTTGTAACTTATAATTCGACAGTCACGATTTGTAGTGATCTGAAGGTTCACTCTCTCCTTGGTATTAACGACACTTGATCCATGAATTAACACTCGATTGGTCCATGATATCTATTTAAAGAGCATGGAGGGTCATTTTTCCGGTAACCGTTTATGAGAGAAACATATGTAACTTTTCTTTTTATATTAATAAATTTCCTGAAGTGGTCGTGTTGGCTCAAGCTGTGGAATGTTTCCCTCTTCAAGGGTTTTAACCACGTGATATACTGGTGTATTGATTTGTGATTTATTTGTGAGCGGTGACCTTTGGTTTTTGATATAAGGGACTTACCTTGTAAATTCCTACACTTTTATGATTATGTAATGAGACTATTTTCTGCAATAAGATGAGTATTCAAATTGTGCTTCAGTGATTCAGTTTCAAAGGGCTAGGCTTGTGGGTTAGGGCCCAATCCAATGGACTTAGTCTCTCTTATGTATTCATGCTTATTTTATTTCATCGTATCTAGTTTGCTTTATGATTTTTTAGCTAAATTTCTTACATTTCAATTCACTATTTTTAGTTTTCTTCCATTTGTCTTTGTTGTAGATTAATCTTGCATACATGTTGGTAGAATAGTTTATAAACTCAGAAAGTTGTGTGTCAAACCTCTCTCTCTCATCTCTGTCATTGGAGCTTGAGGAGGGTAGACCTTCTCCATAGGCCAAATTTTCTATTTAGTTTATGATTTCTTGGAAACAATAGTTAGGTTGTTGTAGTGTCATGAACATGTTTAGAATTATGAGTTAGATTTTTTTTTTAATGTTGAAGTAGGTTTTCTTTCCAAATTCAATTCATCTTTTCCATTTCCTTCATCATGAATTTGTCAATATTTGTTGCATGAAAAGGTAGTTTTATTACAGGTTCAATTAGCACAGCAAAAGAGGACTTCACCATCACCCTCAGCTTCATTTCTCACCCTTCATCGACCTTCTTTTCATCAAACCTCCATCAACCCTGTTTTCAAAATTTTCACCTTCACACAATGAGCAAACCCTAAATGCGCAAGACAGGCTTCTAAAGAGGTTCAGAGCTCAAAAAATAGATCAGTAACCTTCCACTCATCCAAACACATGTTCATTCCACCTTCCCTATGATTTTCTCCGCCATTTTTGGCCTTGGATTTCCCTTGGACTGTTTCTTGTAAAAATTCAGGACTTTCCTGTAGCACTCCAGGAAACCTGTAGCAACACTTGCAGCAGCACTAATGGGCCTCTCTTTAAGCCTAGAAACCATCATCCACCTCATCCAGAACCGCCAAAACCAACCAGACACATTCAACCTTGCACCCATGAGTTCAAGCCCTTCATGAAATACCTTAGCACTTTCTCCTCCTCGTTGCAAAACAATGCATTTACAAGCATAGTTACGTCATGATTAGATGCATGAGTAAAAGCATGATTAGTAGAAAATGAAGTAGATAGAGTGTGTTTAGCCATTTGGGCCAGCAGTGTGTGATTAGGTTAGTCTTCTTTATGCAATTTCAATTCAACAATTTACTTCATGAAAGAAGCCTAGTTTTCTTCCATTTCTTGCCATAGCTTAACTTGTAGATTTCTTTCATTGCAGAGTAGCTAGATGTACTTTATTTTTATAGAATAGTTATTTTATTGTAGATAGAGTAATGGATTTAAATAATTTGTAGCCCTATGTCTAAATTCATAAGTGTGACAAACTTCATTCAGAAACCCTAGAAATAACACCCTTTTGTAAAGCTCGGAAGGGGGTGACATGAGTAGTATGCATCTGTTGTCTATATAACACTGTCACCTCCAAGTTTGTATGAACCCTGAGTTGATCAAATAGAGTAGAGTAGCCTCTGGGAGTTGCAACATTATTGGTGCAATAGCAGGGCTCAACAACTGCCATTCAACGGTGCCATGGCATCAAACTTAATTGTCTCTCTAACCATAACATGTGACTTCATATTCCTAATAGTGGGGGTCCCCAAACCTTCATCCACTGCTCCAGACTTTGGATAATTTTTAACATAAGGTTGTGATTTCGTTGGATACCTCCCATTCTCTGCCAATTATATAGTTTATCAAAGTTTTTTATGGACATTATTTAGACAATTTAAAGCTCTTAAATTTCTATCATAAATTATCGACCATAGTTGGTAATCTTGTGAAGTGGAAGTGCACTATATATGCTAGAAGCCTTTATCACTTAGTTTATTTTGATGATTGTATTTGTGAAGTTTGTCTTTAAATATGTTTTTGTTTTGTATGGCATTGACGAATTGAATCACAACTAAACTAAATTCTAATTTAACTAAGTTTCAAATACTACAACAAATTTCTTTGAAGAAAAGTCCTAACTGATTTATCTATTAGTATCTAAGAATTCCAAGAATCTAATATAAGAAAATAAAACTCTAGAAAAATAAGTCTGAGACTTTTATGTTTTTAGAAATGAAATGTTATGTAAATGAGCTTGTATCTGGCTCGCCTGCATCTTCAACTCCTGAATTCCAACTTGAAAAGTTCCAGTGCAGATTTGTATTGAACTTCCATGTCGGTCCAAAGATCCTCAATCACATACGTGATAGTGTTGGCTATTTCATGTATATCATCTTCTGTCAATGTTAGGACCTCCTACCCGGCCTCTTTGGAACCCTTTTTCTTCTTTCTCGAACCACCAACAGCCTGAGAGCCGCGTATGGTTCCCTTACAATTTTATTCATATGTTGTGTCCCTTGGTGTAGACCCATTATTTTCTGGCTCTGTTTCTTTTTCAAGGTCTATGGTCTCACCAGTGGTTGTGGGTGTTTCTTATTTCTCTGTCACCTACTCGGTTGGTTTCATAGTCTGGCTGCCAGTGCGCAACTTCATTGGTGTGATTGGTGTCAACTAGGCTCGCGGCCATTCATCCATTACTCTAAGAAAATCATCCTCAGTCACTAGGTATGGTCACTCGTACCACATTCCTTCCACGGTGCCTTTCGCGTAGATGTGCATGTTGTGAAAGGTAGCTTTGAAGTCAACTACCATCTTATATTGATCATATAACGTGGGTGAAAGTCACGTCTTTGACTATACCGCTTGATAAAGAGTGGAATCGTAAAGAACCAAAAATATTTTATTTTCCCTGGCATGCATTGGGTCTGAATAATTCCATAAGTTAGCATAGTGCGTAGCCTCACACATCTAAGGCTTGATCTTCGAGAACCAGGTGTCTTTGGGGGTCTTCCACCCAATCAATGCCATCAACAATAAAAGCCAAACATAGTGAAACTTCTTGCCTTCCTCCTGTGCTTCACGCACATTTTCAAGGAACTCTTTACACAGATAATTTGACCAGTTATAAATCACCCCCTTCTCACATCATCCAGCAAGTTCAATGATGTGCATGGGCACCTCATTTGGTCTGCACTTGCGCATCATCTTGCAGGCCAAGATAATCGTACCAAATCGAACCGATGAGTCATTTATTTCATCGACCACAAAACCTTGGCTCTTCCGTGTGACTTGATATTTTTTCTTACTTTGGTCTACGATGGTTTTCTCTTGCGCCTTACTACCGAAATCAGCAATAGG